>CM028137.1:249727500-250090000 GCA_016271365.2 Neoceratodus forsteri
TGATCACCTGGCCACTTACTGCACCTGGAAGTGCAAATGACCGAAACCTCCACCTCGCTTAATTTCTTATAGGAAATTTATTGATTTATTGGATAGGGGCCTGCAGTTGGATCTCCAGTTGATTGATTGGTCCTATTTGGATGCAATCCCATATGTTGACCTGACTGTTGACTTTTTAACTCTACTCTTTTAACCCTCCAGGATAAATATTTCCCTAAAATTGTCAGACAGGTGCAGGGTACCATGAGTAAGTGGATTACCACTGACTTATTTAAATTAATAAAGCAGAGGGATATAGCCTGGAGAAAATGTAAATTAACCAATGCTACTGTAGATTTTAATATTTACCATAGACTCCGAAATGTGCGTAAAGCAAAGCTATGACATAGTAAATCATAATATTACTTAGACCAACAGGAATTGGCACTAAAAAATCCAAAGAAATCTTGGGCATCCATAAAATCATTGACCAATCCAGTTGTAAGGGGCCAGACAGATGTTTTTTGTAAAGAAAGTAAAACTATATCTAAATTACAGGAAATAAGTGATGAATTTCTAAAACAATTCTTAGGTTTAAGTAAATTTACACAACAGAATACTGGATCAGATTCTAACATGCAGTTTAATAACTATTCACACAATAGGAGCATTTTCTATTTTTAGATGATAAAGCCATCACAGGTGTTTAAACTATTAAAGCAATTGCCCACAAAAAGCTCAGGAACAGATGAACTTCAGCCCAGGTTTATAAAATTAGTAGCACCCTATATTGCTTTTCCCTTAACAAGGATATTTAATCTGTCTTTGATAACTGGCTGCTTCCCTCAACAATGGAAACACATAATTGTTAAACCTTTTTTTAAAGGAGGTGATTCAAAAGAGATGGGTAACTATTGACCCATATCCCTGCTTCCCCTTTTAGGGAAATTCCTTGAAACATTGGTTAATGACCAATTAACAACATATTTACAATCAAGTGGTCTCAGGACTCCCGAGCAGCATGGCTTTAGAAAGTGCTATGGAACAGGCACAGCCTTGGCCAGGTTCACGGACTACATCAGTGGAGCCATGGATGGTGGAATACTCACTGGTGCTGTGTTCATGGACCTGTCCAAGGCTTTTGATTTGGTGGACCACTGCCTGCTGCTCAAGAGCCTGAGCAACTTAGGGCTCACAAATCTGCCCCTTGACTGGTTTAGCAGTTATTTGCAAGGAAGTCTCTTATGGAGACACACGATCTGTAAGCAGGAAACTAGAAAGAGGAGTCCCCCAAGGCTCAATTCTTGGGCTGCTCCTCTTTACTTTATGTATTGATGTAATTCCTCTCAATCTGCCAAACAAAATATTATATGTTGATGACATAATATTGTACAAAAGTTCTACCTCGGTGGAAATAATCAATCATACTTTGGACAAGGATTTTAATGATCTGGAAAATTGGTTAAGTAAACTTAAATTGGCACTAAATTTTTTTAAGTCAAAAAGCATGTTTTTCAATTCTAAAGCAAGGCTCAAAAAAGCTGATAAATTACAAATATTCAACAAATCAGGTTTAATTTTAGAGCAAATTAATTTAAATATTTGGGTGTTTATTTGGATCCACAGCTAATGTATTTAAATCACATTGGAATCATCACCAGACGGGTATATCAGAAATTGAGGGTTCTTTTTAAACTTCAAAATTCTTTAACACTTTATGTCAGAATTGCAATAGCTAAGAGCATACTGCTATCACATTTAAATTATAATTCATTTTTAGTTACAGCTTTAACAAAACAGGCTTTGTCCACCATGACTTCCACAATTCATAGCATCTGTCGGTTTACTTACAAATTATCATACCAGATTCAGCACTGTATTCTGTACTAGATACCACAGTGGCTTCTGCCAGATCAGAATAGCTTTTCTAACTCCAGTGATACTCAGGTATTCCTAACTTTCTGCAGTGTCCCTTTAAGCCAGAACTGCCCGGAGAGGATAGAACACCTGCAAATGATGGAACTCTTTGCACGTGACAACTATTCAAATGCTGCCTTAGTTCTAAACCCCTCAGATTTCGCTCTCCACCTGTAAAGTCTAGTCACTCGGTGTTCCTCTCTTCAACTTGTACCTGTGATGTGAAGAAACTTATAAATTCATATATTTTTCTTTCAATTGCTGCCTTTTACTCATTGTTATTTTTAGCTAAACCTTAGTTTTAGTGTTAAATTTGGTGTTTTTATTAGTTCCTCCTGGTTCGGTATAACTGGTGGGGAACCAAGTTAATTTTGTTAATTCCGGGGTTTTCTGACTACAAAACCCCATTCGTTTGGTTTAATTTTATTTTAAATACTTTATTTTTGTAATCGCTTTATCGGTTACTGAACCGATAGCTTGGTTCATTTTCTCCATTAGTTCCCAGTTCCCATCAGTTCCTTATTGGTTCTGGAGCCATTCACAACCGTTAAACTTTAGTTAAAACTTTAAAATTACTTAGCTGTTCACATTTTCATTGGTTCCCGATAAAATGTCAGACAAACCTAAAAAGGAAACCTGGTTTTAAAAATTGCACTGATTGTATGGAAGTGTTTGCCAAGGCAGAAAACCATAGTTTGTGTGTTGCCTGCCTGGGCTATGATCACCTTAAGGAGGATTGTGATATTTGTAAAACCTTCCCAGAGAAAACAGTGGAAAACTCCTGGAACGGCTTAAGAAACAACTTCCTCCACTTAGGTGTCCCTCTGGCTCTGACCAGCTGACACCCCCTTCTGCTGTGGGTGAAACCACTGCAGTGACTATTTCAACCCCTGAGATGGGTAATAAGGGCACTAAGAGGCTTGCTTGAACCGACCGACTCCCTGGTTCCCTCTAAAAAGACAAAGAAAGTAAAGCACACAGAAGCCCCATTGAAAAAAAGGGACCTCTGTGGGTGCTCTGGCTCTTCCTTCTCCTCAAAAAAATAGCTCAGGCTGAGTCAGCCCACTGGTGCAGCAGTTGGATTTCCACTTGCGACCCGGGCATCCGGGGTTCGGGAACGGACTCAGGGAACCGGAGGACCGGCCAGGGGAGAAGGCTTGAGCATCCCATAGACTGCCCTCCTTTTCCGGGGGGGTTGAGTGTCCAGGGCTTGAGAGACTCCTAGCGGAGGCCAGGAGAGCCTCAGGTGATCCGCACTTTGAGCTAGAAGTGGCAGAGCAGACGCAGGACACAATTGAAAGTCCCCACTCCAGGAGAAAAAAAGGAAAAATAACACTGCTGGCTGCCATGGATGAAGCCTGCCCTCGGCCTCGATTAGCTCCTAGGCCGGCTCCCCGATCTAGTCCCACAGTTACAGCACTATGGACCTGGTGCAGCAACCCCACCCTGGGGGGTAAGCCAGGGGTGTCGGGGAGCTGAGACTGATATGGCACTGGAAGCGTGAGGGTCCGTGACCGGGCAGAATTAACAGGTGGCCGTCAGAAAAAAAAAAAAAAAAGAAATAGCTCAGGCTTTTAAAGTGGTACAAGCCTTACAAGGTATTTTCCCCACTGACCAGCAGCCACCTGTTCAAGTTCCAGCTGGACAGACTGGCAGCACAGGTAAATTCTCATTTATTGAAGAAGAGGATTATGGTGAATGTGAGGAGGAAAATGAAGGGGAATCAATTGAACCCGAGGTCTTCCCTGAGCAAGATTTTGGTTCACCTCCTAGAACCACTGAGGATTATTCCTCACATTTAACTTTTGTGAGGAAGATGGCTAATGCCATGGACATCACAAGTGAAGAAATAGAGGATGAAGAAGATGTGGAATACCTCAAGATGATGGGGTTAACCCCCACAAAGAAGCTTCCCATGCTTGTAAATAAAGTCTTCAAAAAAGATGCATTGAAGATTTTACAGACTTCTAATTCTGTCCCCCTTCTTGATAAGAGGCTGGACAAGAAATATCAGTTGGAAAGGGAAGGTGCAGAATTTTTGTTTTCCCATCCTGACCACCAGGGGGTGGTGCAGTCGGCTGCCTGTGACAAGGCTAAGGTGCCCCTGGCTTCTCACCCACCATATAAGGAGTCCAGGAAGATTGATAGTATGGCCAAAAAGGGATATTTGTCAGCTTCCTCTGCCATGAGGCAGGCTAATTTTCAGGCCTACGTGGCCCAGTATTAAAAGTCTTTATGGCAGTCTGTACTGGCCATGGCAAACAAAGCCCCTTCACCCTTGTCTAATGACCTTGCAGAAACTGCCAGGTTTGGCCTAGACATGGCCAAGTATCAGTTTCAAATGGCTGCTGATACCAATGATACAGCAGCCAGGTGAATGACCAGTACTGTTGCCCAATGAAGGTTTGCCTGGCTAAGAACCACAAATCTTACCCAGGACACTCAAACAAAGTCTCTGGATTTCCCTTTGGAGGGTAATTCCCTTTCTGGAGAGACAACAGTGGCTTACAGGAAGAAGGCGGATGAATATAAAGTCAAGTTCAAGAGAAATTCCACTAAAGAGAAAGCCTCTCCATCCACCAGACATAGAAACATAGAATTTGACGGCAGATAAGGACCGCTTGGCCCACCCAGTCTGCCCATTTCCCTACCTACTGGATAAGCTGCAGATCCTAGTTAACCAGCAGCCTACTTCTTCTTACCCCCACCCCCCAGAATTGCCTTATGACTGTCCCATGCATGCTTGAATTCCACCACTGATTTTGACTCCACAACCTCCTCCGGAAGGCTGTTCCATGCATCCACAACCCTCTCTGTGAAAAAATACTTCCTTAAATTACCTCTGAGCGCTTCATCTTCTTCAAATTGTGCCTCTTGTTCTTGCACACCTCTTTTTGAACGATGCTACCCTCTTGGACTTTGTTGATTCCTTGAGGTACTTGAAGTTTCTATCATGTCCCCCTCCCTCCTTTCCTCGAGGCTATACATATTAAGCTCCTTAAGTCTCTCTTCATATGTCTTCCAGTGCAGACCCTGCACCATTTTAGTACCTCCTCTGGACAGCTTCCATCCTGTCTATGTCTTTGTGGAGATTGGTCTCCAGAACTGCACACAGTACTCCAGATGGGGTCTCACCAGCTGTCTGTACAGAGGATAATAACTTCCTGTTTTCTACTGGTGATGCCTCTCCCTATGCATCCCAGTATCCCCCAGCCCTCCTTTGCCTCTAACATTGCTTGCCCACCTTTAGGTCATCTGATACGACTCCCCCAGGTCCCTTTCCATTTTTGTTGTTGTTAGTATTGCACCCCATTGTGTACTCTTCCCTGGGTTTTGTTTCCCAGGTGCATTACTTGCACTTTAGCATTGAATCTAAGCTGCCATACATTTGACCATTCCTCTAACCTTGCCAAGTCCCTTCTCATCCTTTCCACCCCACCCTGTGCATCAACTCTGTTGCAGATCTTAGTGTCATCTGCAAAGAGACATACTTTTCCTTCCAGTCCTTCCGCAATGTCACTTATAAAGACACTGAAGAGGACCGGTCCTAATACTGAACCCTGCGGTACCCCACTAGTAACCCTCCTTTCTTCTGAGTGGACTCCATTTACTATTACTCTCTGTGTCCTATTCTCCAGCCAATTCTTTACCCAGGCTGTCATCTTGGGACCCACTCCCAGGCTGGCTAACTTGTATATTAATCTTTGTGTGGGACTGTGTCAAATGCCTTGCTAAAGTCTAGGTAGGCCATGTCCACAGCCCCTCCTGATCTACTACTTTGGTCACCCAGTCAAAGAAATCTATCAGATTTGTCTGGCATGACCTTTCCTGTGAATCCATGCTGCCTAGGGTCCTGTGCCCTCTGGGCTCTAGATACTCGACAATTCTTTCCTTCAGAGTGATTCCATCATTTCCCTATCACTGAGGTTAAACTAACAGGTCTGTAGTTTCCTGCTTCTGCCTTGCTCCCACTTTTGTGAAGGAATCACATCTGCCCTCCTCCAGTCCTCGGGTACCACCCATCATCCCATGATTTGTTAAAAGGGTAGTCAGTGGTGTCACTAGTTCTACCCTTAGCTCTTTTAGAATTCTGGGATGAATCCCATCAGGCCCCATTGCTTTGTCCACCTTCAGTTTTAAGAGTTCTTTCAGAACTCTTTCTTCTGTAAATGGTCTGGTATCAACTTCTGTATCCAGAGTGTTACTACTGTTTGTTTTATGTACCTCCCCCTCTTCATTTGTAAATACTGAGCAAAAATATTTGTTTAGTATCTCTGCCCTATGGAAGGGATCAGTATCAGAAGGGACCTAGTATCAGACCCTATGAAAGGGGAGGCAGGGGCAGGTCCATTCACACTAGGTCCTTTTTCCAGGCAATGTCTGCACCTCAATACCAACAGTATCCCCAGCAGGGGTACTTCAGAGGTAGGAGCAGGAGGGGTGCCAGGCGGGGATCCTAAACCCAGCATCGGCCCCAGAGTAAGCAAACACCCTGACGTGTCTTTACAGGTTGCCTCCTTGATACCTGTCAGAGACAGACTGTCTCACTACCTCCAGGCTTGGCAAAATATCACCACAGACAAGTGGGTTCTGGGGGTAGTGAGTCAGGGACTGTCTCTAAGTTTCAAATCCCTTCCTCTTCTGAAAACCAGAGTGTTCAGACCATCCTCCTTTGCAGAGAAAAAGCTGCTGGAGGCAAAGGTTTAAAATCTGCTACTGTCAAGGGTAGTGGGACCTGTCCCAATTCAGCAGAAATGAAAGGGTTTCTATTCAAGTTACTTCCTTACCACAAAGAAAAATGGGTAGTGGCAGCCTATCTTGGACTTCAGGGTATTAAACAAGCATTTGACAAAACCAGAGTTCAAAATGGTAACTTTGGCACTGAGTCTGCCAACACTCCAAAAAGGAGACTGGTTGTCATAACTGGACCTAAAATATGTCGATTTCTACATCCCCATAAGGAAGTCTCACAGAAAATGCCTCATGTTCAGACTCCCATCAGGTCACTACCAGTTTTCAACCCTGCCTTCTGGTCTCACTTCAGCTCCAAGGGTATTCACAAAGTGCTTGGCAGTGGTTGTGGCACACCTTCGAAGACAAGGTGTCACAGTGTTTCCATATTTGGATGACTGGTTGGTGATGGGAAAGTCACCAGAGCAAGTCAGACACTATCTACAGATCACCCAGGGGCTTCTGAAGTCCCTGGGATTCTGGATAAATCACAAAAATCCATCCTTCTGCCTGCATAGGTGCTGCAGTTCATAAGAGCTGGGCAAGGCCTACTTGCCTTTGGACAGTGTATGAAATATCCAGTTGCTTGCAGATTCATTCAGCCTGCACAAGCCAAAAACTGCAAGGCAGTTCCTACAGCTCCTGGACCACATGGCTGCAGCCACAGGCACAGTCCTAGGCTCCAGGTTCCAAATGGGAGACATCCAGTTCCACCAAAGGGCACACTGGTGCAAAAGAAGAGATTCCCTCTCGAAGGTGATCCCAGTAACAAAAACCTTGTTACAGGCACTTCAGTGGTGGAAAGGGGAATCCAACCTAAGGGAAGGGGTTCCTTTTCAACGAGAGTCACCATCAGTTGTTCTCACAACAGATGCAGCTCTACTGGGGTGGTTGCCCATTTGAGGCACCACAGAACCCAGGGCACTTGATCACTTGCAGAGTCACTCCAGCACATAAACTTGCTGGAACTCAGAGCAGTGTTTCTGGCACTAAAAACCTTTACTACACTGGTACAGGGAAAGGTGGTATAGGTCGGAACAGACAACACCACCACAATGTACTACATAAACAAGCAGTGAGGCACCAGGTCGGGTCCTCTCTGCACAGAAGCCATGAAAATTTGGAGCATGGCTTACTCTTTGGGAGTTTTCCTACAGACAATCCATCTGCCGGGGAAGGACAACACCCTGGCAGATGCTCTGAGTCGAATCAACCAGGCCCATCACGAATGGACCCTGAACAGGCAAGTGGCAGAGGCAATCTTCAGAAGGTGGGGCACACCAGAGATAGACTTGTTCACATCCCACCAGAACCACCACCTGCCACAATACTGTTGCAGAACACCAGATCAGGGTACACTACCCCTGGGTGCTCTGGCTTTGAATTGGTCAGGAAGCACCTGTATGCTCTTCCTCCATTTCTTCTGGTGTACAGAGTGTTGCTCAAGCTCAGATCCCAGTCAACATCAATGATCTTCATAGTTCCAGAATGGCCCAGGCAGCCATGGTACTCTCTGCTGCTCTCCATGTCTGTAGCTGAGCCAATACACTTCCCTTGGAGGCATAATCTGTTAACCTCCAACCAGGGGAGATTCCTGTATCCAAATCTCAGGTCTCAATCTCAAAGCTTGGCTCTTGAAGACCTAGAATATGCAGGTTTACAGCTATCTGAAGCTGTTTTGGACATCCTAAGAGGTTACAGGAAGCCTTCCAATAAGAAAACCTATGCTTCAAAATGGAAATTATTTTCTGTTTGGTGTTCAGCTAGGGAGCTGGAACCAACACAAGCTGGGGTTCCAGCTTTTCTTGATTATTTCTCTCATTTACATTCACTAGGATTGCAGTCCAGTACCCTCAAGGTCCAGCTGGCTGCAGCTTCCACTTACCTCTCTGCTAGAAGGAATGTGACAATAGCTTCAGACCCTATTTTTAGGAGATTCTTCAAGGGTTTGGTGCATTTGCACTCCTCTCATAGAGAATCGGTGCCAGCATGGGACCTTAATGTGTGCATAGCTAAGCTTATGGGACCTTCTTTTGATCCCATGTCCTCTGCTCATCTGAATATGTCACTTGGAAAACAATTTTCCTAGTGGCAATGACTTCTGCAAGAAGAATCAGTGAGCTCCAAGCTCTCTGCACTGAACAGGACTACATTTCATTCCACAGGGATAAGGTGGTCCTGAGAACAAACAGGAAATTTCTCCCTAAAGTGGTCTCTGATTTCCACCTGAACCAAACCATTACCCTACCTGTCTTTTTCACGAAGCATTCCACCTCTGGTGAAATAAGGCTTTACAGTCTGGATGTCAAGAGAGCTCCCAGGTACTGTATGACAGCCACTAAAGACCATAGGCAAGACAGAAAACAGCTGTTCCTGAATTATGGGGATGTGGGAAACAGTAACCCAGCATCAAAAAGGTGCATTTCTCAATGCATAGTCCAGTGTATTCAGTTCTGTTATATTAAGCTGGAAGGGAACCTCCAACAGGATTGAGAGCCCATTCCACAAGAGGGACAGCTGCTGCCTTAGCAGCTGCCAGGGATGTTCCACTTGTGGACATCTGTAAAGCAGCTACCTGAAAAACAGTACACACCTTTACAAAACACTACAATCTGGATGTTCAGTCCAGTGGTGATGCTAGGTTTGGCCCAGCAGTTCTGCGAAGTCTGTTTCCAAAATAAGGTTCTGTGCCCACCTCCAAAGGTACTGCTTCGTAGTCTGCAGAAAGTTAGGAATACCTGAGTATTACTGGGGTTAGAAAAAAAAATTACTTACCATAGTAATCTTGTTTCTTCCCAGTGATACTCAGGTATTCATAACTTTCCACCCTGCCTCCCCTTCTAGAACCTTTAGCCTTTGCACTCCTGCATACTGTGCTCTCAGGGGTATACATGCCACTTTCTGATACAATTTTGGTAAACAAGGTTCACGTTGTGTTTTCCCCCATCTTTCAGGTGATTCTGACATTTTTGGGAGTTATCTGTTATGGTTTTTCCTCTCCATTTGGGGGGTTATGGGCTAGATTATCTTTATTATTATTATTACTGTTATTCAATATTTATAGTTCTTGGGGGCCTGCCTTACCAGGCATCCAGGAAATCTGAGGGGTTTAGAACTAAGGCAGTTAGTTCAAGGCAGCATTTAAATAGCTGTCACGTGCAAAGAATTCCATCATTTGCATGTGTTCTATCCTCTCGGGGCAGTTCTGGCTTAAAGGGACACTGCAGAAGGTTATGAATACCCGAGTATCACTGGGAAGAAACAAGATTACTATGGTAAGTAATTTTTTCATGTAGTCTATGTTGCCTGATTGATAATGTTATTTGGCAAAAATACCTTTCTCCCTTGTTTTATTATTTCATTTAAAAGTGCCTACTAAAGATCTGCAGTCAAATGAAACATCTAGTTTTTTGGTTCAGAAGACTGAAACAAAAATGAGAGACCGAGCCTTCTCAGTTAAATCGGCAAAAACTTGGAAAGATCTCCCAGATGTATTATAAATTGGTTTATAAAATGGGTAAAAGAAATGCATTCATTTCATTGGCTGAAAGGACATTTAAGCTGTGTCCTTATCAGTATGTATATATGCCAACCGGCACTTTTCTCCCCTGGGCGACCTCACAACGCTGACAATTCATTCACCTATACTATCTGAACTGCAAAATATTTTTATACGCGTGCACACAATGCGCAGTACTAGTGTAAAACCTCGCACCGCTATGCCACCAGATAGCAACCAACACGTAGCTTTCTGCCTATGTAGGAAAACCTAATTCAAATAAAGTCATCCACAGCCCTTTTTTGCCACATGTAAATAAAAATAAAAAACAAATACATCATGTACACTGTGACTGCTGAAAAAACGCTTGTGCAGATGGCTTTCATTTTCTCTGCACACTGCTTCGCTGCCTCCAATCTTGTTGCCTTATCTCCTGCAGTTTTATCTTACTTATTTCCACAGCCCAACAGCTCTATACCACGGGACGGATGTTTAAACAAACGCACACCACACAGTAAAACAAACGTTTAAAAAAAAAAAAAGGTCAACCCGGAAATACCTGTATGTGGTGGCCAGTACAGGACACGCTCGTTATCGCAGGGAAAAATTAACAGTATGTGGAAATCTAGAGAACGTTACGGGAATAACACTATGTAGACAATAAAAGCACGATGAAGAATTAAAAATGTATGCAGAGGGACAACCTAACCAGTATCTATGTATATCCGAGTCATGCGGGGGTACTCCACATCAACCAGTACAAAACTACCTAGATAGAGGGACTATTTTACAACTTCAGATATTAAAACCTAAAGCTATTAAAATGTTTTCCTCTTTTTTTTTCTTAAATAGTTACTTAGGGAACCCATTTTATAAGCGCAATTTTTTTTTTATTTTTTATTTAGCTTTTGTTGACCGGGTAAGTGCACTAGACAAATCCTGCCTATTTTCAGGCACGACCCGGGGGAGGGGGATACAGATGAATGCCAACTGATCCTGAACCAGACTAAGCTGTTGGTGGTACTTTTACTGAATGAGGGAAATTTAGCCAGGACACCGGGGAAAATTCCCCTACTCTTTTCGATAAGTGCCATGGGATCTTTAACATCCACCTGAACTACCACCAATCCAGGTAGATGGGACCTCGGTTTAAGGTCTCATCCGAAAGACGGCACCTCAGAGGTGTGGGTTATGTGCGCAAGCACCTTGTGCCTTAGTACACCCCGGGCATGCTCTTATCAGCACATAGCCCACACCTCATTGTGTGTTATTGCTTGCATAAGCCACGATACTTTTAAAAAAGAACTGAATAGGCATCTTTTTAGAAACTTAGTATGTCAGTGTTTTTTTTTTTTTAAATCATTTCATATTGCAGTATTTTGTACTCATGGGGCGGGATATTCAGACTGCGCCACAACGTAAGTGCAGTGCACCCCCGGCGCAACACGCATGATATTCAAACACAACGCAGGCCAAGGTGCGCTTGCGCAACACAGCTGAATATCGGGCCAACTGCACCATGGCGCAACCAGGGATGCACAGTGGAGCATAGCCAATGCGCAGTAGCACAACCAGGGATGCACAGTGGAGCAGGGCCGATGCGCAGTAGCACAAAAAGGGATGCGCAGTGGAGCAGGGTAGATGCGCAGTAGCACAACCAGGGATGCGCAGGAACAGTGACAGGATGCAGGGGTGCACCACCCATGGAAGCTGTGGGTGGAGGAGCATGCAGCAGGCCAGACGGCACCCCCCTGGCACCCAATGAACTGCACAAACCAGTGGTGAGCTGGTTGGACCACCAGCCCGTGAACACCAGCACCGAATCCACAGCCGGGGCACTGTGCCCCAGCACACCCCCCTGGCAAGCAGTGACCGCAACACAAGGAGGGCCAGCCACCCATTGCCACCCCATCCCACCAATGCAGAGCACACCCTGTACAGCGAGCCCCAGACACCCGGCCCAAGAGCAGTGCCTAACAGTGCATTGCACCGATTGCATGCCACCACCCCCACCGTGACAATGCAACCCTGTGCACCATGGAGCCATGCATGGCAGCCCCACTGTGAGCATCCCGCAGCATGCGGCACCAGCCACTGACACAACAACTGCAGACACAATGCACACCACAATACCTGGACAGACGGACACTACCAGTGATGGGATGGAGCACCTAGCTGGCCATGGCATGGCGCCTCACCAGGCGCATGACTGCAGATGCCCCAGGTGGTCAGGGTACCACCGCTGGAGGTCGCCATAGCGGTGGCGATACTGCTCCACTGACTGGCTGCTCCCTGTCGCCTCCTCCAGGCCCTCTGAGACCTCCTACCACACAGCAGTCCATGGCCTGTGGAGGGGTTCCTGTCTAAAGAGGGCACCAGCATGTGGCTTCACCAGGGCCACCAAGTTTTCCAGTTCAGTGGCACTCCAGACCTGCACTCTGGTTCTTGGCATGTTGCTGTCTCAAACGCCAACAAAATGGCGCTCTGTAGCACTCGTGCCCCATGAGCAGAGGCAGCTCGGTACTGCGCTGCCAGTCCCTATCATGCTGTCACCGGACTACATGATAGGGGTGCAGCTACGAGGACGCATGACGCCTAGGGCCAAAGGTCAACCGCAGGGTCAAGGGTCTGTCCGTGCATGGGGCGCAACAGTGCTATTGGGATGCCCTGCGTGTAGTGCTGTAGGGTGTTTGAGTGTGATGTCTGCAGTGGCCTACCATGCTGTGGCGCCATGGTGCCCATGGCTACGCGGCACGTAAGCACGGCACGACCGGGCATACAGCGCACTAGCACCACAGGCACAGTGGTGTCCATGCTCTGCACTGCCTTCCGCACACAGCAAGTCAGCAGCGCCGCACGCATCAGCCTCGGCACCCCGGGCATGCACCATGCGGTGCCAATTGCGCACGTCACAGTGCTGCCCCATAGCCTGAGCACGCTCACCTACACTGCACAAGGCGCAACAGCGCGATATTCAGCTAGGTTATGCAAATCAGCTTATTAGCCATTCCACAGCGCATCCACTGCATTAGCATCCACTTACAGTTGTGCCTGCCCTCATTTGCATGCGTTGCGCTATATAAATGCGACCTGGGGCTACAGAAGCCATGGTTCGGTATTGCAGTCCATTGTGGTGGGTTGCATGCTGTTGGGATGTGGTGACTGTGGTTTGGGAGGGCTTTATGGGACTGCACAGTCCAAGGTAACACCTGTCATTCCCACAGGCGCGAGCATGACCGAGCATGAGGAAGAGCAGGAACAGGAAAGAGGGAGGAGGAGGAGGCACAACTTCACCCGGGCTGAATCTGATGTCCTGTTCAAGACATATCTGGACAAGGAACCGCTGCTTAGTGGACAGCGGGAAACACCACAGGCCCGTGCTGCGGCGCGGGGTGAGGTGGCACGTGCTGTGAACCAATATGGCAGCCACCAGCGGTTCGTGCAGGAGTGCAAGAAGAAGGTACGCATGGACAGGAGGCAGATCAAGGACAAGGTGGCTGCCATCAGGGCTGCACATGCTGCCACTGGTGAGGGCCAGCTGGATGTACCCCGCCTGATGCCACAGGAGGAGCAGGTGGCCAGCAGCATGTGGCATAGTGCCATTAAGGGCGTTCCTGGTGGTGGCTTCCAGACGGGTGGCAGCCCATCACTGCATGGTAGGTCCTGTGCTGTCAGTGTGTGGGTGGTGGAGGGCATGCCACAGGGCAAGGCGGAGCCACTAACATTAACGTGTTCCCCTACAGCTCCTGAGCGTCTACATGGGGCAGCGGTGGTGGGTGTGTCCACCGAAGGGGAGGTCCTGGACATGGAGTATCACCCATCCACCTCCACAGGTGTCCGAGGGACCGGCCAAGTGCATACCTGTACGTCTGTCCAGACTGATGTTGGTGGTGCGGGTGCGGACAAGGCCCTGCCTGTGTTCCAGTGTGACATCGCCCCCGATCTCCAACGTACTGGGACATAGATTGGGGCCGGATCCAGCACCAGTGATGATGGACCACATGTCCCAGACAGTGATACATGTGGGACACAGGATGGTCCCACAACAGGCAACTGCACGGGCGTTACCGTGGGTGATGCCGCCATGGCTGCCTGTGTAACAATCCAGTCCCAGCCTGTGCCTGTATGCCCCAGTGGGACAGCACTGGTGTGCGTCCAGGGTGGTGGGGCTGTTGCAGCTGCTGCGGCAGTGCCGGTCAGCCCTGGCGATCGGCAGCCAGAGGGGCAGCGCCAACAGTCGGCCAATGGCAACGGGGGACAGTGTCAGGGGGCAGTGGCAGTGAACCGCATGTGGAAATGCCCCGGCATGGTTCTGGTGTGCAGCACCCAACGTCAAGGGGTGCTGGCCAGCAGGGTCAGGAACACCATGAGGGACAGCATGCCGGACCAGTGGACGACCCCTTGGACAAACACAGCCGTCTTCTCCAGGCTTCAGCAGATGCAGTTCGTGACAGCGGTGGATGCATTCAGTGGGGTTATGCACCAGGCAGACAAGTGGCGCAGCAGGGACCACAGATTATTCCTGGCGGAGATGGCCTGGCAGCGGGCGGATGTGACCGCTGCCATTGACAGGCAGACCACTGCATTGACATATGTCATGGCTACACTGGGCACCCAGTTCGGTGCCCAGCCGCCGCAGACACCGCACAGTGTCATGTCCACCCCCCGTTCCCGGTGCCATGCGACACCTGCTATGTTGACACTGGGTTTGGCTGTGGGCATACCGAGCATGCCTGGCGCAGGCATGTTCAGTGGGCTGCAGACCCCTGCACGAACACAGTCGGGTTCACGCAGCGTCATCCCTGGGGGCCAGTCACTGCCACCCCAAGAGGCCACTGTTCAGCCTGGCAACCACTGGCAGGTCTCGGCGGGGCCACCCACGCATCTGTGGCAGCCGTGGTACTGTGCTGCATGACTGACCTGTCTCCCACCTTGGCCACTGTCTGCCGCTACCCTGTGGTGTGCATTGTGTGATGCATGGGTGGGGTACCCCGCCCTGCACACACACACACACACACACACACACACACACACACACACACACCCCTGTGCACACCTTCCTGGCTGCTGGCCACTGTGACGTGTGCATGATGATGCCTGTGTTGCGCTGTCCACGTATGCAATGGTGCCCAGCGTCTGAGGCACGCACAGTGATGGCCACTGAACATGGTCGTGTGTGGTCCTGTGTGGGGTTGGGGGGGGTGACTGCTGGGGTTGGCGTGCCGTTTTCCCTTTGTACATGTGTTGTGGTGTGTGTGCATGTGTCGTGTTCAGCCTTGCCCATCCCTGGCCCCGTGACCTACCTGTGTTGTCCGAAGTGCTCCTCTGTAATGGTGTCCCGGTGCAGCTGTGCCATCTGGATCAGCCGGGGGTCTCGTCACCCAGGGGGTGGCTGCCCTTCACCAGCTGGACCGGTGTCCTCATCGTCCCCACCGCTGTCCCCCTCTTCAACCTCTATGGCTAGCCCACAGTCGGTGGCCATGTTGTGCAGGATACAGCAGGCCAGGAATAGCCCACAGGCCTTTGAGGGGCTGCACTGTAGGGCACTGCCTGATGTGTCCAGGCACCGGAACCGTGCCTTCAGCAGCCCGAACACCCACTTGATGACATTCCGTGTTGTGGCGTGTGCCTCATTGTACCATAGCTTCAATGGGGTTGTGGGGCGCCGGTATGATGTGAGCAGCCAGGGCCATAGCGGGTAACCACTGTCACCTGTGTGTAGAGGGGGGACATTAGAATGGTGGTCTGCATTGCTATGCCATGGGCTAACATGGCCGGTACCCATGGCATCTCTGACTATGCACCCCCCACGTCTGCTCACATTGTCCTGCGTGATATGCATACTCACCTACTAGATAGCGGGTGGGGATGTCCTCACTCTCAAACCTGTGGCACAGTGCAGACTGGTGCCAGATGAAGGCATTGTGTGCTCCCCCAGGGTGTGTGGTACAGACATTGATTATGCGCCCTCTGGCATCGCACACCACCTGGCAGTTTATGCTCGGGTATCCATGCGGTTTATGTATGCTGCACCCTTCGGGTCAGGTGGCATGTGGATGCCTACATGGGTGCAGTGGCCCTGAGCACACCAGGCAACCGTGCTACCCTGTGGAACTCCTGTATGTTTGCTGTGTGCTCCGCCTGTGTGCTGGGGAAACGGATGTACTCCGCAGCATGTGGCAGCAGTGTGCTGAGGAATCGTGTGAGTAGCCATGATGTGGCCAACTGGGTTATGCCTGTCATGTCCCCTGTTGGTCTCTGGAAGGTGCCCATGGTGAGCAGGCACATGACAGCTGTCACCTTTGTCTCCACTGACAGAGCATGGCTCCGTTGTGTGGGTGCCTGCATCTCATCGCTGCACAGTTCACAGAGCTGCCTCAGTATCGCCCGGTTCAGGCGGCACCAGCCCACAATCTCTGTGTCAGAGTACTGTTCGAAGCTGATGCGGGCTCAGTACTGCCTGTTCTTGGTGTACCGCCAATGGGCCCTTCCATGGCCGCGCCTCCCTGCTGCCTGCCTTCTCACACCCCTCATTATTACCTCCATCTGGAAGGTAGCACTGGCCATGTCCCTGGCTGGTGTCCCCTCCGCTGGGCGGCTGTTGTCCTGTTCCCCCTGCTGTCTGTTCCTGGTGCTTCCCCTGCACTGGGTTCACCCCCAGCTGTTTACCTGTGGCTGTCATGCCTCTTGCCACTGCCCTCAGTCCACTATGGCACTCTCATGCCCTTTTCTGCACACTGGCATGGGCACACCCTCTCCTACCCTCACTCTGGCACAGTTCTGGTGGGCCCTGTCCTATTCCTGCCCAGTCCTGCACCCTGCTTCCTGTTTTTACTCCCTGGCTTTCTGTCTCCATGCTCCCACCTGTGGCGCATTCTTCCTCCCCTCTCTTGCTCCCTTTTATTTTGGCTCATTTCCGCTGTCGCGCAACTTATGCTTGCTCCGCTATTGCACACATTGCATGCTGTTGAATATCACATCATGCATGTTATTCATGGTTCCGCCCCCTACGGTTGCGCATGCATTCATTACTGTTGCGCTATGGTGCATTGCTTGTTGCACTGTGCAGCCACCTCCCACTGAATATCGCACAGTGGCACATTTCCATACTTGCGCTGGCGCATCCTTGTTACGCATAGCGCATCCACTCTGAATATCCTGCCTATTGTATGTTGATGTATTATTCTGTTTGTCAATCTGTCTATTGATATGTGTGTAACATCCTAACTGTTTCCTGTAATGATCTTGGGTCACACGTGAAAAAGGGCCTTTGGCTCATGTGCCCTCCCAGTGAACAAAAATTTTTTGCTTTTTTTTTTTTTTACTTTATTTTTATTAATTTTTCACTGATGACAATCAATTTACTTTCCATATAAGAAACAGTCCTGTTAGGTACATTTACTAATGGGGTAACAAACCCCTTAATCACAGTTAGTAATAACAAATTTTGTTTTCATGCATCCCTTATATTTTGATACAACATCTGGGGGGAAATAGCAAATGTCATTTTAAGCAATTTGAAGTTCTAGAAATTACCACAGTGGAGTCTTTGAGCAGCATGGCTATTCCGGGGAAAATAAAAGTCCAACATAGAGTCCAATTATAAACTACTCCTCTAGGGGGAATGTAAGGACATGCACGTTTCTTCAATTTCAAAACTCTGAATGTTGCATCTTCAGACATCTACAAAAATCAAAATTTAGTTACCATGTAAAATATGGTCCCCCGCCTAGTTCCCTCATCACCCCTTTAAAACTTTAGAGTGTGAAAACAAACGCTAAGAAGTCTCTCAAATGTGGAGCGTTAACCAAGAGCTCCTTTGGGACTAAAACTTCATTTTCAGGCCCATACCTAAACAGCACTACCCCCAACATAAAGGGATAACCCCTTAAACTTGAAAGACTATCATGCAAATACGACCATATTATACTTTGAAATTCAATGACTAGGTACTACTGGGCTAGTGCATGTTATTTTGAATATTTAGAGTTAATTTCTCACCGCGTGGAGTCTCCAGCAATGTCCTCCTCATCCGAGTTGGCCCTGGTCTGTGTAGCTCGGATCTTTTCTGCTCACTTGCCAGCTTCCATTGGATCCAAAAATGCCTAAACTTTACTTTGGCGGACGAGCCATAAGCGAGTAGGAAACACGATGGAGTGGGTGATGCCCAGATCTTTCAGCATGTGGCGAACTCCTTCAAATGTTTTCCTCCATTGTCTCGTTGCATAGCTGATATCGGGAAATAGATGCACAGTCTGGCCGTCAAGTAGGAGTGGGCTGTTCCATCGTGCTAGGAATAAGATGCAATCCCTTTCTCCAATTCCTTCCATTACCACCAGGAGAGTTCGCAGTTGGCTGTTGGCCTCCATTCTCTCTCGTGGCATGATTCTATATGCCTTCTGAATACAGAAGGCCTCTGGATCTCCCACTGAAAGAAGTTTTTCCGCCAGCCATTCTTTAATGAACATCTTGGGATGGTCTCCCTCAGCACCCAAGCCTAGCACTCTAATATTTGCTGCCCTGATTTGGTTTTCAAGTGTTTTGAGTATTGCTTGAAAATGTTGTGCTGCTTTAACCACCAACGCAGAGGAGCTAGTAGATATTGCGACCTGTTTTTTAACTTCCAACATTTTGATCTTCAAACAGTCCATTGTGGTTTCCACCACAGTTAACCTGCTCGTTAAAGTGTCCATCTTTTGGTTCAGCTCCGAGACTGAGATTAGTCATTGCATTTTGATGCCTAGGGATTGCATCATTTCAGCTCCTGAACTCTGGCCTGAGGTGCCTTCATCAGCTTCTGTAGAAGTCATAGGCGGACCCACTGCATCTTGTTTGCTTTAAGATTGACTGGTACCTCCCTGGCCTCGATGTGGATTCCCCATTTTTTAGGGCTGTGGGCGAAGCCTGCAGCCATTTTGCAAGCGCTTTTTTGCTCTGAAAATGGATGATCTCATAACCTCTTCCATTGGACTTTTGGAAGTATCCTTCCGAAAGCCCAATGGAGCTGAAAGCCCTCCGCCGCAGTTGGCATACGGAATAACGGCAATGCTATCTCAGCTCTTACTTCCGCATTCAGATGCGTAGTGCTTTGATGCCAGCATGTTGCGAAATGGCATAATGCCATTCATTATTTTGTGCCCAAGTCATCCCAAATATCAGTATATCACAACACTGGGAGCCCACCCCAGTGTGCAAAATAGTTTTTTCTCTGTCAATCAAAAGACGGTCCCTTGTCTTGTTTCTTGTGTTCTGGACTCCTGGTGCCTCCTGCCCACGCCATGGCTGACATCAGGGTGCCCAGTCCCCATGTCAGCATTCATGTGGCACACTGGGAGCCCACCCCAGTGTACCTAAATATTTGTCTTGCTCTGAATTAGAAAACGGTCCCTCGTTGTCACTTTGTTTTCCCTGCAAAACTGAAAACGGTCCCTCGTCGTCCGATGCGGTCCCTCACCCTCCCCACCCTCCCACTGAGCACCCAACTCCCCACACACACCCCTTACCCCACACTTATATCCAGAGGTCAGTGCTGTCACCTTCTCTGGACCGGGACATGTCTGCACTCTTCAAAGCCCAATCGCGAACTGAACATTTAAAGGTAAGTGTGCTATATAGCCAGTCAATGGGATTTTCAACTTATGCTCATATCTCAGCCATTTTTTGGACTTTTTGTCCCAAATTTTCAACATGGGGTTCTTGGGACCGCACCTCATGAAAACTGTCACTGTCATTTTGTTACTCAGTCCCGAAAGGTGATTTCACAGTCACTGCGTGGAATCACCTTTCGGAACCGATTCACGAAATGACAGTGCCACTGTTCATGAGGTGGGGTTCCAAAAGTCCATGTTGCAAATCTGGTGAAAAATTTCCCAAATGACTGGCAAGCATTGTTTATTACATGTAGTTTGTACACACTCTCCTAAAGCTGCTAATTTTTAATATTTTCCTCCATATTTTCAACATTGCCATTTTTACATACATCCTTCACAACAGTGCAGCTGTCATTTTCCATAACCTGTCCGAACCGTGTTTTCGCACCTGTGATGGAGAATAGCACATTTGCTCTGCACAATCACCTTTTGGGACAATTAAACAAAAAGACACTGACACTGTTCATGAGGAGGGGTCAACAAAAGGCCATGTTGAAAATTTGGTGAAAAAATTCCAAAAAATGACTGCGTTACCAGCGTCGTTGCACAGCATCTACGCACGCTAACGTTGCTAATTTTTAATATTTTCACTTCACATTTTTAATATAACCATTTTTGTACACCTCCTTCACAACAGTACAGCTGCCATCTTTTACAACCTGCCCAAAATGTGTTTTCATACCTGTGGCGTAGACTAGTGCATTTGGTCTGCGTAATCACCTTTTGGGACAATTGAACAAAATGACACTGGCACTGCTCATGAGAAGGGGACCAACAAAGGCCATGTTGAAAATGTGGTGCAACACCTCCAGCAAATGGCCAAATTACATCTGGACACTGAATAATTTCTACGCACATGTGTAACTTTCATCACTTGGTATGGATAGCATTCAGGAAATATAAGGAAACACAGAAGGAGCAAGACAGAGAACTTTATCAGTTAAAGCAGAAAGAGGCTGGGAAGGCAGTCAGAATAGCAAAGGCCCAAACTGAGGAAAGGATAGCCAGTTATGTTAAGAAGGGGGATAAGACCTTTTATAGGTACATTAGGGAGCGAAGAAAGACCAAAGGAGGGATACTGAGGCTTAATAAAGGGGAGGGAATGTGGGTAGAGGGTGACAGTGAAAAAGCAGGGATACTGAACAAATATGTCTGCTCAGTATTCACAAAGGAAGAGGAGGAGGAGGTACCTAAACCAAACAAGAGAAACACTCTGAAGACAGGGGTCGATACCAGTCCATTTACAGAAGAAAGGGTTCTGAAAGAACTAATAAAATTGAAGGTGGACAAAGCAATGGGCCCTGATGGGATTCACCCAAGAATTCTAAAACAACTAAGGGTAGAACTAGTGACACCGCTGACTACTCTCTTTAACAGGTCATGGGAGGATGTGGTGGTACCCAAGGACTGGAGGAGGGCAGATGTGATTCCTCTTCACAAAAGTGGGAGCAGGACAGAGGCAGGAAACTACAGACCAGTTAGTTTGACCTCAGTGGTAGGGAAAATGATGGAACCACTTCTGAAGGAAAGAATTGTTGAGTACCTAGAGGCCAGTGGGGCAGAGGACCCAAGGCAGCATGGATTCACAATGGGAAGGTCATGTCAGACGAATCTAATAGATCTTCCTGGACATAAGTCTCCACCACTCATTCACACTAGTGGGATCTGCGCCGGAGGCACTAGGACCCATCGGGAGCAAACTTTTTGCTGGAGGGTCGGCGCGAGAGATGGCGCCGCAAGCGCTGGCTCGCGCAGTAATGACTATCTCGGCGACGACCCTCCAACTGCCTCAGTTCCTTTTTTCCCGCCGTCGAGTGCGCTTCAGTAATGACGTCATTCGCCTGTTGAGAGTCAAACTAGCGCATAGTTTTCAGTTTATTTTTTTGTAATATTATCTCGATAGTAGTATCGCTTAGATTTATTCTATTTCATCATATTTCTATTATATTTTAAATTTAACATATAATAAAGAAGTCTCGGCCTACTTGACGGAGTCGACCATGAGCAGGTCAGGTGACGGTAGGGAGACTTCGTATGAAACCTGTTCAGTCAGTCGGGCTGGGTCCGGTCAGCCCCTTCTCCTCAGCGGAGTTCCGACAACGGTCAGTCCGATGCCGGGGGATGGGCGGTCCCCGCTGGCATAAAACAAGCGGTCGCATTCGGCACCGTTGACCTCGAGCTCTTCTTGACCACAGGTCAAAAAGAAGGCATCACTTCGAGGTACGCCCGCAATCGTCTGCGTGTCAACGTTCAGTTATAACGTGGCTGGTGCGGTCTCCTCCTTCGGTCGCCAACTTCCGGTTCCGTCGTCTTCGACATCGAGTCCTACCCGCCTATAGGTAGGTCTCCAGATGAGCAGTTTCATCAGTGGGCCGCTCTTATGGGCGATGGGCTCGGGAGGTTGGTTCTTCTGCCTGGCTCGGTTGCCCCGGGCGCTTTGGGCTTGTCGAGGCGTCAGGTAGTGGTTGGACCTTCCCTGATCGCCAGCGCCTCGCCGGTGCCAGCGACTCCGTGCTAGGTGTCTCCTCACATGGCTGCGCGCAGGGGCCACACCGATGCCCTTATCTCCTGGTTTTCTCTTCTCCTGTTTTCCAGGTTCCAGGGTGTCCTCGGCGCCATCCGCGGGGTCTCTGTGCTTGTCTGCACGTTTTGGCGCGGGGGCCTTGCGGCACAGTCTGTGTGCCGCTGGAGTCTTCGGCACCGATGGGTCTCGTGGCGCGCCACCTGGCGCATGCCTTCAGCGGCACCACCGGTGGTGGGCGCCTGCAGTGCCGCGTGCCTCTCTGCACCGTGCGCCTCCAGGCGCCACTCTCGACTCCGTTCGCCTCTTGCCGGGCCCTCGGGGCTCTCCCTTTCTATCAGTTCTTTCCTCTCTCCTTTTTTTCACTCCTTTCCTGTCCAAACAGTCCTTTCTGGACTATCAGGAGATGATGTTGAGCTCTGACCCAGACCTTCGGTTGGCTGATGAAGTGGGGGAAGCAGGTTCTTTCACTGCTACAGAGCCTGTGGTCGAGGACCTGTCCTTTAAGTCTCTGTTGAGGAACCTGAGTTCCACTCTTTCTCTCCAGACTACAGACATCGATCCTGGGAAAAGATTAAGACTCCAGTATCTTCATGCTGGAGATCCTATGGATTTGACCCTCGATTCAACCTTCCTTGAGGCGCTGTCTCAGATGGTATGGAATAATCCTGCTCTTACTCCCTCGGTGGCTAAATCCATTGATAGGAAATATTCAGCCCCCAAGGATCGTCCCATTTTGGCATCTCAAGCCTTTGCGGATCCTATTGTAGTCCTGGCAGAGAATGATGAGGTCGTTCTTCCTCAAGCTACTACAGCTCGACCTATTAACAAAGAGTCTCGTAAAATTGATACATTAGGTAAGAGAGTCTTTGCTGCCTCCACTCTAAGTATGCGTATTGCCAGCTATCAAGGCTATTTTTCTCAGTATGAGTATATCCTGTGGCACTCTATCAAACGAATGGTTGAAGCTCTTCCAGATTCCGACTCCAAGTCAGAGCTTCTTCTAACCATTACCAGAGGTATTGAGTCTAATAACCAACAGGTCAAAGCCGCCATGGACGCTTTCGACACTGCTTCTCGTCTCAGCAGCCGCAGGTATTTGTACTCGACGTCACTCCTGGCTGCGTACTTCCGGCTTTACGAATGATGCACAGCAGCAGGTAATGGCATTGCCCTTTGATGGCTCATATCTTTTCGGTCCTCGAGGCCACTCAGAAGACTAGGTCGGCCATTAAGCTGGCTAGACCTCCGCCTACCCCCTCTCGGGGGCATGTAGGTAAACGTCAGTTTCATAGTCGTCAGTCCTTTCGAGGCAGAGGCAGAGGAAGCTTCCACAAAAGCCAACCCGCCAAACCTCAAAAGAAGACGCAGAGTTTAGGGGCCCAAAGCCCCAGCGCTTACCTTATGAATTGCCGGCCCAAGTTCCATCCCCACTGCCCGAGGTGGAACTTTCTCCTCCGGTGGGAGGTCGTCTGATGTACTTCTACAACCAGTGGAAGTCCATAACCTCAGACAAATGGGTCCTTCGGATAATTCGCGAGGGTTATTCTCTCAATTTTCTAGAAACCCCCCCGAATCGTCCTCCCAAACGGCAACCCAGGTTGTCGACATCTCAGTCAGACCTCCTCGCCGCCGAGATCCAGGGCCTTCTGAACAACAGGGCAGTAGAACTGGTGCCCCCGCATCAGCGAAACACAGGGTTCTACTCTGTAGTAGGGAGTATTCCTGGAACATCCTATCTGTTGGTTAAAAAGTCTGTTGCAACAGCATGTCCCTATCCTTTACTATCCCTTTTCTTCTTTCTGTGTTTTTCCCCCATCTTACAGGCAGGCCACCTGTCAGATGGCTCTCTTGCTCTTTACTGCCTCTGTTTTTCTAGGCTGTTCCAGGAATCCCCCATTGCAATCCTTCCCCGAAGTAATTTGCATTCCTGCATGAATGTGCATATGTGCGAATTAGAGCAAGCAAGTTGCACTCACTAAAATAATAAAAGGGCTAAGAAACAGGGTAAAAACCAGAGATTTAGCTTCTAGACTACCTCTTTAGGGTTTTCTCTGTGTTAGTAACACAGGTTAGGCAGGGTCTGTAAAATAAGTCCCTTGTGGTAGCTTGCAATAAGCAAACAGGCTGCTGTTTAAACACAACTGAGGAAAGTGTTACTATCTGCCTGACTAGGAAAAACTTTTCTGTGTTTTGAACAGCACAGGTTAGGCAGGGCTTTTAGTAAAGAAAAGTTCAGCATTGCAGCTAGTGCATTCAGGCAATGAAATACTGAATAAATTACTACTGTTTGCAGTCCAATGGAGGAATAGTTTTCTGGTTACTATGACATGAATCCAGCAAAGAAAGCAATTCAGAACAATGTTTTATCAGGAAAGGTTTGCCTTGGGCTGCTGTTTAGGTTTTAAACATTGTTTAACCCTGCTGTATATCTGACTTGGAAACAATCAATATTTCTGAATTTAAAATGCTTAGAGAGGAAATGTAGTGAGGTATTAATGTTTAGAAAAAAAGAAATGTTAAAATAAAGTACCTGTGGTGTTTTTAGTATTTTTTACTTAGGCATTTCCTGGTAGTTGCAGTTTGGGGAGTGGCCCTGTTGCTGCCTGATCCTCTCTGTCCCAGCCTTCTATAGAGCCGGCCGGCCTCTGTATTTCCATCTATATTGGGTTGAAGACATGTGGGAGGAACCAAGACAGCAAGGAGCCACCCTAAACAAACATATTACGCCATAGAATGATTTAAATATGGTTCTAGCACTGAAAAATGAAAGATGTTTAAATTAAACTGCATATAGGATGCTTAGTAGTAAATAATAAAGTGCATTTAACAAAATAAAGTTTAAATTTTCAAAAGGGGGTGGAACTTCATAACACCATCTGACCCATCCATATATATAGAGGGCTCAGTTGAGCTTTGGTAGTGAAGGAGTAGGGAGCAGATGGTCTGACTCCTCCTCGGACCCTAGCTCCTCCTAGTGGTCAAATGCTATAATTTTGTCTGTTACTGCATATTTCAGTTATCTCTATTTTTTGGTCGCTGTACAGTTCGATTCTTTATTTTCATCGAGTTATGTTTGCTGAATAAAAGCTATTTTGAGTTCATTTTATGGGTGTCTGCCTCCATCTATCCCCCCACGTCTACATACTCCCACTACTTTCTGGTTCCAAAGAAATCTGGGGGGATGCGCCCCATTCTAGACCTCAGAAAGTTAAATAAATTCCTCCCCAGGGAGAAATTCAAAATGATTTCTCTGGGTACCCTGCTACCTTTGCTGCATCAACACGACTGGCTAGCCTCCCTGGACATGCAGGACGCTTACCAACATATCCCCATCCACCGAGCCGCCGCAGAATTCCTGAGGTTTGTGGCTCTGGTCAACACTATCAGTTCAAGTCCTGCCCTTTGGGCTATCCTCGGCGCCCATAAGTCTTTATAAAGTGTTGTGCAGTTCTCGCTGGCGCATCTCAGGAAGCTCCGGACTCAGTGTTTCCCTACCTGGACGATTGGCTCTAGCAAGCCCTTCCAGCCAAGGGACCCTGGAAGCCGTTCAAACGGCCTCCCGCCTTCTTACGTCCATGGGAGTTCTGCTGAATCTGAAAAAGTCACAGCTGCAGCCAGAGGCTCCTTTTCATAGGGACTCTTCTGGACACCTCTTCCGCGAAGGCTTTCCTTCCAGAGGACAGAAGACTCAACATCCTTCAGATGGCCCGTTACATCGGGGAGAACAGATCGGTCACAGCTCTCTCGATGCAACGTATGTTGGGTCTCATGGCGTCCTCAGTGTTCACTGTACCCCTAGCTCGGTTACACATGAGGACCACCCAATAGATGCTCTCCGCTCAGTGGTCACCGACCTCTCACCCCCAGTCTTATCCCATCAAGGTGACAGAGCCCTTGCGAAGGTCTCTCACCTGGTGGTCTCAAGAGAGCAATCTCCTGGAAGGATTCCCTTTGCTCCTCTGGATCATCAAATCTCCATCACCACAGGCCTGTCGCTGATGGGATGGGGAGCCCACTGTCGCTCCTCCACACTCAGGGTGTATGGACTCAGCTCGAGGCTCAGCTTCACATAAATGTCCTGGAGATGAGAGCAGTCCTCTATGCGATCGGCGTTGAAGGATATTCTTTGTCACAGAACATTCTCCTTCAAGCGGACAACAAAGCTGTGATGTATTACATCAACAAACAAGCGGTGCTCAATCTTACCTTTGCAGGAAGCAATGAGGTGTGGGAGTGGTGCTTGGAGCACAAGTCTCTAATTCAAGTTTTTATCTACCAGGTATACAAAGCGACTTGGCAGATCACCTCAGCAGAACAGAGGCAGACCCTCACAGTGGTCTCTCGATCCAGCCGTAGCTCGGTCACTGTTAAGTGGGGACTCCAGACCAGGACCTTTGCATCCCCACTCAACGTAAAACTGCCTCTCTTCTGCTCCAGAAATCCAGGGCCTGGCATTTTCTGTCAGGATGCGTTCAGGCTGCAGTGGACAAAACGCTTTCTTTACGCCTTTCCACCACTTCTTCTAATTCAGAGAGTACTTCTCAAATTCGAGTCTCAGGGGACCAAGATGATTCTCATTGCTCCCTCTTGGCCTCGGCAACTATGGTTTCCTCTACTCAACAGTATGTCGGCAACCTCTCCGAGACCACTTCCCTTGCAAATCAACCTTTTGACTCAGGGTTCGTTGGTCCATCCCAACCTGAGGTCACTTCACCTTCATGCTTGGCTCTGAAGAGGTAAGTGAACGGTTCAAGCGTCTCTCGAAGAGTCTCAGACATCCTTCTGGCTGCCCGGAAGCCAGCCATCTAAAAACTTACACTTCTAAGTGGAAGCGTTTTTCTCTCTGGTGTGCAAAGTCCTCTTGGAATCCCTTTTCCTGTCCTCCAGACAAGGTTCTGGAGTACCTTTTGGACCTATCAAACTCAGGTCTCCAGTACTCTACAGTTAAAGTTCACCTTAGTGCCATTTCAGCGTCCATGAGCGGTTTCTTCCTTGTCTCTGGTTCAGTTACCTATGGTAAAGAGATTTCTTAAGGAATTCTGCATACCAGACCCTGTAAAGGCGTCCGGTTGCAGCCTGGGACATTAACCTTGTGCTGGACATGCTCACTCGGAAGCCTTCAGAACCCTAGCTACCTGTGAGCTAAAATTTCTTACCTGGAAGACAGCCTTCCTGGTGGCCATTACCTCAGCCATCAGGGTCTCTTGAATACATGCCCTGAGTTACGGACCCTCCAGTATACTGTGTTCCATAAGGACAAAGTAGTTCTTCAGTACTCATCCTAAATTTCTTCCCAAGGTTGTGTCAGAATTCCATCTAAACCAACCTCTGGTCCTTCCCTCTTACTTAGCGAACTTCCAAAATGAGGAGAAGCGGTCTCTTCATTCCTGGATGTTAAGAGAGCCTTGCATTCTACTTAGATAGAACCAAGAATTTTGCAAGACTCAGCAATTGTTTGTTTCCTTCAGCGAGACCCGGCTGGGTCAGCCTGTCACTATCAGATGCATCTCGCCATTGGTTGGTGGCATGTCTTCGACATTGCTATTCCATGGCACAGGTTAAGTTAGAAGGTAGGTTTACGCTCACTCTACTAGGGCGGCGGCATCCCTAGCGGAAATTCGCAATGTTCCGATTGCAGATATCTGCAATGCCGCCACCTGGAGCTCAGTGCATACCTTCGTTAAGCATTATGCACTGGATGTTCATGCCAGGCGACATTCCGCCTTGACAGAACTATCATAATGGACTTCTGTCCTGAGGCAGCGTGAGCTCTGGCTCTCCTACTCGCCCTTTGGGGGATTATCAGCTTGGTACTCTCCCACTAGTGTGAATGAGTGGTGGAGACTTATGTCCAGGAAGATATGAAAATTACGTACCTACCGTAATTCTTGATCTTCTTGGACGAGTCTCCACCACTCATTCACACGCCCACCCTCCATCCCCCGAGCTCACCGCTGTGTTGGTCTTCACTCCCTCAAATCTTAGGCCGTGAAGACTTCTTTGTTGACCCTTCTTACATGGGTCGTCCGGACTATCTTATGTCCGTTTTTTAAGGTTAGGTTTACTCTTTACGTTAGTTGCGCTGCACCTCCTTGGTAAAAAGGTACTGGGCGGGGTTGGAGGTGATCGCCGCGAGATAGTCATTACCGCGTGAGCCAGCGCTCGCGGCGCCATGCCTCGCGCCGACCCTCCGGCAAAAAGTTTGCTCCTGATGGGTCCTAGTGCCTCCGGCGCAGATCCCACTAGTGTGAATAAGTGGTGGAGACTCATCCAAGAAGATCAAGAATTACAGTAGGTACGTAATTTTCATATTTCTTTGACTGGGTGACCAAAGTAGTAGACCAGGGAGGGGCTGTGGACATGGCCTACCTAGATTTTAGCAAGGCACTTGATACAGCCCCACACAAAAGATTAATACACAAGTTAGCCAGTCTTGGAGTGGGTCCCAAGGTGGTAGCCTGGATAAAAAATTGGCTAGACAACAGGACGCAAAGGGTAGTAGTAAATGGAGTACACAGTGAAGAAAGGGGTTACTAGCGGAGTCCGCGGAGATCAGTACTAGGACCGGTCCTTTTAATGTCTTTATAAGTGACATTGCAGAGGAACTGGAAGGAAAAGTATGTCTCTTTGCAGGCGACACAAAGATCTGCAACAGGGTTGATACACAAGATGGAGTGGAAAGGATGAGAAGGGACTTGAAGGTTAGAGGAATGGTCAAATGTATGGCAGCTCAGATTCAATGCAAAGAAGTGCAAGGCAATGCACATGGGAAACAAAACCCAGGGAAGCATACACAATTGGGGGTGAGATACTAACAACAGTAAAATGGAAAGGGACCTGGGGTAATTATATCAGATGACCTAAAGGTGGGCAAGCAATGCGAGAAGGCAGTAAGAAGGCTGGGGGGGATACTGGGATGCATAGGAAGAGGCATCAATAGTAGAAAACAAGAAGTTGTTATCCCTCTGTACAGACAGTTGGTGAGACCCCATCTGGAGTACTATGTGCAGTTCTGGAGACCCCATCTCTGCAAAGACAGAGTGGAGGCTGTCCAGAGGAGGGCAACCAAAATGGTGCAGGGTCTGCACCAGAAGACATTCTGAAGAAAGACTAAAGAAGCTTAATATGTATACCCTTGAGGAAAGAAGGGAGAGAGGGGACAAGATAGAAACTTTCAAGTACCACAAGGGAATCAACAAAGTCCAAGAGGGTAGCATCTTTCAGAAAAAGAGATGTGCAAGAACAAGGGGGCACAATTTGAAGATAGAGGGGGGATGGCTCAGAAGTAATGTGAGGAAGTATATCTTCCCTTGTCAATCTTCACCAGTCATTACTTCCTGGGTGTAAGCCGGAGGCGCGCACCCGCCACGGGAGCTTTTTTTTTTTTTAAAAAGTCTGCTACTGACACCGCCCTCGAGAGTGACGTCATGCGTCATGCGCGAGGGGCGGCCGTTAGTAGCGACCGACTCCTCCAACTCAGTTCTGTTTCTCCCGCCGTCGAGGCAGCACCTGTTCGCGGTAGCTTCAGTTTAACTGCGTCTTAGGCCGACTCCTTTTTTTCTACACTCGACGCCTACGGTAAGACTGTTCCTTTTCTTTTGTACGGCGCCAGGTGTATTTCCGACTGTGTTTAACCTTGTTTATTTCGCGTTATGTCCGGTTCTGGAGTAAACGTTCTTCTAAGAGCGGCCGTGCCCCTATGCGTCGGTGCTCCTGCGGTCGGCATTTCTCCGTCTCGGACCAGCATGGCGTTGCCTTCGCTGCCTGGGTCCCAACCATGACATGGATTAATGCGGCGCCTGTTTTCCATGGACCGCCGTGTCCTAGAAGTCGCAGCGTTCAGGCTCGGCAAGACCCGCCGACCGTCAGAGACGGCGTCGCTCAAGGGGACGCCAAGTAAGTCTCTTGCCTCACGGGTCCCTCCCGGCCTATACGGTCCGTGGAGAGGGTCTCTCGTCTTCTCTTGCCGAGGCCCCTTCAGCGGTGTCGGGGCATCGTGGTCCCTCCGGGATAGCGGCGCCGACACCGCCTCGGCAGTCACCTCGCCAGGTGCAGGCTCCCCTGCCGAGGCCCTCGACTGTTGGGCCAGCCTGGCTCGGGTGGACCCTCGGCTGTCGCCTCTGGTGCGTTTGGGATCAGCGCCGTTAAGCGGTGCTGGTGATGATCGTCTGGCGCGTTTCCGATCGGCGCTGTTAGCGGCGCGGTGTCGAAGCGGCGCCGTTCATGTTGCCCGCTTTTGGATCAGCGCGCCCGGTGATGATCGGAGCAGCGCCCGTTTTGGCCTCGGCGCGTTCGCGGTGCCGATGGGCAAGGCGGCGCCGGCAGCGGTGCCGCCGCCTCCGGCGCCGCCCGGCGCCGACCTTCCCCCTCCCGGGCGGTGCGGGCCTGCCAAAACGCTGGGGTGTGGGGTGAAACCTTTCTGCTGCCGGCGTGGGGGGCAAGCAGCGTCGCGTTTGGTACCGGGGCGTTCGCGGCCCGGCAGCCTCGAGGACCCCTGGGGTGGCCAGCATCGAGTCCTGCTGGTCTCGTCCTCCTCGGAGGGCGATGACTCGAATGGACCCATCCTGGCACCCCATTCTTGGAATCTGGGTCCTCGGTGGCTAGGGGTACCAGCGGCGCAGCGGCCCCTCCTCTGTCCCCCTTGCCGTCGTCTCCTGAGGGTTCCTCGGCTGGGGGTGGCGAGGTCGGGGGCAGGCGTGGGGGTGACGGAGGGGGAGGCTCCCCTCTCTGGAGGCCCGGTGACAGCTACCCCACGGGGTGCTGTTGCCTCCTCTAGGGACAGGGGGACGTTGCAGTCGAGGAGGAGGGCCCTCTCGGAATCCGAGGGGTTGAGGGGCAGGTGGCCTGCTGCCCGGTCTTCTTTGGCCACCTCAGGGGGTGGCCAGGAGCCGTAGTGCAGAGCCCCACCCCTCCCCCCAGGGTTCTAGGGTGTCCTCTGGCGGCGTGTGTGCGGACTGCCCTTCTGGATCCATGCAGTCCCGGTGTCGTCACAGGGGAGTTTCTCCCCCAGGGCTCTTCCAGGCTCCGCTTCCCCAGAGTTCCGTTCTGCGGCCTGGTTGGATATCCGGAATCCCTCCTACTAGGGCTCCTTTCCCGGATTCCAGAGCCCTCGCAGAGAACAGTTGCCTCTCGGGTGCCCCTCTCCCATCTCTGCCTTCACCACCCCGCTCCCGGGCCATGTCGGTCCTCTGGGTCCGTTATCCTGGGAGCAGTTCAGAGGTTCTCGGCCTTCCCTCATATGTTAGATACATGCATGGCGGGTCTTCGACTCTCCCCACCGCCGCAGGAATCCTCTGGACATTCAGTTCCCATCATCCTCGTCTCCCTCCTCTGAGGGAGAGGAACCCCCTGCTCATCTGTCCTCCGATGCTGATTTCACAGAATATCAGCGTTTCCTCTCGAGGATGGTGAGGGATCTCTGGATTTCCTACGTTCGGAGAGACAATACCGAACGGGAGACGTGTGAATTCCTTGGTGAATTCAGTGCCCAGCATCTGGTGGTACCTTCCTGGCCTATCCCCTTCCAGGAGGCGTCTATCCGGTCCTGGCAGTTCCCTGCCGCTTCTTCCCCAGCTCCGGCGGACTGCCAGCGTAGGTATTGTGCCCCCTCTGAGTCTCTAGGTTCCCTTCCCAACCCGTCCTCAGGTTTGGTATACCTGGATACTCCTTCTGGGCGCCGTTGCCTGGCGCACGACCGCCCACCGGATTCGGACTCTCTCCAGTTCGACCGGTGGGGGCGAAGAGTGTTTTCTTCTCGTGCGAGTGCTTGTATTGCATCACATCAGGCTCACCACGCTGCCTACAACCGGCATCTGTGGTCGATGATGTCCCAGCTGCTGTCTATGCCTGACACGAACAAACCAGACAAGCCGTTGCCCTCTCCGCGGTAGGCCTGGAGCTGGCAAGACACCAAGCAAGGGCATCATGACGCCAATGAGGTGGCTTCCAGGCTTGCGGGGACAGCGATCTGCATCAGGCGGACGGCATGGCCTCGTCTTTCCAGGTTGTCACCCCTGGCCCGGCGTAGGGTGATGCGCTCCGCCTTCCGGGGAACCCGTCTTTTCTCATCCAGAGCTAGGAGACTGTTACAGGGGCTCCATCCGTCTCCTCGTCCTGGGAGGCACCTCCTAGCTCTTCTCCCACTTAGGCTTTCTGAATAAGCCAGGGTCTTCTCCTCCTGTTTCTCACCAACAGAGGCTGGGGTCTTGTTCCCTCAGGGTATGGCCTCTTCCCTCCAGGGAAGAGGAGCTGTACTCACCAGGAAGTAATGAATGGTGAAGATTGACAAGGAAGATAGGAAAATTACCTACCTACCGTGATTCTTGATCTTCTCTTGTATCTTCACCATTCATTACCCTCCCCCCACCATCCCCTCAGTGGCCTCTTCCTGTGGCTTCTCCACCTCCCGTCTCCTTCCTCTCTCTGCATATAAAAAAAAAAAAAAAAAAAATTTTTTCTTAAAATATAGGTAAAGTTGTAATTTTTCCAAAAAAAAAATCTTTCTTTTGGGGGTTCTAATTTCCAGAAAAATTACTTACTCTAAGATTCATGGGCCATCTAGTGGATTGCATTGGCGATCAGACTGCACAACTATCTCTTGCCATTCTTCTGGCAAGATACCTCTGAGGTTTTGGCCTGGCTCAGGCTATTCAGATTTGATCCTGCAATTCCGTGTTCCAGATAGTTGCCTGAAATCAAACCCCCATTCTTGCCTTGCAGAGCAGAGCAGACACGTCTAATCCTTTTTCTTTTGCCAAAAAAATAAAAATAAAAAAAAATAAATAAATATTAAATGCTGAGGAACTCTCTTGACTGTTATAGGCATCTTGGTATCGGGGTCATGCATCTAGTCTAAAAAATTTTACCTAAAAAAAAAAAAAAAAAGGAAAATAAACAGGAAGGCAATGAGAAGGTAGGCTATCCTTCTGCTAGTTGTAATGGTTTTCCTTTTAAGTGTCCTCCTGGACAATTTTTGCAGAAGAGCAGTGCTGACCATATCCGATCCCAGCCTGCCTAAACCTTGGCCTGCCTTGGCCAGTCAGTCCGAGTCCCATTTCTATCTTAAGACGCCTGAAAGGCTTACATTTTCCATTTCTAAACCCCTGAGCAGCGCTCTCATGCTGCCTGGGTTTTATTTTCCCTCCTCGGGTTCCCTCCAGTTGAAGGCCTTCCGCAGCCAGGAGACCAAGGTAGGTATCAAGAACAATGGCATGTTGAAGATGAGGACTATGCTCTCCTGGGTCTGTCTAGCGGGTTCGGTGAACCTTCTCTTCAGCTCTATCTCCGGGTTCTTGCTTCCCTAGTCGAAGCCTTCAGCTGTCAAGCTAACTATGCTCGTTGGGCATTCTGGTCCCTTCAACATCCATCCTCTCTCTTCTTCTTCTTCTTCTATTTTCTCATTTCCTTTCTTATCTCTCCTCCCAGAGTCGCCCAGGTAATGAGGCCCTGCAGTCCCTAGGCTAGGGATACTCTTATCTCCTCTGTCCTTCCTCCATCGGCTTATTTCTTTTTCAGTTCATTCTTCCTTGCTTTGCTATCCCTTGGCTATCTTGCCTCGCTATCTATATTCTCTGCTTTCTCTTTTGCCTCTCCGGCTCACAGAACTGAGTTGGAGGAGGAGTCGGTCGCTACTAACGGCCGCCCCTCGCGCATGACGTCACTCTCGAGGGCGGTGCCGTTAGCTAGACTATAAAAAAAAAAAAAGCTCCCGTGGCGGGTGCGCGCCTCCGGCTTACACCCAGGAAGTAATGAATGGTGAAGATACAAGAGAAGATCAAGAATTATGGTAGGTACGTAATTTTCCTTTTTTCACAGAGAGGGTTGTGGATGCATGGAACAGCCTCCCTGAGGAGGTCGTGGAGTCAAGAACAGTGGGAGAATTCAAGAATGCATGGGACAGGCATAAGGCAGTCCTAGTGGGGGGGTAGGAGGAAGTAGGCTGTTCATTGGCTGGGATCTGCAGCTTATCTGTTGGGTGGGAGGATGGGCAGACTGGGTGGGCCGGGCGGTCCTTGTCTGCCGTTGGATTCTATGTTTCTATGGCTAAGTTACAGCTAGGCATTGAATCATTTCTGCACACATGTGTAAGTTTCATCACTTGGTAGCGCTTTACAGCCCTTTCTGCTCTGGCCAGACTTTGTTACTTCTGATGTTGCTCTATTGATCTGGGGACTTAATCCAGCTAGTTTGTTCTAAAATAAGTAGGTTTTAAGGGAAATTTAGCAGAGCTCCTATAAATCTTGTCTTATCAGTTCGGGCTCCACAGAGCCCCCTCCGGTGAGCAAAAGTTTAAATAAATAAAGGGAAGGGCCTTCCTCCCTCAGGACAGAGTAGACAGCATTCTGCAGATTGTAGGATCATTTAGTCTCAAAAAATCAAGGCCAGCAAGGCATTTCCTGCAGATACTGGGCCATATGGCTGCAGCAACAGGAACAGTCCAAGGTTTCAGATTTTAGGTGAGGGATATCCAGATCTTACTTTGAGAGGGCTCTTGCAGTAGGTAATTACATATAGGACTGATGTTGGCAGGTGGCAGGACCCCACGGAAAAAATTCTAGCTAGCAGTCTCTGGCGAGGGACCACCCCCATGTCAGGTGACTGGTCAGGAAACGTCGGTATAAAGGGGTGGTCCCTCAAGCCCGCCTTCCAGTTCTTTCCCTCAGTTAGCTCATGCCAGCGCCTTGCGGAAAAGTTCCCTGCTCGTCAGGTTCTTTCGTCGGTATTTTAACCAAATATTTTCGATTTTTTCCTATCATCCATCAGGTATTCGTCAGTGTATGTTGTCCCCTACACCCTCCAAGCACAAAAACAAGTGCGACTCATGCGGCGCCCAACTCCCGCACAAGGACGGCCATTCTCTGTGCCTTTTTTGCCTAGGCCCTGACCATCAGGTAGAGAAGTGCCACCACTGCCTTAGTTTTAACGTGGCCACCCGGAGGAGGCTGCAGCAGTCCCTGGAGGCCCATATTTTGAAAAAGAAAATTAGCTCCATGGAGAAAGAATTGAAAAAGCTTTGGCAGGCGTCAACTTCCCCTGAAGGCCATCGCAAGAAAAAGGACAAAGAAAAGCACCAGGACAAGGGCTCCTCTACCACCGCAACTTCCTCGGGAGTCGCTGTGCTAAAGGTAACATCCCCCTTGGGGGACAGCTCCACAGCGGCCACCTTAGAGGCTTCTAAGGCAGCATCGGCCCACCTATCTGGCTCGCGCTTAGGCCCTTCGGGCACCTCCGGGCTTTGGAGACCTCCACTCCCAGTAAAGCCGTGGCTTCCTGACCGGCCTACTGGTGCGGCGGGTCGATAAGCCGGATCGTCTCCTCTGACGCCCGCAACTAGAAGATCAGTAAGTCGCCTCGACTCCTTCTGGGTATGCACTACATTCTTTCTGACCAGGCCACCCCTCCATTGCGGCCTGTCTCCGGCGATAGGTCCATTAAGTGGACGCGGCCCATCCGGTGCCCGCCGGATCCCACTGCTGTTGTGTGCCGATTCACCCGACGTCCATACAGCGGATGAGCCGATGCCAGACCCCCCCAAGTCCATCGTTCCCAGCTCCCCGCAGCATTCGCTGCCCTCCAGGGACCCCGAGTCTCCTCAGCCCGACCCCGAGGATGTCCCCCCATCCCCAGGTGACGCTGAGGTTCCTGTTCCACCTCCATCAGACCGTCCACCTGCTGGTCTGACCGATCTGACGTCAGCTCCCCAGATGCCGGCTCCGACGCCGGTGTCGCTGACTCTGGGCGACATCCCACTCCCAGATGCCGCCCCGATGCCGGGCCCTCCATCCCCCTGGCCTTCTGCTCCAGAACCGCCTGTGAGGCCTCCGGCCGGGCCATCTGCTCTGGCAGCCCCCCTGGTTCCTGAGTACCTGACCCCATCGTATCCGATGCCGTCATACCTGGGACCGCAGTATCTGGTGCCTCAGTACCCGGCACCAACCTATCCAACGCCGCAGTATCCGGCGCCTCAATACCCTACACCGGGCTTCCCGCCGTCGGGTTATGGATACGTGTCTTATAGGTATAGTCCATACCCGTATCCCCCTCCTCCTCCTCCACCACCCCCCCAGCCACCGTTGGACTTGCAGGAGACTCTGGCCTCCTGGTGGGCTGAGGCCAAGGCTCAGCTCACCAGAGAGGTGGAGAGTCATCTTCCGATGACGATGCTGGTGCCGGTTCCCATATGTCCACAAAGACACTCCCTCCCCACCTCCGGACACCAGGGCTGAACCCTCTGGGTCCAGAGAGGAGCAGGACACGCTTCCCCGAGGGCTTCCCAAGGGGTCAGTTCCTCCCCCTCATCGGGAGAGGGAGTCTACCTCTTCCTCATCTTCTTCCTCGTCGGACACCTCGGACACTTCCAACGGTTGTTCTGAGCAAGATGATGAGCCACCCTATCCATCCAAGCCCCGGCCAAGGACTCCTCCGAAGTCTCCTCTGGAGGATCCTTCCTTCACAGAGTTGCTATGAAAGATCCAGGAAGTACACAAGTGGCAATCGTTGGAGCCAGACTCCCAGCGTAAAAAACTCACTGAGCATCTGGATCTGCCTGTGACAGCTCCCACTTTGGTGCCACCCTGGATCAAGCCTCATGCCGACCTTATTACCACTATATGGAAACAGCCGTCGGCCTTAGCCCCACTTCCCGGGAAGTCGAACAGGCTATACCAGGCTCCCAAGGGTGTTGACTTCTTAGACTCCCACCCTTGAGTTTACTTGGTAGTGATTAGCGCCGCTCATGGCCGGTCAGCTCAACCCAAACACCTTAGCTCGTCTCCACCTTACAAGGAATCCCGCCTTCTGGACCAGTATGACAAGAAGATTGTTGCTTCTTCCACTCTGGGTATTAGGGCCCTTAACTATGTCGGCCATATGGGGGATTACCAGAAGGTGATTCTCAGTGAGGTGGAATCTAAATTGGACTCCCTTCCAGAATCTGAGGTCAAGCAGGAAGTGGCTGACCTTGTCCATTCTGCACATTCGGCCAGTCGGCATATCATTTGTGCGACCTACGATGCAGTGGACACTGCTGGTAGGAGCTCAGCTTTCACCGTAGGCCTACAGTGTCACACTTGGCTCAGAGTGCCAGGGTTGGTCCCAGATGTGCAGTCCGTTATCCAGGAAGCGCCCTTCCGGGGTTCGGTGCTGTTCGGGGGTGATGTCAAGGACATCATCACCGACCTGCAGGAGAAGGGGACTGCAGTAAAGTCTGTGGACTCTATGTATCATCCACATCAATCGCAGTGCTGTCCCTTTCACAGATGGAATCGGCCCAAAGCGAGACCGCAGGGAAAGAGGGCCACTAAATGTCAGGCCCCCCCCAGCTGCCAAGCCCCCCCCGCCTAAATAAGCAGTGAGAGCTTCAGCTGCAGTGCTGCCCCACACCACCCGACTCCTTCCCTTTCCCACAGACTCCGGGCTTCCCAGAGGAACCGGTAGGAGGGAGGTTTTCCCTCCACCTTGCAGGCTGGGAGAGGATAACATCAGATTCATGGGTGCTCCAGCTAATCATAGAAGGGCACTCAATACAGTGTCTGCAGAAACCACCTCATCACCCTCCCCCAAGGTTGTCATACTCTCAGGAACATCTTCTTCTGGTCCAGGAAGAAATTTCAGCACTTTTGCTGAAAGAGGCCATTCCCATTTCTTCCTAGTCCCAAAGGAGACAGGAGATGTAAGACCTATTCTAGATCTCAGTTCCCTGAACATTTTCGTGGAGTACAAGAGGTTCAGGATGCTCTCACTGCAGAGCCTTCTGCCCCATCTCCGCTCAGGCCAGTGGCTGTGTGCTCTGGATATGCAGGATGCTTACCTGCACATATCTATCCACCTGTCTCACCTCAAATATCTCCGTTTTGCTTTCCAGGGGGACCACTACCAGTTCAAGGCACTTCCATTTGGCCTCTCCTCGGCTCCCCAAGTATTTGCCAAATGCCTTACGGTGGTGGTGGCCTACTTGCGTACCAGAGGGGTACAGGTTTTCCTGTACCTGGACGATTGGCTTCTGGCAGCCTCATCCAGGGAGGAACTCCTGCACTGCCTCTCCCTCACCCAGCAGGTCTTTGCCTGTCTGGATAGTACCATCAACCTTTCCAAGTCTCACTTGATCCCATTCCAGAGGCTCCAGTTTATTGGGGTGATACTGGACATGACCCTAGCCAGGGCCTTCCTGCCACTGGACAGGGTGGCCACACTCCAGACTCAGGTAAGCCTGTTGTCCGGCCACAGGCGGGTCATTGCAAGGTCGGTTCTTCGCCTCCTCGGGCTTATGGCAGCTGCTATCCTAACAGTCCCTTGTGCTCGGCTCCACATGAGGGTCTCTTCAGTGGACGTTTTGCTCTCAATGGGATCAGTTGGTAGACGACTTGGACCAGTTGGTCCTAGTCTCCTCTCCCATGATTCAAAACTTGTAGTGGTGGATGGTTCAAGAGAACCTTCTTCAGGGAGTTTCATTCTTTCTTCCTCCTCCCTCCCAGTCTCTGACCACAGACGCCTCAGGTGAAGGCTGGGGAGCCCATCTCAGTCCACATCTGACCCAGGGCTCTTGGACCAAGCTCGAACAATCCCTGCACATCAATGTGCTCGAGCTTCAGGCGGTGCTCTATGCTCTCCAGGCTCTCCATCTGCATCTTATTCCAGGCCACCTAGCCGTCCAGATGGACAATATGTGTGTGGTATGGTACATCAATAAACAGGGTGGGACTCAGTCCTACCCTCTTTGCTGGGAAGCGATGAGAGTTTGGGATTGGGCAGCACAACACGACCTTCACTTCACGGCAATTCATGTTCCAGGGGTTGAAAACTCCTTAGCAGACAAACTAAGTTGCTTGTCTGCTCAAGCTCACGAGTGGGAACTGGATCAGGGGGTCCTAGACGATATCTTCCTACGTTGGGGAACACCTCAGGTGGACCTGTTCGCTTTACCTCTAAATGCAAAGCTTCCAGACTTCTGCTCACTCGTTCAAGAGCGAGGCATTTTCTGGAGAGATGCTCTGTCTTTAGACTGGAAGGACAGATTCATCTGTGCCTTCCCCCCCGATTCCTCTGGCCCCACGTGTCTTGCAGAAACTTGGCTCAGAAGGAGCATGAATGATTCTGATCACTTCTTTCTGGCCCAGGCAAGTTTGGTTCTGTCTTCTGCAACAATACTCACAGGAACCTCCTCTTCCTCTTCCGCTTTCAGGAATTTTACTGACCCAGGATCAGGGGACCCTGGTCCATCCAGGTCTCAAGTCCCTTCAACTACATGCGTGGCTCCTGCAGACATACTGTAGCTCAAGCCCGCTTTGGGGTTTCTCCCCAGGTGGCTGAGATCTTGGTGGAGGCTAGAAAACCCTCCACTAAGTCTATTTATGCCATGAAGTGGAAACAGTTCTCATTCTAGGCCGCTTCAAAAGGCTTCAAGCCTTTCTCCTGCTCGGTTGAGCGACTGCTGGAGTACCTGTGCCATCTCTTCGACCTGGGTCTTAGTCACTCATCTATGAAGTTACACACGGCGGCCATTTTGGCCTACCATGTTCCCTTCTCAGACAGTATGTTTGCTCAACTGAAAGTCTAAGACTTTCCTCAGAGGGGTTCTTCACTTGAGACCCCTATCCGAGTTCCGGCCCCTCCTTGGGATTTGAACTTCGTTCTTGAAAAACTTACTTTGCCTCCTTTTGAACCAGCGGCCTCAGCAGACATGAAGTTCCTTTCATGGAAAACTCTCTTCCTAGTGGCCATTACCTCTGCTCGGAGGATTTCCGAGCTCCAGGCCCTGATGTGTAAAATCCCATACTTGATTTTTCACAAGGAACGTGTGGCTCTGTGCACCAATCCTAAGTTTCTCCCCAAGGTGGTAGTGGAATCTACATTGAACCAGTCCATAGAGTTACCCGCTTTCTTTATGCAGTACTCCAATCATGGGGAGTATCTGCTTCACACTATGGACGTTCACCGGATTCTCAGATACTACTCTAACAGAACAAAGGATCTCAGAAAGTCCGATCAACTGTTTGTCTCTTTTGCACCCAAAAGAGAAGGCAATGCTGTTTCCAAGCAATGCCTGTCTAAATGGTTGGCTCATTGCATCATTTTCTGTTATGACAAGTACAACAAGACTCTTCTGGGTCAAGTAAGAGGACACTCCACCAGAGGAGTCACTGCCTCAGCAGCATGTTTCAAGAATGTGTCAGTGGCAGACATCTGTGCTGCCGCCACTTGGACTTCTGTCCACACATTTACAAAATACTACAGTTTGGATATTGCCTCTCGCCGTAGAGCAGACTCCGGGCTTGCTGCTCTGCAAGGCCTTCACAGCTAGAGGATCTATTTGAGCAGCTTTCCTCCTCCCGTGTGCTTCTTCTTGTTCCAGACTGCTTGGGACTCAGTCCTATAAGTAATTACCTACTGCAAGAGCCCTCTTGAAATAAGATAGTACAGTTATGTAAGAACTTACCGTAACAGTAGATCTTTGAGAGTGGCTCTTGCAGTAGGTATTACCTTCCCGCCTTCCATCCCCCTAAGCTTTTTCAGCACCTTTTCCAGTGAGGAACATATCCGCTTCTCTCTCGTCTGGCCTCTTGTGGCCTGTGGTGGGAAAGAACTGGAAGGCGGGCTTGAGGGACCGCCCCTTTATACTGACATCTCCTGATGCCAGTCACCTGACATGGGGGCAGTCCCTCGCCAGAGACTGCTAGCTAGAAATTCTTCCGGGGGGTCCTGCCGCCTGCCGACGTCAGTCCTATATGTAATTACCTACTGCAAGAGCCTCTCTCGAAGATCTACTGTTATGGTAAGTTCTTACGTAACTGTACTTTTCACCTCAGAGCACACTGGTGCCAAAGGAAGGATTCTCTCACAAAGCTGGTGCCAGTGACAAAGACCTTGTTGCAGGCTCTGCAGTGGTGGCAAGACAGAAGCAACCTCAGAGAGGGAGTTCCATTCAACAAGAAATCTCCCATGCTGGTACTCACAACAGATGCCTCCCCTCCTAGGGTGAGGGGCACATCTGGAGGAGCACCCAGTGCATAGCACTTGGTCCCCTGCAGAGTCACTCTTGCACATAAACCTGTTAAGAGCTAAGGGAAGTGTTCCTGGCCCTGCAATCCTTCGCATCCTTGGTAAGGAGCAAAGTGATATACGTCAGGACAGATAATACCACCACAATGTACTACAACAACAAGCAATGAGAGACAAGGTCCAACTTACTGTGTACAGAAGCAGTGAACATTTGGAGCCTAGCGTACTCCTTACAGGTGTCCCTTTTAGCCATTCATCTCCCAGGGAAGGACAGTACCCTGGCAGATGCACTCAGCAGAATCAACCAAAACCATTACGAGTGGTCTCTCAACAGACAGGTACTCAAGGTGGTGTTTAGAAGGTGGGACACTCCAGAGATAGATATCTTTGCCTCAGAAGAGAACCATCAGATGCCCCAGTTCTGCTGCAGGCCACCAACAAAGGGCACAGTGCCCATGCATGCATTGGTGCTGGACTGCTCAGGGAGAAGCCTGTATGCATTTCCTCCATTCCCTTTGTTGCTCAGGGTCCTGATCAAGCTCAGGTCCCTACTGGCTACAATGATTTTGGTAGCTCCAGATTGGGCCGGCAGCCGTGGTACTCACTACTGTTCTCCCTGTCAGTAGCCCAACCCATACACCTCCCTCAGAGGCACAATCTTCTGACCTCCTCACAGGGAGGATCCTGTACCTGAACCTCAGGTCTCTCAGACTCAGAGCATGGCTCTTGAGGACCTACAATATGATGACCTACATCTCTTTGAAGGTGTCCTTAGGGTTTTCAGGGGCTCCAGGAAGCCTTCAAATCAAGAAAACCTAGGCTTCCAAATGGAAGAGGTTTTCTATATGGTGTAATACTAACAACATGGTACCTTCCCAGGCAGGGTTACCAGTCTTCTTGGACCATCTCACCCACCTGCATTCGCTGGGCCTACAGTCCACTACCTTTAAGATCCCCCTGGCATCAGTCTCAGCCTATCTCTCGGTGGGCAAGGGGGTCTCTCTGGCTGCTAACCCTATTTTCAAAAAAATTCATCAAGGGGTTAACTCACTTGCACCCTCCCCACGAAGAGCTGGTGCCATCTTGGGACCTCAATGTCCGTATTGCCAAGCTCGTGGAGCCCCCATTCGAGCCCATGGCTACAGCACATCTGAAGTTTGTAACTTGGAAAGCTATCTTCCTGGTGGCTATTACCTCAGCCAGATGGATTAGTGAGCTACAAGCCCTGCATACAGAGCGGAACTACATCTTCTTCCACAGAGATAAAGTGGTCCTCATGACTAATAGGAAATTCCTTTTGAGAGTAGTCTCTGATTTCCTCCTGAACCAATCAATCAGTCACCTTGCCAGTCTTCTTCACTGAACACTCTAGTTCAGTGGAACGCAGGCTGCACCACCTGGTTGTCAAGACAGCTGTCAGTTACTATGTTGACTATGCCAAGGCCCATAGACAGGACAGACTACAGCTGTTCCTGACCTATGGGGATGTGGGAAAAGGAAAACCAGCTTCTAAAAGAACCATTACACGCTGGATAGGAGCATGTATCCAGTTCTGCTACAATAAAGCTGGTAAGGAGCCCCCAGTAGGCCTGAGGGTACATTCAACAAGGAGTACAGCTGCTACAATAGCAGCTGCCAGGGATATTCCCCCGCTGGAAATCTGTAACACAGCTACGTGGAGAACAGTACACACCTTTACAAAGCACTATAGTCTGAACATTCAGTCCAGAAGCGATGCCAGGTATGGCACAGCAGTGCTGCAGATCACATTTCCTAAAAGAGGTTCTGTGCCCTCCTCCAAAGGTGCTGCTTCATAGTCTGCTACATATCCTGGTTATGTTAAAGTTTTTAAAACCAGATGGCTTGATGTTCCCTCTTGTTGGTCCTACCTGACTTTGATATGGGACATGTTAAAAGGGGGATTTGTTATTGAATTATTATTACTTATTATTGTTATTATAAGAATAGTCTAGTTAGGGAGTCTTACCTTGCAGGCTGTCTTGAATCTGAGCATTATAGAATGCAGCAGTTGGCAAGGACAGCAGTTTGAATGGTGGCACAAGCCAATGAATGTTCCATTATTTGCTTAAGTTACATTTCTCTCCGAGGCAGTTCAACACAGGAGGTTGACTGCTATAGTTAATCATATTATTGAAGAATACCTTGGAAGAAACAAGATTACTATGGTGATTAAATTTTTCTTTGCAGCCATGCCATTCAGCTTAATCTCAGCCCCCAGGGCATTCACAAAGTGTCTGGCTGTAGTAGTGGCACACTTGAGAAGGCAGAGAGTGAGTGTGTATTCTCATACCTGGACGTCTGGCTAGTTGTAGGACAGTCCCTGCAACAAACCAGAGACTCCATGGCTCTCACCTGAAGCACATTGGAGTCTCTGGGCTTCCTGATAAATGTCCAGAAGTCCCAGATGGAGTCAGTCCAGGTCTTGGACTTCATAGGAGCAGAACTGTAGCCAGGGAAGAGCCTTTCTTCCACAGGACAAAGTAAGCAGTATACTGCAGCTGGCAGGATAATTCCAATTAAACAAACCCAGGCCAGCAAGGAAGTTCCTGCAGCTACTGGGCCACATGGCAGCTGTCACAGCAGTGGTGCCTCCTGGCACCAGGTTCCAGATGAGAGACATTCAGTTCCACTTGCAAGCTCACTGGTCTCAGAGAACAGATTCCCTAGCCAAACTGGTGCCAGTCACAAACACCCTGTTACAGGCCCTGTAGTGGTTGTTAGAGAGAATCTCAGGAAGGGAACTCCCTTCCAAAAGGAGCATCTGTCAGTGGTGCTTACAAGGGCGTAACTACTGATACTCCAAGTAAGCCACGACGTACCAAGTTTAGTAGTAGGGGGCAGCAAACAAGCTGCCCAGCATTGCTCCACCCTCTCTAGTCCATTGCATTTAAATTCCTTTGTTTGGCTTTGCAGGCTTTTTCTTTTCTGTTTCAGCTTTGTTTTTGGGGGTGGCAGAATGGACCACGACGTTGAAGTTGAAGATCTCAATTTGGTCCGCATGGTCCACCTGAATAGTGATTGGCTGTGGCACCTGGTAGGGGGTGTGCCAAGTCTTGGGCAGTGAGTTTAAATACCACAGCAAAGTTAGAAGCCATACTGTTAGTTCAATTGTACTGGGAGTGAGAGAAGCAGTAGAAGAACTGAAGAGCAGCAGATGGAAGAACAGACTCAGAGCCAGATAAAAGAATGAAGACTTCATGTGGAGTGGCAGGTGGAGCAAATCTGCCTACCTGCAGGTGAGAGAGAAGAAATTTCTGCCATGATCTTGGACTTATGGTGTAGTCAGTTGCGTTTACCAGTGGGCAGCCAGCACCACACTAGCAGTGCAAACAGACAGCAGGTCTAGTGTGGGAATCATCTGATTGGAGCTAGGAAACTTGGATTCGAGTCATGGGGGGGGCGGGCGGCATGAATAACAGTGGGGTAGGGGTAGCAGTGAGGCAGGTTGGTGTACAAATCTGAACTGCCTGGCTACATCCCTGGGTGCTTACCATAGATGCTTCCCTCCTGGGCTGGGGGGCACACATGCTCGACCTAACAGCCAGTGGCACGTGGTCCCCTCAGGAATAATTTCTGCGCATAAATCTGTTAGCGCTCAGGGAAGTGTACCTGGCTCTTCAGGCATTTGTTCCACCCCTAAAAAACAAGGTGGTACAGGTCAGAACAGATAACACTACCACAATGTACTACAACAACAAACAAGGGGGAACCAGGTCCACCCCACTGTGCACCAAGACCATGAAGGTGGGAGCCTGGCCTACTCCCTACAGGTGTCTGTCTGCCATCCACCTACCAGAAAAGGACAACATTCTGGAAGATTCCCTCAGCAGGATCACCATGAGTGGTCCCTGAGTACACAGGTACTCAAGTCAGTATTCAGATGGTGGGGCACCCCAGAGTTAGATCTCTTTGCCTCCACGAACAACCACCAGCTGCCACAGTTCTGTTGCAGGCATCCAAGCAGAGACACTGTTCCAGTGGATGCCTTAACACCGTACTGGTCAAATGGATTCCTGTATGCCTTCCCTCCCTTTCCCCTGCTGCTCAGAGTTCGGATAAAGCTCAGGTCACAACCAGCAACAATTATCCTGGTGGCACCAGACTGGGCAAGGCAGCCATGGCACTCTCTCCTGCTGACCCCATCTGCCTCATAGCCAATCCACCTGCCCCAGAAGCACAACCTACTGACATCCTCCTAGGGCAGGATCCTGTACCCTGACCTCAGGTCCCTGTGATTGATGACTTGGCTCTTGAAGACCTAGAATTTGCTAGCCTAAACCTTTCTGAAGAAATTTTGACTGTGCTCAGAGGCTCTAGGAAGCCATCAACCAAGAAAACTTATACTTCAAAGTGGAAAAGATTTTCTATTTGGTGCTCAGGAAGGGATATTAATCCCTCCAGGGCTGGTCTCTCTGTCCTCCCGGACTATTTGACCCACCTCTATTTCCTGGGACTCAGACCTTCTACCCTGAAGGTCCGTCTGGCTGCAATCTCTGCTTATATTTCAGCTGGTAAAGACAGGTCCGTGGCTTCTCACCCTGTCTTTAGGAAGTTTTTCAAAGGTCTCAACCACCTTCACCCTCCCCTTAGGGAGCCGGTTCCGGCCTGGAATCTTAACAGTTGTATTGCCAGGCTCATGAAGTCCCTTTTTGAGCCAATGGCGACTGCAGACTTGAAGTATGTCACATGGAAAATGGTTTTCCTGGTGGCTATCACTTCAGCCAGGCGAATAAGTGAATTGCAGGCCATGTGTACAGATCTGAACTACATCTCTGTCCACAGGGACAAAGTGGTTCTCAGGACCAATAGGAAATTCTTTCCTAAGGTGGTCTCAGACTTTCATCTGAATTAATCCATTACATTGCATGTTTTCTTCACTGATAATTCCAGTTCTTCTGAGTGGAAACTACATAGTCTGGTTGTCAAGAGTGCACTTAGCAGCCAGCCTGGTGGCGCTGAGGGCTGAGGCACTGGACATCTTACCTCATGCTATGCTGGCACCCATATTCAGGAATGAGCATGGGCCACGGGGGTTGGCAGAGGCAGAAAGGATCAAGCATCCGAGGACTGCTCTCCTTCTCCGGGGAGGGGGGACACCAGTGGTCGGTGTTTGTCCCCTAGTGGAGGCTGGAGGGCAGTGCACCAATGCTGCAATAAGGGGGTGGAGATGGGGCAGATGCCTGGAGGAGCATGTGCAGATGCGTATGCATTTCCTCCATCGGTGTCATTGCATGCCTCCTCTCTGGGGGAAAAGAAAAATGGAGGAAAAATGCCATGGTGTATGGTGGAGGGAGCCTTGCAGGCCCCACTGTCGGCTTGCCACAGTGCTACCACACTAGATCCTGGTTTCCTGTGGGGATTGGGGAAGCTGGGGGTTCATCCCTGGGGTAATGGTCAGCACCAGCTGGTAGATGCCAGGGAACAGGGCTGTGGGCTCTCTCCTGAAGTAGAGGCTGTGGCAAAGAGTAGAAATTAGCGTAAAAAAAAAAAAAAAGAGAGTGCACTAAGCCACTACCTTGACAGGACCAAGGCTCCTAGACCAGAACATACCCAGCTGTTCCTCACTTATGGGGAAGTAAGTAAAGGCAAACCTACATCCAAACGAACCATTGCACGCTGGATAGTAGCTTGCATACAGTTCTGTTACAGTAAAGTTTATAAGCAGGCTCCCCTGGGACTCGGGGCGCATTCTACCGGGGCACTGCAGAACGTTTTCCCAAAGTAGGTTCTGTGGACAACCTCCAAAGGTACTGCTTGGTAGTCTGCATTAGTTTAATCATACTGAATGATTCCTGGGGTTAGAAGAAAACATTACTCATCACAGTAATCTTGTTTCTTCCAGGGAATCACTCGGTATGATTAAAGCTCCCACCCTGCCTCCCCTATCTGAACCAAGGGAAAAGGGGGGCAGATTATGATTCTGCATCCCTGCTGTCACATGCTACTTATAGTGTTCCTAGTAAATCTTCGAGTTCTTTACCCAGTTGGTACACACTGTTGGCCCTTTTCAGGGACTTTTGGTTTTTTGGGGGATGTGATTAAGGGGGGATTAATCTACACAGTTTAGCTAGCTAGAGGGTCTTTACCCTGGTAGACTGCTTAATGAATCTGAGACCTTCAGTGTGCAGCAGTTACTAGGAGCAGCTGTTTGAAATTGACATGAGCCAATGAGAGTTCCATCATTTGCATAGATTCCATTTTCTCCGGGGCAGTGCAACACTGAAGGCTGACTGTATTCGTTTACTCATACTGAGTGATCCCCTGGAAGAAACAAAATTACTATGGTGAGTAATTTTTCTTCAAGTCCCAGTGGGGTGACAGGTTCCTAAGTGGGGGTTGAAGGTGCAGCAGGCCTTTAAAGAATTTTTTGAAAATGAGAAGAGAAATTATATATTTCTCCTTGCCTGCTGAAATGTAGGTTGAAATGGTTACCAGGTGAACCATCAAGGATGAGGCTCTAAGGCAGAGCTGGCTTTAGCATGCTGTACACTGTGCATTCACACAGGGCCCCCCAAAAGTCTCAGCTGTCCAGTTGGCCTCCTTTTTTTCTTGGTCCTCTATGTTCTAGTTCAAGTAAAGTGCAAAAATTACAAAAAACTAGTTGAACATGAAGATATATGGAAGCCATAGTAGGGATGAGGATGTTCCTGGGGGCCTTCGTGACTTCTGATATGGGGCCCTAGCAAGAAGGTTTGCACAGGGTCCCAGGATAGCTAGAGCCAATACTGCGAAGGCCTGAGGCCTGCAGGTGAACTAGGTAATCTATTATGGAGGGTAGGCTAGGCTGCAGGGGATCAATCTGCCTGTCTTTACACCAGAAAGATAATCTCTTCCATTTGAAAGCAAAAGTCTTTGGTACTTGTTTTTTTAGCTAGTCTAACAATTCTCAGGACTTGCTTGGAATACTGAGAGTCAGGGAACTCAAGCTCTTCAAGTACAAGGCTTTGAGGTGAAGAGACTCTATGTTGGGGTATATTAACCCCGTGTGGGGCAAGGTCAGGAGGCTGTAGCTTGGAGGCAAGTGAATGGGCTGTCTGACTGACAGGGCAAGGAGCAGCAAGTACCAAGGCTGCCTTGCCCAATCTGGAGCCACCAGAATTATTGTTACTGGCTGTCTCCTGAGCTTATGGACCACTCTAAGAGTCAAGGGGAAAAGCGTTCAGGAACCTTCCTGTCAATCTAAGGGACAGAGTATCCACTGTCACTGTGTCCAGTGCCAGAGGCCTGTAGCAGTACAAGGAAATCTGGTGATTGTGTTTGGAAGCAAAGAGGTCCATCTCCAGAGTGCCCCACCTCCTGAAGACTGTAGCCAGCACTTGTCTGTTTAGGGTCCACTTATGGTGGCCCTGACTGATGCGGCTCAGAGAGTCTTCCAGCACACTGTCCTTGCCTGGGAGGTGAATGGCAGTTAGCTGCATGTCCAGGGAGTAAGCCAGTAACCAGATCTTCATGGTCTCTTTGCAGAGCTATGAGGACACTTGCTTGTTGATGTCGAACATGGTGGTGGTGGTGTTGTCTGTCCCGATTTGGACAGACTGGCCCTTGAACTTGGGGGAGGTGGGGCACAAAGGCTTTTATGGCCAGGTACACAGCTCTGAGTTTGAGAAGGTTTATATGACATTTGGACTCCCTGTAAGACCACACCCAGTTTAGGGGCTGGTCTGCCAGGTGTGCACCCCACCCCCAGAATGGGGGGCATCTGTATTGAGCACTCTGGAGGGGATCCTTCTGTTGGAAAGGAATTCCTTCCCTGAGATTGTGCCTCTTTCCACCAGTCCAAGGCTTGTAGGAGAGTCCTTGTGACTGGAACCAGCTTTGACAGGGAGTCTCTTTTTTTGAGATCAATGAGCCCTCAGATAATACTGAATGTCCCTCATCTGAGACCTGGCACCTGGGACCACTGCTGTAGCAAAGGGCATGTGGCCTACAAGCCTGAGAAAGTGCCTGGCTGGCCTTGGTTGCCTGAGTACAAACAAATTTGCCAGGGTCTAGAGGTTTTCTGCCCTGTCTAGGGGAAGCAGAGCTTTCCTTTGCTGGGTGTCCAGCTCTGCTCATAGGAATTCCAGGAATTGGACTGGCTCCAACTGAGACTGTTCTGTACTGATTAGGAACCCCAGTGACTCCAGAATGAGCCGGAGAGAGTATCTGAGCTTTTGAGGAGACTTGTCTAGTATGAGCCTGTCATCTAGATAAGGAAAGACAGACCTCCTTTCTTTTTAGATGGGCCGCAACTTCTACCAGGCACTTTGTGAAGACCCTGGGGGCAGAGAACAGGTGGAATGGTAGTACTGCGAACTGGTAGTGACCAGAGGGCAGTCTGAGTCTTTCTGTGAGAGGGCCTGATTGAGATATGAAAGTAGGTGTCTCTGAGGTCTAGGGAGGCTAGCCAGTCTCCCTAATGTAAGAAGGGGATCACTACTAACAGGGTGATCATTTTGAACTTGGGACTGAGCAGATGCTTGTTTAAGTACCTGAGGTCTCGAATGGGTCGCTAGTCCCCTTTTTCGCTTGGGTGAGAAATTTTCTTGAATAAAGACCCTTCCCCACTGGGGCACCTCCACTGCATTTGTTAGCAGGAGAGATCTGACTTCACTCAAAACAGAATCTTTTCTATGGGGGTCAGAGGCTTGAAACTCCTGTTTCCCTGCTGTGTGTGGAATTTCTTGAACTGTAGGGTGAGTCCTTGACCCATCACCTCCAGCACCCATTTGTCTGTGGTGATGAGCTGCCACTGGTGGAGGTAGTGGGTTAGCCTTTCTCCTGCTGGGAGAGGGAAGGCAACCTGGGCATTCCTGTCAGGGATTTTGTTTGGACTGGGCTTAAGGCAAAGGGGCAGGGGCAGTATACTTCTGAGCCCTCCTACCTCTTCCTCTAAAGTACCCTCTCATTTGAGAGTAATCCATGGGCATGGGATAGAATGCTCTGGTGTAATAACTCCTGCCTCTGCCTCCTCTTCCCTGGGGCCTATAAGAAGTGGAGGATTTCTCTTTAGCTGTATTAATCTTGTAGGTAGTTTTGTATTCCTCTACATTTTTTATATATGCCTCTGTTCTGTCCCCAAAGAGAATTGTTCTTACAGGAAAATCCATAGCTTTAGTTTAGGTATCCTGAGTGAGGCTGGTGGTTCTTAACCATGCAAACTTTCTGAGTGATACAGCTTGGGCCAGAGACCTGGAGGCAATGTCAGTGGCATCTTCAGCCATATGAAACTGGTACTTTGTGGGATCTAAGGCAGGTTTGACAGTTTCTGCCAGGTCTTGAGCAATGTTATCAGAAGCTTTCTGGCTAACAGCCAGGAATGAGTTCACAAAGCCTTTTGGTACTGTGCTGTGTATGCCATGTACGTGGAGAGGCATAGCAGCAGAGAGGCTATAGTATATGATTTCTTGCCCACGGTGTCCAGTTTTCTAGACTCCTTATCTGGAAGCTGGGAAGAAAGGGGCACTTTAACCTTGTCACAGGCTGCAGTCTGTACCATGCCGCCATGGTAAAGATGGGTGTAAAGGTACTCAGCACTTGTTTTGTGCAGCTTGTGCTTTTTCTCTATTTTCTTATCCACCCCTGGGATGGAGGTGGGATTTTCGAGCAGTTTGAAAGTTGTTCTGTGAAGGGACTTGTGATTAGAAGTAGCAGTTTCTTGGAGGGAGACCCATCATGTTCAGAAAGTCTGCCTCCTCAGTAGTCTCCTATATGGAGAGATCAAGAGTGCCCACCATCTGCTGGACAAATGTGTACTAGAAGGAAAAATCCTCCTGACCGTGTGAAGGGGAGCCAAGTTTCTGGTCAGGGGATACATCAGGTTCTATGCCCTCCTCCTTATTATTGTCTTCCTCATAATAAAATCTCTGGCTTGGGTCAGGGTCTGTGGGAATAGGCATGAAAAGACCTGGTGGAGCACCAAATAGATTGACATAGCTTGAAAGATTTGAAAAAGTAGCTAAGCCTTTGCCATTTCCTCAGGAGAGGGCATATTTTGTTGTGACACTGGCATCTCCCTTTGCTCTTCAGCAGGAGGGACAGTGATATTTTTCTCTTTTTGTTTCTTTTTGGCAGGCACCGAATCAGAAACCTGCTCAGTATGAATCTTTTGTCTGGCCAAAAAAAGAGGTTACATAACTTGGAGGAATTTATTGTTGCTTTTGTGACTGCTCGTGGGGCTCGGAATTCCTGTAAGGAAGCTAGACATAAAGGAGACCTCTGGAACTATGTTAAGTAACCGTTTCATTTAGACGTTACTGTTCTGATTTTGCAGAACAAAGTCAAATGTATTAGGAAATGTGGTGAAGGTGAAAAATATTAGCCATAAACTGTGAAAGGAAAATGAGAAACAAAAGCAGATAGACAGACTGCAAGTGCACTTGAAATGTGTAATGTGTGATGAGTACAATCTCGAGCAGCAGTGGACAAACCTTAAAGGAGCCATGCATGTGTAACACAAGCAGTTGCAAGCACTAGTTAAGGGGACTGAGACTGATCTCTCCAAATGTCAACAAAAGTATAGAAGACTGCAAGGGCAAGCTGTAAATGACAAAGGTTTGGCATCTACGAAGGAAAACATCAGCATACCAAATAACCTTAACCTTTTCATTTTAAGTTCCTCTATTTTGAGCAGAAGTCCATATTTGTCTGATACTGTCCTTCCAGTCTTATCTCCTATCTCATCTAGACTTGAATTTGATCACCCAAAGTTTAGTAACATCTTAACGCTCTGACTTTCTCTCTCTCGTTACACACACACACCTTAGAACTGAGTCATATAGTCTGCCGTACATCTGTTAGGAAAAGCTTTGGTGTTTAGTGCTGTGTGAAACAGGTTAGATAAGTAAGCTGTAACCCACTAGACCAGCCATAGGTATACTAGGCATTAATGCATGCCTCAGGTGCATTGTGAGGCATGAGGGTGCAGCCAGAGTGACCTCTGACTACCTGAGGCATACATTAATGCCTAGTATACCCACAGCAGGTCGTGGGTTATTGCACTTATAACATGGAGTATGTTTAAACAACAACAAAAATCCTGAAAGCTATTTTTTTGCTGTTTAAACAGCAAAAGAGGTACTGTATCCTGCCACCTTGCAAAGTAGTCCCTAAAAAATAATACATCCTGCAGTGCATTACACATACTCTTCAGAGAATTTGTAACATTTCTGCTGCATAATGACTTACTGGGCTATGAACTTGCCTGATTTCTACCACACACTGCAGCACTGTGACTTTCTATCTGTCTGTTTCTCCCTCTGTGTGTGTCTCTCTCCTCTGTCTGTCTCTCTCTCTCTGTGTTTCCCTTTTGATTTGCCATCAAGATGTTACATCTGCTTTCTGCTGAGGTTTCACTTGTACAAATATGCACCCTCTGCAATTCAAACCTCACTGCGTCTCTCACACCCGCTTCTCATTGACCTCTTCTTACTCACTGCATGCCACACGAAGAGAGATAGATACACAGAGGACAGTGCACCATTTGCCATTTCCCACGGTCTCTCTCTGATCAATACATCACATCTGTTGTCCAGTGGACCACACTAATGGTGCTGGGAATCTGGCCATGGGAAGGGAGGAGGGTTTGCACTTGCCTCTGAGGGACTACAGTATCTCTCCATCTCTCCAATGTGACTGCGGTGCTAATCCCTGACAGTTCTACACAGACTGAGAGAGGAACAGAGACACCGTGCTACTGTGCTCAGGACCCCTACCCCGCTGATGATGTCCACCCACTGGCACTGTCACTGGGTCTCTATCACCCCTCTTACTGTCTCTCTCACTCAGGCTCTCACGGATCACAAAAAAAACCCCACACGGGCTGTCGCAGATGTCTGGCTACAAAACGTCCTCTTGGTTACTCTCGGAGCACTGCTGGAAGCAATACATGCATTTGGGCTCTAGGACAGTTATCCATGCTGACAACCTGTCAGGAGCCATCACCACAACTCACAACAGAACTCAGTATGACAGCTCTAACCAGTGGCTCACCGGAGATCCATGGAGGGGAGTGTTGGGTTGGTAGGCAAAGGCTGTGGCTGCACTGTGTGGCTCCTTGCCTGGAGATCACTGCTCAGGGGATGGGGGGGTGACAACCCGGAGATCCATGGGGCAGTGGGGGGACCCAGAGATTCATGGGGCAGGTGGCTGCACAGCACTGCTGCACACATTGGATTGGGCTGCTAACAAATGCAAACAGGAATATGTACATACTGAAGCTCTGTGCTGTCTCTAACTGCCGTCACGCTCACTCCCATATGGCTCCCCATTACTCCAGCAAGCTCTAGCTCCTGGACTGCAGGAACTTCCAAATAACTATGATTTCAGCTTCTCTCACTACTGCTGTTTGCTCAGAGCACAAAGATCCGTGGTGCAGGTGGTGGGTAGAGCTATTTATGGACAACAGCAGCTGATGAGGATCTCTCGCTTCCCTACATTTACACATTTACAAATGACTGCCATTCACTTTTAGGAACTGAGGAACATAATTAGATCCGTTCTGTTCACTGATACTGCTGGCCGGCAGCCCCTTCACAGCATCTGTGGGTATATTGGGAACTAATCAACGGCCACGCAGAGACAGTCAACCAATGTGAGCTGACATTTTTAGCAACTTTCAGCAACCCATGTTATAAATACTATGAATTTTATACTATGTCATTCTGTGCTTACAAATGCTCTGAAGTTATACCACAGTGTGTGGGTGAATTTGAACTATTATTTTTCCTTTTTTTCCTGTCTGTGCATAACAGTGATGCTTTATAAATGTTCAAGGTTAATGTGCGACATGTTTTACAAACATTATCTCAGTCAGTTACTGAGAAAAGAAAAACAGAAACAGCCAAATCAGCACTGGGGAAACAGAGACATAGAACTCTTTATAGCCATTCTTTATGTGTGTGTTTATAGTAACAATAACTTTGTAATGACAGTGATGGTTTTGGTAATAGCACTGTAACCCCTAGGGGGCGCTATCCTAAGGGCTACTACCCCTGCCTGCCCTAACTGTGACAGGGTGAGGGGCCCAGATCCGTTGGCGGGTGCCTCCACCTAGAGGTCGGGGTTAGAACAGTCGAGACTGACTCGGTCACAGCCCTCTGGGTTGCTGCAACCCCCGTTTCTTCCCACTAGTGGCCCTCACAGTTCAATTTCAGTGTCCTTACCATATACACTTACGCCCTGCCTCGAACCAATCAGCTCACTCCGGGGATCCCCTGAAAAGCAAGGTACGGTTACACCCCATTCACTTGTGCAATATTTCCCCATTAATACACAAACTAGCCAGTGTACTCTTGCAAAACAAGCAATCTGATTTATTCAAGGGGAGACAACAAGGGCCGGGGGCAATCAGGTTGATTAGCTTACCACTACAATATAAGAATGTTCACCTAGGGCTCTGTGCACAGGCCTAACCTATAAGTTACTGTCCATGGGTACCCAAGCCCTAAAGGCTAGTTCCTCGATGCAGCTGGTTGAGGCCCTGACACGGATAAGCATTTAATTCCTACTACGATTTGATGGAGCCAGCCGGCTCAACTAATGTAGTCAGCAAGGTAACCAGAAAATCTTGCCCTGGCTAGCAACGTTTAACAGGGAGCTACCCTGATTTAGTACTCACAACTCCAGAAGGAAAAGTGCTCTCACATCACTCACAGGGCTGAGCCTGAATGTCAGATACTTCTCCACACATTTATATGAAAGACAACAGAGGGGTACCATACCAGGCAGCTGCTCCTATGGCCCGACCGAACTCACAACTATCGGGAGTCTCACTGCAGCTTCAACTTTCCTGACAGACCGAGCACGACTCAGCAGATTCTCCAGTCCTCTTCAGGTTGAGCCTGGTAGGTAGCTGTGCTTGTACACAGCCTCCTCTGACTGCTGCCCTGTGGATTTAGTCCGTGGATCGCCGGCGATTTCAACGGCTGCCTCAGGCCTTTCACGCCCTTCCGCCGGAACACTCAATGGCGCAGGAGCTCAGAGCTCCTTTCTCATTCACAGCCACAATGCATCTGCCCCTTGACAGCATGAGGCCATCCTCTCTGCTCGGGTGCCACCCGATCCCATTGGCTGGCTACAGATGCCAGTCACTTAGTCCTGCTTTCAGTGATGCGAAAAAGGCGCCAGGGTCTAGCCTTCACTTCCCACAGTTTCTCGCTGTATCCTCATTGGTCCGCTGGCTCCCTAGAGAGCCCTAATCCTGGTTGGTCGCAAGTTACTCCATTGGGGACACCCCCTGCCCACATTGGACCCTTCGGAAAGTCCTGGTCCAACATGGAGGGGTACAGCACACATAGTCCCAGCTGCAGAAGAAAAAAGGTTAGAAAAACTGTAACCCCACCAGTAGTCTAACTAATTATGCCCCAACAGTTACATCTTTTAAAAGGGACTCCCCCTGCACATATAGCGACTGCCAAAAGGGAGCGATGTCACTGCGGCTCAGGCGGGACTCAAGCAGGGAAACACCAGTCCCCCCCATACCAGCTCGCTGAACCTTGCGAGCAAGCAGCCCTTAAAGAGACAGTACTGCAGGCTTTAAAAGCCTCACACTGCCCGCATTTTGGCGCCATAGCACTAAGCACCAGTTAGGCAGGGAACATTAGGCAAGCTCCGGAAGGTTTTCAGGAACCCCCATCTGTAAGGGGGTTACAGCACTATGTAATGTTTTGGTTTGAATATTTTTGCCATATTCTGCTTTATATGTGGGACCATCTAGTCTCGTGAATCAGGCTAATTCCTGCCGCCCCCCCTCCCCCACACACACATGCACACAAGTCTTTCACTGGCAGGCTATTGTCCAGAGTTCAGAAGCAACAGGAGGGGAAAGGATTAAATCTTTTCCACTATTCAGCTTTTGCAACTTGAAAGGAAAAAAAACAAAAACAGAAAGGTTTCTTTTATATATATTTTGCAGTCACCTATTTAATGGAAACAATATAGATCTTCCATGTGTCAGTCTTCACCATTCATCACTGGTGGGTGTATACTATGAGCGCAGCACCCCAAGGGAGCATTTTTGTTTTAGCGGGAGGAGTCGGGGCTGATGGTGCCATCCATGAGGCTGACACACTGCGTGGCACTCGTAGGTTGGCCAGTAACTGCCGTTGGCTCCTCCTCCACCTCAGTTCTGCTTCTCTCGCCATTCAAGACAGCACCTTGCTACAGCTCGGGAAAAGTATCTGCGTCAGTGGCCTAGTTTTCCATGCAGCACCGCACCTTCAGTTATACAGGGCCATTTTTCAGCACTATCGACGCCGTCTCAGCCAAACTTGGGCATCTTGGTGTTGCCGTTCCGGTTAGTCTGTGCAGCTTTGTGGAAATACTGATAAGATCTTTCCTTTTTATATTTTGAATGGCACGGAGTCTTGTCTGATTATTGTTTAGTTTTTGTGTAACATCATTCCAGGTTTGAGGGACAAAAAGCAATCTTCCAAAGCGGGCTGGCCTCCCATGTGTCGGTGTCCCAGTGGCCGGCAGATTTCTGCGATGGACTGGCATGATGTTTGCCTCACCTGCCTTGGACCACAGCATGATATGGATCACTGCAATGCCTGCTTCTCGATGGACCACCGCATTCTTGAGTACCATACATTTAAAGTCAGCAGGGCTCCGCCGACTTTCAGAAGCGGCAGCACTCTCATCGGTCCAAATGCAGATCTCTTTGCCCTTCCTCTGGGTCCCCTCCTGGGCCTATATGGTCCAGTGAGGAGGGGGCCTCCTCCACATCTAGCCTTGCCACAGAGGGGACCTCTTCCATGGTGTCGGAGGGCCAGTCTGGTTCCACTCGGGGCCGGGGTGGGAGCACCACTCTGGCAGTCATCTCCTCAGAGGTACAAAATAAAGAAAGCTCTGCACTCATGGCTTAAACAATGTTCAGAGCAAATGCTCAGTTTATTAGCAAAAGTGCCTGAAAGAAAACCAGTAGCCCCTAGCACCTCAGCCCTTCAGCGGACCTTCTAATGGAGGCAAATATAAAGGAATGATTTACACTGGGGCCCGGATATTCAGGCTGCGCCAGGCTGTGGCGCAAGCCTGGGTGCAGCGCAACATGGCTGCGCAGGGGAGTTGACTAGGCGATATTCAACGGAGCTGCGCCATGGCACAGCATCGTTGAATATTGCACTCTGGCCACCCGCAGTGCACATGGCGCAGTGGCACTGCACCAGCGTAAGTGGTCAGAGTGGAGCAAGGGGATGCGCTAGTGCAAGTTCCCTTGCGCTATGTGCAACAAGCGCGATATTCAAAAGTGCAGATGCAAATGGGGCCATAATGTATGCAAGGTGCAAATGGGGCCATTTGCATGTCATTATGGCCCAATTTGCATGCAGGTGCGTCAATCCCCGGTGACTTGCTCCTGGTGCCCTGCCAGGCAGCAGCCGTTGGGGACCGATGCCCCCTGCACAGCATGGCACTGCGCCCCCTGCCCAATCGCGGGCATATGTAGAGTTAAATAATGTCCCATACCCCTGGTGGTCCAGTGGACTGCTACACGCCCGATCACGGACTTAGGTATATAATAAAGCACATCCTATATCCCTGGTGGTCCAGTGGACCGCTTGCAGCCCGATTGCGGGCATTTGTGTTAAATAAATTAAGTTCATTCACATATCTGGACTATGTAGTATGGTACGGGCTGCACGCCCATTGGCTCACGCTGTAGACCAATGGTCATATAGCCCTACCTATGTTGTCAATCGGTGGGCGGTGGGGTGGCAGGCGGGTGGGGTGCTGCCACCCGCTGCTGACCGGGGAGTGGGGCGGTGGGGCTCAGTGGGCGGGTGGGGAGGGGGCACGCTGGACCACCAGGGATATTGGACTTAAAAAAAAAAAAAAAAAAAAAAAATTTTTTCTTTTAACACAAATGCCCGCGATTGGACTGCGAGCGGTCCACTGGACCACCAGGGATATAGGACATGAAATTTCTTATACCTAAGCCCACGATCAGGCTGACAGCGGTCCACTGTACCACCAGGTATATAGGACATGAGTATTTCTATACTTAAGCCCGCAAATCAGGCTGACAGTGGTCCACTGGACCACCAGGGATGAAGGACATGAGTATTTCTATACTTAAGCCCGCGATCAGGCTGACAGCGGTCTACTGGACCACCAGGGATACAGGACGCGAGTATTTTTATACTTAAGCCCGGGATCGGGCTGACAGCAGTCCACTGGACCACCAGGGTTATAGTACGTTATTTATTTCAACAGATGCCTGTGATTGGGCATGGGAGGGCGCCGCCACGGAGGTGCAGCCGGAGCTCGCGTGGCCACCCACAGGTGGCAGCTGCCGCGTTGCACCCTGCAGTACAGTAGCTCACCTGTGGGTGGCCAGCCGCTGTTCCTTTTTTTTTTGGCTCACCTGTGTGCAGTGCAAGTAGGGGTTGCGCATGCATGGACTCAGCACATCCTGGACTGAATATCGGGATGTGTGGAGTATGCATGGGCATGCCCCCCTACCTGCGCTGCATACATTACTGATGCGCTCCGGTGCATCGGGATTTGTGCCAGGGATCGCGCCGGGGCACATCAGTGGGTTGCGCATGGCACAACACTGTTGCACCATGCGCAACCCTTTTGAATATCCAGGCCATGGTGTTCATTTATACAAATTAGTTTAAAGTGATACACACATGTTTAAGCTAAAGTGCCAAACTCAATAGAAAAAGTGTTAATACAAAAGTAAACACAACAAATTCTCTCAAAATTGGGTAATTAATGCAAGTGCATTTGTATGCTTAAAGTAATTCATTTGATTCTTACATTAAGAAATTCATATTATGGCATACATTCATTCCAAATAACAAGGTGGAGAGAACAATACAACAAAGAATAATCATGTATTCACACATTTTTTTCAAAATCACAACTCGTCACACAAATTTTTGTCATTAGACAATGTTGATCATATTTTGGGAGGAAAGCCAGTAGGGCCTCTTAATCAAAATATCTTCCGGGGTGGACTCTTGGAGGGCCCCTTTCCTTCTGTCCTTGAGTGGGCCTCCATGACTGGTCCACCTCCCTTGAGGAGTGCCAGCTCCCTTAGGGGTTCCCTGGATTGGGGGCAGGGCCGGAGGCCAAGAGGGACACCCTTTTTCAAACAACATGAAGTCTTGCTGTATTCTGACAAAAGCAGTGAGTCCCAACCTTCGAACTGCCCCGGAGATGAAAGAGTCAGCCTTCCATGCCAGGCATGGAACGCTGAGCTCGAGCTCGGTTGAGACTCTGTATGTTGCTGTTTGAACTCAAACCGTCAGATTCTTTACTCCACCTCACTGAACAGTCGCTCCGGAGATTTCTCCTTTGCTCGGTTCAATCTGTCGGTTAAAGTACCGCTTTTCTCGGTTTTCGACCGAATTTAAACCGTAACCTGTCGGTTCAGTCTCTGTCTGTGGTATTCGTGAGTACTAGATAGGTTTATATTGTTTTCTATTCTGTGTGGAACCTGTAAACGGTTCATCGGTTCGGTTTGAACCGATCAAGTTGTTGTAAAATCTTTATCTGTACTTTTAGAGTGTGGTTACCGGTTCATATCGTTTCTAAAAAAAAAAAAAAAAAAAAAATCAGATTTTATTAGGTTTTTTTCCATGACCCGTAACACGGTCAGGAACCGATAAAGAGTGTCTTGCCTGGCGGATTGCCATTAAAAGGGTAAGTTTTGTTAGGACTGGCACAATGTCCGAGAAACCCAAAAGAAAAACTGGGCCCACTGGGTTTCAACACTGTAGTGTGTGTGGGGAAGTCTTTGCTAAGGCTGACCCCCACACCACCTGTGTTTATTGTCTGGGGTTTGACCACCTCAATGCAGACTGCCAGATTTGTAAAAATTTTCCTGCAGCTACCCTAGAGAAGAGAGTTGGTAGGCTCAGGGAAAGGGAGGCCAAAAAGTCCACTGACCTGGATGGCCAGCCCGGTTCGGTTCAAACCGAACCACAAGGAGTGCCCTCTGACCAGGGCGAGACTTCTTCAGGCAAAAGGAGAACAGATTCCGAGGAGTCGGTTCTGGCTAAGAGAACAAGAAAGGAAAAATCAGCTGGTGTGGATCCAAAAGTTTCTTCTTCAACCACTGAGGAAATAACCAAAGCGATAAAAATTGTGCAGTCGCTTTCCCCAGTTCCGACCGAACTGGCACCATCAGGAAGGCGCTCGGTTCGGCTGGTTCCACCAGTTCCGGATTATGATTTGGAGAATTTTATGAACGGAGGAGGAGGAAGAAGAGTATGAGGAAAGTGAATGTGGTTTTGAAAGTCTGGATGTGCCCACTGACCCGGACATCTCCCCAGACAGACCTTCAGGAGTGTCTCCTCCTAGGCTTTCTGAGTCCCTCCCATTTCATGTTTTATAAGAAAGTGGCCGAAACCCTTCAGCTTCCTATGGAAGAAGCTGTGGACGACCAGGAGGAGCCTGACTATGTGGAAATGATGGATATCCCAGAGTCCAGGAGGCTGTCTATTCCCCTACACAAGTCTTTTGGGAAACAGACATTTAAGGTTTTAAAGACTCCTAATTCTATATCTCCTGTGGATAAAAGAATGGACAAGAGGTATACTCTGTCAGGCTCAGATACGGAGTTCCTTACCCAGCAATGCAGCCATGTTGGGGTAGTGCAGGTGGCAGCCTGTGATAAGGCCAATATACCCTTGGCTTCACACTCCCGAGACAAGGACTCCAGGAGGATTGATGCCATGGCAAAGAAACAGTATATGGCAGCATCCTTGGGACTCAGGCAGGCCAATTATATGGCTATACAGCTAGATATCAGAAATCCAGATGGGACACTGTCATGGCTTTAGCTAAACAGGTCCCTGGCCAGCTTGCCAAGGAGCTGGAGCAGGTGTCTGCTGATGGTACTGAGGCATCAAAGGTGTAATTCCATGCTGCAGTGGACTCCAATGATGTTTCATCTAGAGTCATGGCTACATCTGTGGCCCTTCGTAGGATAGCTTGGCTCAGATGTACTAGCCTGTCTCAGGATACCCAGACTAAGGCCATGAATTTTCCTGTTGTGGGTAATTCTCTGTTTGGGGAGCAAACAGAGAATTACATGAAGAAAATGGATGAATACAGGATCACCTATCGGACTGCCCAGGCCAAGGAAAGGCAAGCCACTCCTCAGAGGCAGCATCCCAGGGGCAGGCCTTTTCATAGGCCTTTGTACCAAGCCCAGGCATCCTCTTCTGCATATGCTCAGAGGGGGTTCTTTAGAGGGAGAGGCAGAAGGGGTACAAGCAGGCCTGCTTCCACCCCTCAGCCTAAACCCCCTGCCAAACAGGCACCCTGATGAGTTTGCCAGGGCCGATTTTCCACCACCTGTAAGGGGCAGGCTGGCTTACTTTGTCCAGGACTGGAAGTCTTTAACATCAGACAAACGGGTCCTGGGAGTAGTAAGCCAGGGACTGGTTCTCAGCTTCAAAAGATTTCCAAAGCTGAGAACCAGATCCTTTCCACCTGCAAATCCCTCAGAGGCACAAGCCCTAGAGGCAGAGGTCTCTTCCCTCCTGGCTCTCAGAGCTGTGGAAAGGGTTCCACCCCTACACCAAGGCAAAGGATTGTACTCCAGGTACTTCCTTACCCCCAAAAAGACAGGAGAATGGCAGCCCATCCTGGATCTCAGATACTTAAACAAGCACCTTTTAAAGCCAAAATTCAAAATGGTGACTCTGGGAATAATTCTACCCTCTCTATGGCCTGGGGACTGGCTAGTCTCCCTGGACCTCAAGGATGCCCTATTTCCATATTCTCATCAGAAGCTCCCATCGAAAGTACCTCAGGTTCGAGCTGCCCTCAGGCCATTACCAATTCAGAGCAATGCCCTTGGCTAACCTCTGCTCCAAGGGTGTTCACAAAATGCCTGGCAGTAGTAGTTGCTTTCTAGGAAGGCAAAGGATTGCCATCTTCCCATACCTGGACGACTGCTCATAGTAGGCCAGTCCCCAGACCAAGTCAAGTTACACCTACAGATAGCTCAGCAACTGCTCACCTCTCTAGGTTTCCTTCTGAATTTTCAAAGTCAGTTCTAGAGCCTGTTCAGCTCCTCACCTTCATAGGCACAGAGCTAGATACAGAAAAGGCCAGAGCCTTCTTTCCCCTGGACAGGCCAAGGACCCTTATCACACTGGCCTCTTCATTCACCCTCCAGGTGTCTCGACCAGCAAGGCATTTTCTGCAGCTCCTGGGGCACATGGCTGCTTCTACAGCAGTGGTGTAAGAAGCAAGAGTTCAGATGAGGGACATTCAGTTCCACTTGAGAGCCTTTTGGTCTCAGAAAAAGGACCCTCTGACCAAACTGATCCCAGTGACTCGAACCCTGATCCAGGCCTTGCAGTGGTGGCAGGATCAGAACAATCTAAGACAGGGAGTTCCCTTTGTCACTCAGTCTCACTCTTTAATCCTTACTACAGATGCCTCCCTCTTGTGGTGGGAGGCCCACTTGGGAGACCTGACCACCCAAGGGTTGTTGTCCCCTCAGGAATCTCTGCTTCACATCAATCTGCTGGAACTCAGAGCAGTATTTCTAGCACTTCAAGCCTTTTCCAAGTCTGTTCAGAACAAAGTTATTCAGATCAGAACAGACAATATCACCACAATGTGGTATATCAACAAGCAAGGAGGCACTCAGTCTACGGCCTTGTGCACAGAAGCAATGAAGTTGTGGTCTCTGGCTTATTCCCTGAACACCTCCCTCACAGTAGTACACCTCCCAGGCAAGGACAATGTCCTCGCAGATGCTCTCAGCAGGATATCTCAGGGCCATCACGAATGGTCACTGGATCCCCTGGTTTTGGAGGTGATAATCTCCAGATGGGGCACCCCACAGATAGATCTTTTTGCAGCCCCAGACAATCACCAACTTCCCCTTTTTTGCTGCAGGCCCCCAATGTTGGGCTCAGTCCCCCTGGATGCCTTAGTTCTCAGTTGGGAAGGGAAGTTCCTGTATGCTTCCCCCCCCCCTTCCCTCTTCTGTTCAAAGTGCTAGTCAAAATCAGGTCTCAACCCTGCAAGGTGATCCTGATTGCTCCAGACTGGGCCAGGAAGCCCTGGTATCCTCTCCTATTGTCCTTAGAAGTCCACCTTCCCCTGTCTCTTCCCAGGAATTACAACCTGTGCTCAGAGGAGGGTTTGGTACCCGAATCTCAAATCTCTCAATCTCAAGGCCTGGCTCTTGAAGAGTTGGAGTTTGCTGATTTACACCTCTCCCAAGGTGTTATGGATATTCTAAAGGCTTCTAGGAAGCCTTCCACCAGAACTACTTATAATTCCAAGTAAAAAAGATTTTCCATATGGTGCTCTGGGAAGCATATTTTACCAGAGTCTGCTGATCTGCCCACAGTCCTTGACTATATGGTCCATCTCAACAGCTTGGGACTCAGGTCAGCTACACTAAGGGTGCATCTGGCAGCTGTCTCTGCTTTTATTTCAGCAGGTAAGCCCTCTTCTCTTTCAGCTCACCCTGTATTCTCCCAGTTTTTCAAGGGATTGCTTCATACCAATCCGCCATTCGGGGACCCTGCCCCTGCTTGGGACCTTAACGTTTGCATTGCTCAGCTTATGCAACCCCTTTGAGCCTTTGTCCTCAGCAGAGCTTAAGTACTTGACTTGGAAAACTGTGTTCCTGGTGGCCATCACTTCTGCCAGGCGATAAGTGAGTTACAAACCCTGTCAGTGGAGCCTGATTTATCTCTTTCCATAGAGATAAGGTGGTCCTCAGGACTAACAGGAAGTTTTTACCTAAGGTGGTTTCAGACTTCCACCTTAACCAATCTATGTCTCTTCCTGTGTACTTCACTAACCATTCCTCCTCTGGTGAGAGGAGGCTTCACAGTTTAGATGTGAAAAGAGCCCTTAGCTACTACATAGAATGCACCAAGGGTCACAGGTTTGACTCCCTCCAACTGTTCCTCACATATGGTGAGGTTGGTAAAGGAAAACCTGCCACTAAAAGATCCATTGCCAGGTTGATTGTCTCTTGCATTCAATTTTGCTATGAAAAGCTAGGTAAGGTTCCACCCTCAGGCCTGAGGGCTCACTCTACTAGAGGTATAGCTGTTCCCTTCATGGCTGCTGCCAGGGATAGTCCTATCTTAGAGATATGTCAAGCAGCTACCTGGAAAACAGTTCACACTTTCGCCAAGCATTACTCTCTGGATATCCAGGCTAGGAGTGATGTTTGGTTTGGCACAGCTGTGCTTCAGAGCCTATTTCCTAAGTAGGTTCTGTCCCTCCTCCATGGAGGTACTGTTTGGTAGTCTGCTATTGTCAGAATACAGCAAGACTCCATGTTGTTTGAAGAAAAAATTACTCACCTTAGTAATGTTGTTTCTTCTAATGTAGTCTTACTGTATTCTGACCTCCCCCCGCCTTCCCCTCTCAGAACCTTTGTTTTTGGGATGTGGGTGGGCAGCAGCAGCAGTGTTGGCATAGGAGGTGCCCCACCTTTTATTATCAACCCCTTTCTTTGGGTGAGTGGGTGTTGTGTTTATTTCATTTTTGGGTTTCCTGACTTGAGTCTTTGTTTTGGGACCAAAAAATGTGTTATTGTGTTTAGTAGCCAGTTGGCTAGTGTAGGTTTACAGCTTCCACACAGGACCTCAGTGAGTTTAGCTGGTAAAGATTTGACGGGTTGAGTTCAAACAGCAACAGACAGAGTCTCAACCGAGCTTGAGCTCAGCGTTCCATGCCTGGCATGGAAAGTTAACTCTTTCATCTCCAGGGCAGTTTGAAGGTTGGGACTCACTGCTATTGTCAGAATACAGCAAGACTCCATTAGAAGAAACAACATTACTAAAGTGAGTAATTTTTTCTTCCCTTCCATCTCTGTCTTCTTCCCCTTCAATCTCCCTTCTCCTCCTCCTCAGGAGGGAGGTATCTGAATGGGTGGAGTCCTCACTCCCCCCTTGATCCCTGTGGGTTCTCCTCTGGAGACTATTGCCAGGGGGGAGTGCGTTCTCCTGACCAAGGGCATATTTCCGCCTGGTTTAGGGGGTTGGAGGTGGGGGGCCATTCTCCTCAATCACTCTCTTCTGACCCTGATTGGGGATTTATAGCTTCAAGGTGCAACTCTCAGCAACTATATCTGTTAGCTGACTGCCTACCTCAGGAAGCTCTCCACAGTCCCTTAAGTATCCTGAGCTGATTGAAGCATGTCAGTAGATGGGTCCCTCCTTCCCCTCTCTCTTTACTCCTTCTTTATCTCTCTCTTTTTTCTCTTATTCTTCTTCTTTCTTTCCCTTTTGGCCATCCAGGGGCTGAGGCCTTGTGGGCCATGTCCTCTAGATCCTCCTCCTCCTCCTCTGTCCTCTGGCCGGCCTATTCATTTTTCAGTTTATATCCCTTCCTTTTACTTTCTATCAGGCTCCTTTGTCCTGCCCTCGTTTGTCTCTATCATCTTTTTCCTCTGTCTCTCCGGCATGCAGAACTGAGGTGGAGGAGGAGCCAACAGCCATTACTGGCCAACCCATGAGCATCACACAGTGCGTCAGCCTCATGGCTACCATTGGCTCTCCCTAAAAAAAGGCTCCCGCAGAGTGCTGCGCTCAAGGCATACAACCACCAGTGATGAATGGTGAAGATGCACAGGAAGATCAAGAATTACAGCAGGTACGTCATTTTCATTTTCTGGGTATTGAACGTTTGCCAGGCCCCTCCCCCACCCTCCACCCCCACACACACAGACACACACAAGTATTTTCAGGCAATTGGGCAAGCAAAGATATTATGTTAGACTGGATAAAAATGAAGGCAAGATTGTGTTTCTATGTGAAAAATGGGTTGTGTATGTGAAGGACAGTGAGTGAATATAATTTGGAGTTTAAGAAGGCAGAATGCAGCGAGTATATTCAATGGTAGAGACTTTGGATTGTTTCATGAGATTGCAGAATTATGTGATGGAATCAGTTTACACAGGCTTGTATTCATGTGTCTTATGAAAGTACAAAGAGGTGTTACAATTACTTGTGACTCCCTTTATCAACCTGCTTTCAGGTTCTCCAAAATGCCGTAATAACTGGAAATCGAGTTATTACGGCATTTCTTAAAACTTCCTCTCACTAGCAGTGTCATTCTGTGTAGCCTGCCACATTATTGGCCCTTACTACCTCTGTTGGTGGGCTGAAAATATAAAAAAACATGGTGGCTAAAATTTCCCTTCGCGATGCACTGACCAGTCCCTGAAGTAATCCTAGACCAGCTGCAGTAAATAATTTTAATCAATTACTGTTTCTTGTTAATCCTGCCTTTCGGGGAAAACAATTTAAGAAAAGCTATCTGGTTGATCCTGCCATTGTCTTGCATTGGTTGAGGCTTCTCCTGACCCAGCACGTTCTGAAATGTCCGTTATGCTTCCGTCAGGGCTTCTGCCCAACCCCACGCACTCAAATGTCACTGCTTCCTCGCAGTCAGCAGTATTATTTTTCTTAATAAAAAAGTATGTTTCCCTAGTGCATTTTGTATGTGTGACAGACAGACAGTGTGTGTGTGTGTCTGTAAATCAGGGACAGACAGACACTGAGCAAACTCTGCACCAGTTATTATAAAAATTAAAAAAAAAATAAGCAACTGTGTGTTTATGGATTTTTTTTCCACACACCCTCGGGGTGTGATGACCTCATAAACCTCTCGAGCTTCGCTCTCGAGGTTTATGGGTCATCACACTCCTCGGGTGTGTAAAAAAAATCCATAACACAGTTGCCCATCTATTATTCTCTATTTAATACACACAAACTAATGTGATTAAACCCCTACCCTATGCACCTACTGAAATCATTCCTTAAGAGGCACAGAGTCCAGGCAACTACCACCACTTTCATTGGTTTGAAACTAGTGAAGGGGGAGGGCACACAATGCCTAACTGTGAACAGAAACAAGAAGGTTCTCCTTCTGCTGTTATTTTTTTCCTTTTTGTTGCTTTGCTTATTTGAAGATAGTTGTAGCTTTTCTGTTGCATTGGCACATTTGTGCCATCTCATTTGCAAGGCGGTCCCGACTTATGGCATACCCCTATTGTGTAAGCAATAGTTTTTTTTCCTTGTACCATACTGCTTGTTAGCATAAGAGGCTTAGAATTTTATTTTACTCTCCTTTTCCGAAGTTTACATTTACAAAAGATGCATATTTAAACTAAACTGACTCATTACGGGTTAATCTGACAACCTTGAGTTCTCAGCTGCAGCTCAACAAGGGAAGCAGCTGGCTGCAGTCGAGTCCAAATACAACAAGGATATTTATTGTGTTAAGTGATCATTAAACAAAATACAGGTTTCTATTTTGAAACTAACCTTTTATTTATAATTTTGCACGGTACAGCACAAAATACAGTCCAGAAACAGGAGTTAATACAAAGAATAGAAATAGGTACAGTAGACAACAAAGTCCCATTTCTTTCCTCACAGCCTTGGGAGTACCAAGGGGGTGGGTTACATAACCACAGGAAAATTACATACCTACCGTAATTCTTGATCTTCTCTTGTATCTTCACCATTCATTACTTACTGGGTGTAAGCGGAGGCGCACCGTCACGGATTTTTTTTTTTTTTTTAAAGTTGCTACTTGCCCGCCTCGGAAGCGGCGTCATGCGCATGCGCGAGGCGGCCGTTATTAGCGATCGACCTCCTCCAACTCAGTTCTGTGAGCCGGAGAGGCAAAAGTGAAAGCAGAAAACATAGATAGCGAGGCAAGATAGCGAGGGATAGCAAAGCAAGGAAGAATGAACTGAAAAGGAATAAGCCGATGGAGGAAGGACAGAGGAGATAAGAACATCCCTAGCCTAGGGGTGCAGGCCTTACCTGGGCGACTCTAGGAGGAGAGATGAGTAAGGAAATGAGAAAATAGAAGAAGAAGAAGAAAGAGAAGAGAGAGATGGGATGTTGAAGGGACCAGAAGGCCCAACGAGCATAGTTAGCTTGTAGCTGAAGGCTCGACTAAAGGGGAAGCAAGAATCCCCGGAGATAGAGCTGAAGAGAAGGTTCACCGAACCCGCTAGACAGACTCAGGAGGGCATAGTCCTCATCTTCAACATGCCATTGTTCTTGACACCCACCTCGGCTCCTGGCGCGGTCTTTAAGTGGAGGACAGCGAGGAGGGAAGAATAAAACCCCATGGCATGAGGGCGCTGCTCAGGGGTTTAGAAATAGAAAATGTAAGCCTTTCAGGCGTTTCAAGATAGAAATGGGACTCAGACTGACTGGCTAAGGCCGGCCAAGGCTTAGGCTGGCTAAGATTGGATATGGTCAGCAGAGGTCTACTGTAAAAATTGTCCAGAAGGACACTTAAAGGGAGAAACCACTAGCAAAACAGCGAGAAGGATAGCCTACCTTCTCATTTGCCTTCTTGTTTGATTTCTCCATTTTTTTTTTTTTTAAGTAGATGTATGACCCAGATACCAAGATGCCTATAGCAGTCAGTTCCCTCAGCACTTTTTTTTTTTTTTAATAAGAAAGGAACAGACGTACTTGCCTCTGCTCTGCAAGGTAAGAATAGAGGGAATCAGATTTCAGGGCAACTATCTGAACACGGGATTGCAGGATCAAAACTGAATAGCCTGAGCCAGGCCAAAAACCCAGAGGTATCTTGCCATAAGAATAGCAAGAGATAGTTGTGCAGTCTGATCGCCAATGCAATCCATGAAATGGCTCATGAATCTTAGAGTAAGTAATTTTTCTGGATTTTAGAACCCCAAGAAAGATCTTTTTTTTTGGAAAATTTAAGGAATTTTCCTATATTTTATATAAATGCAGAGAGAGGAAGGAGACGGAGGTGGAAAAGCCACAGGAAGAGGCACTGAGGGATGGTAGGAGGGAGTAGTAATGAATGGGTGAAGATACAAGAGAAGATCAAGAATTACGGTAGGTACGTAATTTTCCTATCTTCCCTGTCAATCTTCACCATTCATTACTTCCTGGTGAGTACTAAGCTCCCTGGAGGGGAAGAGGCCATACCCTGAGGGAACAAGACCCCAGCCTTCTGCTGGTGAGAAACAGAAGGAGAAGACCCTGGCTTATTCAGAAAGCCTAAGAGGAAGAGCTAGGAGGTGCCTCCCGAGGACGAGGAGACGGAGGGAGCCCCTGTAAAAGTCTCCTAGCTCTGGAAGAGAAAAGACGGGTCCCCCGGAAGGCGGAGCGAATCACCCTACGCCGGGCCAGGGGTGACAACCTGGAAAGACGAAGCCATGCCGTCCGCCTGATGCAGATCGCTGTCCCCGCAAGCCTGGAAGCCACCTCATTGGCGTCATAAGATGCCCTTGCTTGGTGTCTTGCCAGCTCCAGGCCTACCGCGGAGAGGGCAACGGCTTGTCTGGTTTGCTCCATATCAGGCATAGATGCCAGCAGCTGGGACATCATCGACCACAGATGCCGGTTGTAGGCAGCGTGGTGAGCCTGATGTGATGCAATACATGCACTTGCACGAGCAGAAGAGAACACTCTTCACCCCCAACGGTCGAACTGGAGAGAGTCCGAATCCGGTGGGCGGTCGTGCGCCAGGCAACGGCGCCCAGAAGGAGTATCCAGGTATACCAAACCTGAGGACGGGTTGGGAAGGGAACCTAGAGACTCAGAGGGGGCACAATACCTACGCTGGCAGTCCGCCGGGGCTGGGGAAGAAGCGGCAGGGGACTGCCATGACGGATAGACGCCTCCTGAAAGGGATAGGCCAGAAGGTACCACCAGATGCTGGGCACTGAATTCACCAAGGAATTCACGCGTCTCCCGTTCGGTATTGTCTCTTCGAACGTAGGAAATCCGGAGATCCCTCACCATCCTCGAGAGGAAACGCTGATATTCTGTGAAATCAGCATCGGAGGACAGATGAGCAGGGGGTTCCTCTCCCTCGGAGGAGGGAGACGAGGATGATGGGGAACTGGAATGCCCAGAGGATTCCTGCGGCGGTGGGGAGAGTCGAAAGACCCGCTCATGCATGTACCTAACGTATGAGGGGAAGGCCGCCGCAGAACCCCTGAACTGCTCCCAGGATAACGGACCCGTAGGGCCGACATGGCCTGGGAGTGGGGGTGGTGAAGGCAGAGAGATGGGAGAGGGGCACCTCCGCGGAGGCAACTGCTCTCTGCAAGGGCTCTGGAATCCGGGGAAAGGAGCCCTGGAAAGGGGGATCCCGGATATCAGACCAGGCCGCAGAACGGAACTCTGGGGAAGCGGAGCATGGAAGAGCCCTGGGGGAGAACCTCCCCTGTGACGACGCCGGGACTGCATGGATCCAGAAGGGCAGTCCGCACAAACGCCGCCGAAGGACACCCTAGAACCCTGGAGGGAGGGGCGAGGCTCTGCACTTCCCTGGCCACCCCTGAGGTGGCCAAGGAAGACCGAGCAACAGACCCCTGCCCCTCGCCCTCGACTCTGAGAGGGCCCTCCTCCCACCTCCACAGCGCCCCCTGTCCCTAGAGAGAGTGCACCCCGTGAAGGTAGCTGTCACGGGCCTCCAGAGAGGGAGCTCCCCGCGTCACCCCGCGCCTGCCCCCAGGGCTCCCGGCCACCCCAGCCGGGAACCCCAGGAGGCGAACGAAGGGGACAGAGAGGGGTCCGGGCGCCTTGGCACCTTTAGCCACCGGGGACCCAGACCAAGAGTGGGGTGCTAGGATGGGTCCACGCCTGAATCATCACCTCCGAGGAGGACGAGACCAGCAGGACCTCAATGCTGGCCACCCCAGGGGTCCCGAGGCTACGGGCCGAATGGCTCTGGGTGGCCAAGGGGAGCGCCGCCCGCCCCCTCACGCCGTAGCCACCAGGCTTAGCTCCACACCTCAACGGCGCCGGCGGGCCGGGCACCGCTGGAGGAAGGACCAGGCCCACGGCGCCGGGCGCGGCCGGAGAGGCGCGGCGCACCGCCGACGGCGCCGCCGTCCATAGATGCCGCACGGCTTACAGCCTGTGCGCCAGCCAACGGCGCTGATCCAAAGCGGCGCCGGAACGCACTGCTCGACACCGGCACCGCGAACGGCGCCAGGATCCGGGAACGGCGCCGGATGGGCGCTGAGGGTCCACCCGGCTAGGCCCAAAGACGAGGGCCCGCCACGGGGAGCCTGCACTCAAGAGGTGACTGCCGAGGCGGTGTCGGGCGCTGCGCCCCGGGAGGGACTACGACGCTCCCCCGACACCGCAGAAGGGGCCTCCTCCTCGGCAAGAAAAGACGAGGAGACCCCCTCCTCCTCAGACCGTATAGGCCCGGGAGGGGACCCGGGGGAAGGGCCTAGAGACCTTACCCGAGAATCCCTTGAGCGACGTCGTCCCCCGAAGGTCGGCGGGGCTTTGCCGAGCTTGAACGCGCGGACTTCGAGGACACGGCGGTCCATGGAGAAACAGCGCCGCATTTAATCCAAGCCGCGGTTGGGTCCCAGGCAACGAAGACAAACGCCTATGCCGGTCCGAGACGGAGAAATGCCGCCACAGTAACACCGGTGCATAGGGTGCGTTCGTCTTCAAACACGCTTAGCTCCGACCCGACATAACGCCAATCAACAAGAAAAAATAGGAAAACACACCCGCGCCGCTTTAGAAAAAAAAGAACGGTCTGCACCGATCGCGCCGAGTGTGGAAAGAGGAAAGTCGCTGACGAGGGAGAATGGACGTCCAAACAGGTGCTGCCTCGACGGCGGGAGAAACAGAACTGAGTTGGAGGAGGAGTCGGTCGCTACTCGCGGCCGCCCCTGGCGCGCGTCGCTCTCGAGGGCGGGCCGTGAGGAAACTTTAAAAAAAAAAAAGCCTCGTGAGTCGGGTGCGCCACCGGCTACACCCAGGAAGCAATGAATGGTGAAGATTGACAAGGGAAGATCCCCTATTGTAGAAACAGTTAAGGAGCTAATGCAGCCAATGGGCTAGATCTCATCCCATGACCAGTAATGTATACATGTAATAGGTCTCCCAAATTGTAGCATAAAATGCTATGAAAGCCTTCTCAACAAGCATTACAGTGTCAAAGAGCTAGAATAAATTGCAAAACAGTAAAATTTAATATCCGCCTGTGCTAAAGACATACTCTATAACTTTTATGGAAACAGCATATTCACAGTCTCTGAGATCTTATTTATTTGTTTTTGATAACCGGGTAATGCGCCAGACATCAGAAACGCCTATTTTCAGGCACAACCTGGGAGAGTACAAAGCATATAACATATACAGGCAAATTTATAAAAAGGTATGATACATACAAATGCAGGCAACTTACAAAAGGTAAAGAACAATATACAGATACCAGGAGACAAGAACTGTCATTACACCCAAAGAATAAATAGAGATGGCAATTGAGTACATAAGTGGCAGTACTTAAGCTAACAATTAATACAAGCTTTTACAAAATACACATCAGAGGACCATATCTAAATCCAATGGGCAACAAATTCAAATTACACACTCAAGGAACTGACACAGTACAGAGGCCTGGAGTAGTGCATTAAGTAACATATTTGAGCCAAGTCACCACTGTAGGGCAACAAAGGTCTATCCCATGGAGGTAGCATTTAGAAGGAGTAGAGGACTAAACGAATAGCTACAGTATGTAAGTGCTATGAGAGTCATAAAGAGGCAGGCCAGTGGGTACAATGGGGAGCCTCAAAGAGGGAAAAAGCAAGTGCATTGGCTGGAGGCTAGGAGGTGGTTATGTAGGTTGTGCTTGAAACTGGAGTGTGTGGGTGAGTGCTGGAGGGGTGCAGGTAGTGTGTTCCAGTACCGAGGGGCACAGAGGGAGAAGCCTATCTTGGTTCTGCATCTGGGAACTGACAAAAGAGACAGATTACCCAATTGGAGTGCATAATGTGGGTTTTAGAGTAGCATGCAAGCTAAGGAGGAGGGAGTACCTGACCAAACAATGCTGTTTATCAGAGTACCAAGGGCATAGTACCAGTGATCTTTAGGTGGGAACCAGTTTAGGCTACTGCATAACTGACACTGATGCATAAGGCATTGTGAGGAGAGGGCAAATCAACATATATTATTGTAGGTGGTGTCCCATTTATGTAGGCAGGCTTTGGTAGCGCCAGTGTACGTCACTGAAGCATAAGTCAGTGCAGAGAGAACACCTCAAGTAATAGCTATTTTAGCAGAGAGAGAGTGAGGGCATAACCCATCTTGTAGGCCAGGGCAAGTTTGTAATGGACCACTTTACATGCAAAGGAGATGTGCTAATTAAAGTCCAATGAGGGGTCAAGAGCAACTCCCAAATACTTAAATGTGTTTACGTTTTTAAGGGGCAGATTTTAAATGCTGGAGATGGATAGTTGCCCTGGATAGCTGCTTAATCTTGGAGCTGAGTCAAACAGCATGGAGTGTGATTTGTCAGTATTTAGAACCAGCTTATTATTGGAGAGCCAACTGCCAAGGCAGTGGAAATCTTACATTAGAGTAATATTCAAGGTAGTGAGGTGTTTAGAGCTGGTACAGAGAACCAGGTCATCAGCATATAACAAGGTGGAACATGAGGAGAAATCAGAAGTTATATCATTAATGACAATTGAAAATAATAGGGGGCCAAGTATGGATCCCTGGGGTACTCCAATGTAGATAGTAGAGAAAGCAGACAGTGACATTTCGACAGTGGGATTCCCTACAGTAACAACAGTGCCACGTTGCTGTAGGGAACCTGCTGGAATCCAGCACAGTCTGTCGGGGGTCCTGCACCCCCTGAATCAGCTCCGACCTGGAGTTGAGAATCTTAAGTGGGGGTGGGCTGTTTGGAGGCCCTCTGAAGAAAACACTTGCTGCAACGAAACAGGCAGCCGACTGCAAACTGCGGTGACCTGCGGTTCACTGTCTGGTCGTGCAACATTTTGCTCGACTTCACAGTCGTGGATCCATCGGCACTGACACTGGTGCAGTCAGAGACAGAGTTGAGCTTTGAGTACAGCTTGTCAGGTAATTGTATGGTGCAGAAACTGGGGGTCGAAAGTTAACACCTAGATTGTGGGACAGAAGTAGGGCTAGTAGTAGGGGAGTCTGTGTATTTCGATAGATCAGTAAAGTGGCTATTGAAGGCTTCTACAGTGGTGACAGGGTTACAATGCCTACCATTTAACACCATGTCGCTTGTATGTTGAGCATGCTTGTAACCTAAAAAGCTCTTTATGTGGACCCAGAATTTCTTGGGGTCCCCAACATTATTTTGCAATAGCTTTTTACAGTAAGTGCTCTTGGCTAGATGTATTACTCTCTTGCATGCATTACATTTGGTCCAATACTCAGTCAGGTCAGCCTGTAAACCCAATGCCCTATATTTGGACTAGCTCTTGTCTCTGCCTTTACATAAAGCTAGTATATCTGCTTTGTATAGTACAACAAACATTTGCAAACAATTCATGCCCATAGAGATATTGCTAATCCCTCCCTATACCATCAAGAACAAACCTTGCAACCCATACAGTGCTAATTCATAAAACAACAACTATGAGAAACCTCTAACAGGCAAGAGACAACAATCAACCAGCTGAGTTGAGGTATAGAAAACACTGGACTGTTACAAAAACCTAGAGCATAACACCACAGGGCACTGTAGAGCGTCACATAAGAAAGTATTATCTAGGCCGGCCCGGTGGCGCTGAGGGTTGAGGCGCTGGACGTCACACCTCGTACCATGCTGGTGACCCGGGTTTGGGAGCGAGCTCGGGACGCCGGGGGTCGGCGGGGGGTGGGTGAGGATTGAGCACCCGTATGGGCTGCTCTCCTCCCTGTTGGGTGGGATGGGACTGCTCGGCATGCCAGCGGCTCCTGGTGGAGACCAGGGGAGCTTCTGCATGTCTGGCTGCACATAGTTAGCATGCCCTGACATGGGCAGGGATTGCCACGTGTCCTATGTTGGGGACGTGCACATGCATGGGAGTGGGGATAGAGGGAAACAGAAAAAGGAAAAAAAAAAAACGGTCTGCGGAGGTAGGCGACGGCACCTGCCCCCATCCCCAATGTTGGGCCCATCCAATCTGACCTTCCAGGTTCCTCCATCCCCAATCCTCTCTCACGTCCGGGTCTGTCTCAAGGAGCACCCAAAGAGGAGTGGTGGTCCCACCCCAGAGGGGTTAAACCGGGGGTACCGACAGTGGAGTATAGGAGGAGGAGAGATGAGGTACAGATGGAGGACTTCAGGCTGGGGAGGATCAGGCAGGATGCCTGAGAGAGGCCCCCCCGGACCGTGACTGGAGGGAAAAAGTTTAAAAAAAAAGAAAGTTATCTCTCGGGAGGAAAGGCACAAAAACAGAACACCACTGCACTATCTTAAATGGAAATAAAGATCACAACGTTTAACACAGAAGTCACAGAGCCACTGTAGAAGCAAACAAAGGGTTGCTAAGTAGGACAGTTTCTAGCCGGTCCGGTGGCACTGAGGGTTGAGGTGCTGGACAACACACCTCGTTTCACACCAGCAACCCGAGTTCGGGAGCGAGCTCAGGAGCTGGGGGTCGGCAGGGGCAGGCAGAGGATTGAGCGGCAGTAGGGCTGCTGTCCTCCTCAGAGGGGAGGGTGAGGGATAATCCAGTGCACCAGCAGCTCCAGGTGGAGACCGGGAGCGCTGCAGTGCATTGGGCTACACACAGCTTCAGGTGGCTGATGCAGGCAGGGTTGCCCTGCACCATTGCATCAGGGGTGCCCATGCAAGGGGGGGGGCGGGGAGTTCCACAGAACAAAGGAAAATACCGGCACCGTAGATCAGGCAACGGCACCTGTCCCCCATGCCCTATGCCGGGTTCCCCTCGACTGGCCTTTCAGTTCCCCCGCAAGCCCTCATCCACAGCTGGAGACTGCCTTAAAACAGCACCCAAGAGGAGGGGCGACCCACCCCGGATGGGTTAAACTGGGGGTGCTGGCCGCAGAGAGGGGGAGAGAGGAGGCACAGTTAGAGGAACCTCAGGTGGGCAGGACACCGACAGGATGTCTGAGAGAGGAGCAATGGGCCATGACAGGAGTGAAATACAGTCAAGGAAAAAAAAAAAAAAGTAGGACAGTTTCTACAGTGAGGTGAAATCCACAATCACATCCAAGCCTGGATAGGCACAGTCAGTGTCCCAACAAACAAATCAGGATACTTGCACCATGATTTAAAGCTTCCAGGCACTGATTAGGAGTCCTCAACAGATTCATCCTCAGTATTGTTTGATTGTTCCTGGGCAATTTTCACAATTAATTTGTCCAAATCCCTGGGGTCACTGTGGACATATGTCTGGCCCTTGCAGTGCACTCAGAATTTGGCAGGGAATACTGAACTAAAAGGGATGCCAAGTTCCCAGAGTTTGTGTTTCCCTCCATCAAAGCTTTTCTGTTGCTGACAAGTGCTGAAACTCAAATCTGGGAACAGATGTTTCAAACAACATGAAGTCTTGCTGTATTCTGACAATAGCAGTGAGGTCCAACCTTCGAACTGCCCCGGAGATGAAAGAGTTAACTTTCTATGCCAGGCATGGAACGCTGAGCTCGAGCTCGGTTGAGACTCTGTTGCTGTTTGAACTCAAACCGTCAGATTCTTTACTCCGCCTCACTGAACAGTCGCCCCGGAGATTTCTCCTTTGCTAGGTTCAATTTGTCAGTCAATGTCCGTTTTTCTCGGTTTTCAACCAAATTTAAACCGCAACCTATCGGTTCAGTCTCTGTCTGTGGTATTTGTGAGTACTAGATAGGTTTATATTGTTTTTCTGTTCTTGTGGAACTTGTAAGCGCTTAATCGGTTCGGTTTGAACTGATCAGGTTGTTTAAAAATCTTTACTTTACTTTTAGAGGTGATTACCGGTTCTTATCGGTTCTAAAAACAAAAAAAAAAAAACGGATTTACAATGTTTTTTTCTCCACGACCTGTGAATGTCAGGAACCGGTTAAGAGTGTCTTTGCCTGGCAGATTGTCATCAAAAAGGGTAAGTTTTGTTAGGACTGGCACTATGTCTGAGAAACCCAAAAGAAAACCGGGCCCACTGGGTTTCAACACTGCGTGTGTGTGGGGAAGTCTTTGCTAAGGCTGACCCCCACACCACATGTGTTTATTGTCTGGGGTTTGATCACCTCGATTCAGACTGCCAGATTTGTAAAAATTTTCCTGCAGCTACCCTAGAAAAGAGAGTTGGTAGGTTCAGGGAAAGGGAGGCCAAAAAGTCCGCTGACCTGGATAGCCAGCCCGGTTCGGTTCACACAGAACCAGAAGGAGTGCCCTCTGACCAGGGTGAAACTTCTTTAGGCAAAAGGAGAACCGATTCTGAGGAGTCGGTTCTGGTTAAGAGAACAAGAAGGGATAAATCAGCTGGTGTGGATCCAAAAGTTTCTTCTTCAACAGCTGATGAAATAGTCAAAGCGATAAAAATTGTGCAGTAGCTATCCCCGGTTCTGACCGAACCGGCACCATCAGGAAGGCGCTCAGTTCGGCCGGTTCCACCAGTTCAGGATTATGATTTGGAGGAATTTTATGAACCGGAGAAGGAGGAGGAAGAAGAGTATGAGGAAAGTGAATGTGATTATGAAAGTCTGGATGTGCCCATTGACCCGGACATCTCCCCAGACATACCTTCAGGAGTGTCTCCTCCTAGGCTTTCTGAGTCCCCCTCCCATTTCATGTTTTACAAGAAAGTGGCTGAAACCCTTCAGCTTCCTATGGAAGAAGCTGTGGATGACCAGGAGGAGCCTGACTATGTGGAAATGATGGATATCCCAGAGTCAGGAGGCTGTCTATTCCCTTACACAAGTCTTTTGGGAAACAGACATTTAAGGTTTTAAAGACTCCTAATTCTATATCTCCTGTGGATAAAAGAATGGACAAGAGGTATTTTCTGTCAGGCTCAGATACGGAGTTCCTTACCCAGCAATGCAGCCATGTTGGGGTAGTGCAGGCTGCAGCCTGTGATAAGGCCAATATACCCTTTGCTTCACACACCCCAGATAAGGACTCCAGGAGGATTGATGTCATGGCAAAGAAACAGTACATGGCAGCATCCTTGGGACTCAGGCAGGCCAATTATATGGCCTATACAGCTAGATATCAGAAATCTAGATGGGGCACTGTCATGGCTTTAGCTAAACAGGTCTCTGGCCAGCTTGCCAAGGAGCTGGAGCAGGTGTCTGCTGATGGTACTGAGGCATCAAAGGTGCAATTCCATGCTGCAGTGGACTCCAGTGATGTTTCATATAGAGTCATGGCTACATCTGTGGCCCTTCGTAGGATGGCTTGGCTCAGATGTACTAGCCTGTCTCAAGATACCCAGACTAAGGCCATGAATTTTCCTGTTGTGGGTAATTCTCTGTTTGGGGAGCAAACAGAGAACTACATGAAGAAAATGGATGAATACAGACCACCTATAGGAGTGCTCAGGCCAAGGAAAGGCAAGCCACTCCTCAGAGGCAGCATCCCAGGGGCAGGGGCAGGCCTTTTCATAGGCCTTTCTACCAAGCCCAGGCCTCCTCTTCTGCCTATGCTCAGAGGGGGTTCTTTAGAGGGAGAGGCAGAAGGGGTAAAAGCAGGCCTGCTTCCACCCCTCAGCCTAAACCCCCTGCCAAACAGGCACCCTGATGGGATTGCCAGGGCTGATTCTCCACCACCTGTAGGGGGCAGGCTGGCTTACTTTGTCCAGGACTGGAACTCTTTAACATCAGACAAATGGGTCCTGGAAGTAGTAAGCCAGGGACTGGTTCTCAGCTTCAAAAAATTTCCAAAGATGAGAACCAGATCCTTTCCACCTGCAAATCCTTCAGAGACACTTGCCCTAGAGGCAGAGATCTCTTCCCCCTTGGCTCTCAGAGCTGTAGAAAGGGTTCCACCCCTACACAAAGGGAAAGGATTGTACTCCAGGTACTTCCTCACCCCCAAAAAGACAGGAGAATGGCAGCCCATCCTGGATCTCAGATATTTAAACAAGCACCTTTTCAAGCTAAAGTTCAAAATGGTGACTCTGGGAATAATTCTATCCTCTCTAAGGCCAGGGGACTGGCTAGTCTCCCTGGACCTCAAGGATGCCTATTTCCATATTCTCATCGAAGCTCCCATCGAAAATACCTCAGGTTCGAGCTGCCCTCAGGCCATTACCAATTCAGAGCAATGCCCTTAGGCCTAACCTCTGCTCCAAGGGTGTTCACAAAATGCCTGGCAGTAGTAATTGCTCCCCTAAGAAGGCAAAGGATTGCCATCTTCCCATACCTGGACGACTGGCTCATAGTAGGCCAGTCCCCAGACCAAGTCAAGTTACACCTACAGATAACTCAGCAACTGCTCACCTCTCTAGGTTTCCTTCTGAATATTTCAAAGTCAGTTCTAGAGCCTGTTTAGCTCCTCACCTTCATAGGTGCAGAGCTAGATACAGAAAAGGCCAGAGCCTTCCTTCCCCTGGACAGGGCAAGGACCCTTATCACACTGGCCTCTTCATTCACCCTACAGGTGTCTCGACCAGCAAGGCATTTTCTGCAGCTCCTGGGGCACGTGGATGCTTCTACAGCAGTGGCGCAGGGAGCAAGATTTCAGATGAGGGACATTCAGTTCCACTTGAGAGCCTTTTGGTCTCAGAAAAAGGACCCTTTGACCAAACTGACACCAGTGACTCGACCCCTGATCCAGGCTTTACAGTGGTGGCAGGATCAGGACAATCTAAGACAGGGAGTTCCTTTTGTCACTCAGTCTCCCTCTTTAATCCTTACTACAGATGCCTCCCTCTTGAGGTGGGGGGCCCACTTGGGAGACCTGACCACCCAAGAGTTGTGGTCTCCTCAGGAATCTCTGCTTCACATCAATCTGTTGGAACTCAGAGCAGTGTTTCTAGCACTTCAAGCTTTTTCCAAGTCTGTTCAGAACAAAGTTATTTAGATCAGGACAGACAATACCACCACAATGTGGTATATCAACAAGCAAGAGGGCACTCGGTCTACGGCCTTGTGCACAGAAACAATGAAGTTGTGGTCTCTGGCCTGTTCCCTGAACACCTCCCTTACAGCAGTACACCTCCCAGGCAAGGACAATGTCCTGGCAGATGCTCTCAGCAGGATATCCCAGGGCAATCACGAATGGTCACTGGATCCCCTGGTTTTGGAGGTGATCTTCTCCAGATGGGGCACCCCAGAGATAGATCTTTTTGCAGCCCCAGACAATCACCAACTTCCCCTTTTTTGCTGCAGGCCCCCAGTGTTGGGCTCAGTCCCCCTGGATGCCCTGGTTCTCAATTGGGAAGGAAGTTCCTGTATGCTTTCCCTTCCTCTCCTGTTCAAGGTGCTAGTCAAAACAGGTCTCAACCCTGCAAGGTGATTCTGATTGCTCCAGACTGGGCCAGACAGCCCTGGTACCCTCTCCTGTTGTCCTTAGCAGTCCACCTTCCCCTGTCTCTTCCCAGGAATTACAACCTGTTAACCTGTGCTCAGGGGAGGGTTTGGTACTCGAATCTCAAATCTCTCAATCTCAAGGCCTGGCTCTTGAAGAGTTAGAGTTTGTTGATTTACACCTCTCTCAAGGTGTTATGGATATTCTAAAGGCTTCTAGGAAGCCTTCCACCAGAACTACCTATAATTCCAAGTGGAAAAGATTCTCCATATGGTGCTCTGGGAAGCATATTTTCCCAGAGTCTGCTGACCTGCCCACATTCCTTGACTATATGGTTCATCTGAATAGCTTGGGACTCAGACCAGCTACACTAAGGGTGCATCTGGCAGCTGTCTCTGCTTTTGTTTCAGCAGGTAAGCCTTCTTCTCTTTCAGCTCACCCTGTATTCTCCAAGTTTTTCAAGGGATTGCTTCATACCAATCCACCATTCAGGGACCCTGCCCCTGCTCGGGACCTTAATGTTTGCATTGCTCAGCTTATGCAACCCCCTTTTGAGCCTTTGTCCTCAGCACAGCTTAAGTACTTGACTTGGAAAACTGTTTTCTTGGTAGCCATCACTTCTGCCAGGCTCATAAGTGAGTTACAAGCCCTGTCAGTGGAGCCTGATTTTATCTCTTTCCATAGAGATAAGGTGGTCCTCAGGACTAACAGGAAGTTTTTACCTAAGGTGGTTTCAGACTTCCACCTTAACCAATCTATGTCTCTTCCTGTGTTCTTCACTGACCATTCATCCTCTGGTGATAGGAGGTTGCACAGTTTGGATGTGAAAAGAGCCCTTAGCTACTACATAGAACGTACCAAGGGTCACAGGTTTGACTCCCTCCAACTGTTCCTCACTTATGGTGAGGTTGGTAAAGGAAAACCTGCCATTAAATGATCCATTGCCAGGTGGATTGTCTCTTGCATTCAATTTTGCTATGAAAAACTAGGTAGGATTCCACCCTCAGCCCTGAGGGCTCACTCTACCAGAGGTACAGCTGCTTCCCTGGCTGCTGCCAAGGATATTCCTATCTTAGAGATATGTCAAGCAGCTACCTGGAAAACAGTTCACAATTTTACAAAGCATTACTCTCTGGATATCCAGGCTAGGAGTGATGCTCGGTTTGGCACAGTAGTGCTTCAGAGCCTATTTCCTAAGTAGGTTCTGTCCCTCCTCCATGGAGGTACTGCTTGGTAGTCTGCTATTGTCAGAATACAGCAAGACTTCATGTTGTTTGAAGAAAAAATTACTCACCTTAGTAATGTTGTTTCTTCTAATGGAGTCTTGCTGTATTCTGACCTCCCCCCCGCCTTCCCCTCTCAGAACCTTTGTTTTTGGGATGTGGGTGGGCAGTAGCAGTGTTGACACTGAGGAGGTGCCCCACCTTTTTTATTATCACTCTCTTTTCTTTGGGTGAGTGGGTGTTGTGTTTATTTCATTTTTTGGGTTTCCTGACTTGAGTCTTTGTTTTGGGACCAAAAAATATTTTTATTATATTTAGTAGCCAGTTGGCTAGTGTAGGTTTACAGCTTCCACACAGGACTCTCAGTGAGTTTAGCTCATAAAGATCTGACGGTTTGAGCTCAAATAGCAACAGACAGAGTCTCAACCGAGCTTGAGCTCAGCGTTCCATGCCTGGCATGGAAAGTTAACTCTTTCATCTCCAGGGCAGTTCGAAGGTTGGACCTCACTGCTATTGTTAGAATACAGCAAGACTCCATTAGAAGAAACAACATTACTAAGGTGAGTCATTTTTTCATCCTGTTACCATCCACATTAAAGTCCTTTGCAGTCTGAGCTGCTTTTAAACAGTAACTTGCATTGGCGGATTGAGCCAAGTTTCAAAAAGAGAGTGTGAGGAGTCGTGGGGACCACTGATTGCTATTTTTCAATGTCTTACTGGGCTACTTCAGAGTCCAGGGGCAACGTGTCCTTGATCCAAGCCAAGATTGTTGGTACAGGGTCAGGTCCCTCAAACTGTTCAGGCAGGCCATTCACCTGAAGGAGGTTTTCAGCATGTTCCAGGTGGGTACAGAGTAGTTGATTTTATTTCACCAAGCCCGACAAGATGGAGAGCGCCTTACCCACTGTACTCGTTGCTTCTGCCACCTCTGCATCCTGGGTTTGAATCTGCTGCTCCCCTGCCAGCAGTCGTTGAAAAAAGGAATCAAACTTTCCATTTAATAACTCAATAGAGGGCTGGCCCAGTGACATGGAGTGCTGAGGCATCCTTTGCCTTTCCTCCTATCATGCCAGTGACCCGTGTTCGATGGCAAACATGGGTGGCTGGAGGGGGAGGGCTGGGTAAGGACTGAGTGGCCGCTTGGCAGCTCTCCTCACTCAGATCAGGGAGGTTAGCCTAATCAGCCTTTGGCTGCCACCACGTGGAGGCATGGTGGTAGTGCGGGCATCACAAGGGTGGCTAGGCACTAAACCAGGGGTGGCAGGAGTGGGGCCGTTCACGCCAAGGCATCGTGCATGCCTCCACTCCCGTAATGTCCTTCCACTGGGGCTTTGAGGACTTAAGGGGGAGAAATGGTAGAAAATGGAAAAGGAGCATCTGGGCAGGAACATGAAGCCTCCCGATACGGAACAGGGGCTGAATTGAGTCCTTTCAAGGAGGGAACCATTACCAGCCTGCTCCAGTGTTCCACAGGGCAGAAAAACCTATATGGAAAAATAAAGTCAATAGATTAATGCATCTTTTTCATCATCAAAGTGAATTGAATAGCTCTTGGGGCGACTGCCACGGGTTCTGGGATAACATTAAATCTCTAACAGGCTAAGCTAGCAAAACCCCTCCTTTGCTACTGAATATCGATGGAGTAATCACCCAGGACCTTAAAAATATTGCTGATGCATTCAATAAGGCCTTCACAGACCTCAGTGGGGTCCTTCCCCTGGACTTTCATCCTCCAGAGCCAAGCACAAACCTAAGCCACAACACCAGCCCATCACCAGGTTCAACATCCCACTTCTACCTGAAGATTCTTACTACATCTGCAGCCAAAAAATACATAGGGGGAAAGTCCTTGGGAAAAACAGTTCCAGTGGTGACTCACTTGACCTCAAGATCCTAGCTCTCACCTTGGATATTCTTCTCCACCCCTAACCAAGATCCTAAATCTCTCACTTACCTCAGGCAAGTTCCCCCTATACTGGAAAGCTGCCGTGGTCTCTCCAATACTCAAAAGCGGTGACAGAACTTGTCTCACCAACTACTGGCCAATCTTAATTCTCCTTCCTCTCTCCAAAGCCCTATACAGAATAGTTTACGACCAATGAGTCGAATACCTAGATAAGTACAACATTCAGTGTCCACAGCAGGATGGATTCAGGAAGGCACATAGTATTTCAACAACCCTGGTCAATTTCACTGGCTTTATTCATAAAGCACTCGATCGAGGGCTCGTTTCATTGACCTCACCAAAACCTTCGACATGGTGAATCACAACCTGCTTCTCAACCAATTGTCTAGCATTGTCTCATCCTCTGACTCCCTGCACTGGTTCCGGAGTTACCTCTCCAGCAGGTCAAGATCTGCAGCATCTTATCTGACCATCGAACTGTCACCACCGGACTGTCCCAAAGCTCCATATTAGTACCCCGGCTTTTCAGCCTATTTCTGAATGAGCTACCAAGAATTTGTCAGTATAAGAGCCTGCTGTATGCAGATGATGCTGTGATATATACCTGCCACACAGAATCTGAAGCATTAGAAATAAGTATGCAAGCAGACTTTAGTGCAGTGGAGGAATGGTTCCTTGAGTCCAAGCTCTTAACTACAACAAAACAAAAATTATGATGTTCGCATCTCATCAAAACCATTATAAGTCCTACCCATTCAAAATCCGTAACAATAAGCATGAGGTACTTGAAATGGTTAACGACTTCAAATACCTCGGGGTTATTCTTGACTGCTCTCTCTCTCATATAACCTACACATTGATCACATTGCCAAGGCTGCCAGTGCCAAAATTGGACAACTGTGTCAGCAAAGACACTGCCTCATGGAGAATGCCATCAAACTAGCAGTCAACAACTCAATGCTATCAATCATAGATTATGGCCTAGCAGTGTATGGAGCAGGCACCAATACTGCCCTAAAGAGGATCAAGACTGCCTTGAACAAAGCCTGCAGACTTGTCCTGGGCACAGACCACCTAATTCTCACCTTTGAACTGTATTCCAGCACTGGCTGGCTATCTCTGAACAACATAATCCAGTAACAGGTCTGCTTGCTAGCTAAAAAAAAGCCTTTCTGGGCCTAGCACCCCCAGGAGTGCAAAAACTCCTCAGCTATTCCACCAACCCCAGACTAACCAGGAGATCTAGTAAAGCTGCCTTCCATATTCAGTTTCTTCGTACTTTGCAAGAGCAGAGGTTATTCGAATATAGGGCCCCCCTCTGGCTAAATTCTCTCAATACTGAACTAATCATAGAACCAGAACTTGGCCCCTTTAAATCCAAATTGCAAATGCAACTGGCTTCTCTCAGCATCTGCGACTGTGACACAATTACCTAGTCATCTCATTGGCATACACCCCAGACAACTTTCCTCCTCCTCCCCCCACTTTCTTTTCTCTCCCACTTTTCCCACATTCTACCTAAATTATTACCTCGCTGACCCACCACCTTCCCACTTGGACCCCCACCTCCACTATTTACTACGTTAACCCTGTCTACTCCTATCTACTAGTTGCTCCCCCTTTTGCACTACCACTTAAGACTTTTTATCCAAAACATCATCTTCTCCCTAACCTCACTACAACGAAACCACCTGGGTGGATTCCCCCCAGCTTGCAACTCTCTGATTGTATCCGCTCTTTATTTTTCCTCTACCCTCCTATATTCTCCCTCCCTATTCATGGCCCCTCCTCTACCAGTTCCATCCAAAACTGCCTGGTCACTTCTAAAGCACTACACCATTGATTCCCCTAATTATCTTCTTATTAAGTCTCTAAAAATTATTTTGAACAATTACTGGACCTAGCAACTTGTTACCAGAATTTCATTTTCAGTTATTTTTCTAGTGCTTACTATTGTGTAATTCTTATATACTTGACTAGTATTGTAACTGTTTTGTTATATTGTCTGTACCATTCAATGTGGAACCTTCGTAAATGAGCTCTCTAGCTCAAAGGTGTTAATCCGAGACTTCAGTAAATAAATAAATCATTGCATGGAGCAAAGCTAAGGTGATTGCCAACTCCTCAGCAGTCGATGTTTCTCCCAGTGGGCCTTGGCCCCATGGCGGCTGCCTATGAAACTAACCTTTTAAAGAGCTAGTGTACTGCCTGGAATTAATAGTCATTTTCAGATGCAGTCAGCTATCACTTCTTATATCAGCAGTATTTTTTTCTTTTCTGTTGGCTAATTAAATTTTTCACCTAGCAGTACTGGGCTGTTGTGTGGAGCAGTACTGTTTGGTGGCTAAAACAAATCAGTTCTGTTCCTCCCACTACATCATCAGAAATGTGACCAAACACATTGAGGCACCACAGCCCTTGCTGCCTGAGCAGTGACTTTCACAAGATACCAATCAAAATGCTGTAAATTGTGACATCACTAGTAACCAAGAAGAGCAAATCCCTTCTGCTTCATGTAAAAGAGAATAATCTGGCAGTAAGAAATGGTTCTCCTTCGTTACTAGTGATGTCAGTGTGTGTTGATGTGGGAGGAAAAGAACTGACTTTTTTTTTAGTCTCCAGACAGTGTTGCTCCACACATAACCCCAGTATTGCCAGGTAAAAAATCTTCTAATTAGCAAAAAGAAAAGAAGAAAATAGTTCAGATATAATAAGTGATAGCTGACTACGTCTGAAAGTTACTTTTTAATTCCAGGCAGTACACTAGCTCTTTAATTTCAGCATTTTAAGATTTTAAGATTTTATCATGAACAGGATTCCCCTGTGTTATTATGCATATGTGGTCCATGGTATGGAAATAGTACTGTGTCTGGGGGGGATCCGACACCCCAGTCTTTGATTTGCTACTCCACACTGGAGTTTTTACATTTCTGGCAGTATAAGAATTGCATTGCCTCAGATAGCACATCCCTTGTCTATGCTGTTATAACAGTACATTCTTTTTCTGGCCACTCCTGCAATCCGTCGATTTTATATAAATGGAATTCAATGGTTAAAGCCTACTCCAAAAAGCCACTCCCTTTAGCAGCAGTAATGCCTAAGTCAATCTCCTTGAAAACAAGGAGTTGGGGGAAGGGGGCTACAGTACCTCCACAACCTGTGGCAAGCTTCACAACAAAATAAACCCAGCCCAGTTACCTGAGCAACTTACAGAAGCAAAACAAGTAGCTGTTTTACGGCAGTAGCCGATTCCTGTAGGCTCACTGTTAAAAAAATCACAGTTGTCATCCAGAGACTGAAATTTTGCTGTATGCAGGTCCATGAACTTATTTTGTCTGTACTTGACATGCCTATGGGACATCATTGGGGGCAGACAAAACCATTTTGAAAATGCAGACAGTTGGGAGGTGGCCATATACAGTATATAGCTAAATTATAAATTGCGAAAAACTTAATTAATGCATCAGTTCGAGTTAAAGGGACAAAAGTAGGGAAATATGGCATTAGGGTTTCCAACCCTAACCCTGCACAGACCCACAGGAGGGGGGGGGGGGAGGTCTGTCTTGGGACGTTAACTCCTGTGCTCACCCAATTCCAATACAAAATTAGGTGATATGGCTACAGCACAGGAGAATGGGGTGGGCATTGGGGATGACGGCTCCAAGACAGACCTCCCTCCTCCCCCCACCTGTGGGTCTGTGCTGGGTGGGGAATGGGGTGTTAGGGTTGGAAACTTTAATGCCACATTTCCCTACTTTTGTCACTTTAACCCTAACTGATGCAGTCTAACAAGTAGGGATTCTTAACTCTTGCAGTCAGCCTGTAGAACCGGACTGCCCGGAGAATGAAACGTATGTAAATGATGGAACATATCACTGGCTCGTGCCATCATTTCAAATGCTACTGTCACTAACTGCTGCATTCTATAATGCCAGATTCAAACAACTCAAAGTCTTGTTGTATTCTGACAAGTGCAGTTAGCCCCAGCCTTTAAACTGCCCCGGAGAACAAAGGGTTAACCTTTCGATGTAGAGCATAGAATGCTGAGCTCGAGCTCGGTTGATGTCTCTGTCCGTTTCCCTTTGAAAGCTTACCGTCAGATTCTTTACTCCGCCTCACTGAACAGTCGCTCCAGAGATTTCTCCTGCAGCTTGGTTCGAAAGTTGGTTTAAGTGTCGTTTTTTTGTCGGTTTCTAAACGAAAAAGTTTCCCACATAGTCGGTTCAGTCTGTCTGTGGTACTGTGAGTACTAGATAGGTTTTGTAATGTGTTTCTGTGTGGAACTTGTAAAAAGTGTGGATCGGTTTGGCCAAACCGATCATTTGTTTAATTCTTGTGTAACTTTAGTGTGTGGTTACTGGTTCTTATCGGTTCTAAAAAAAAAAAAACGTGTTTTGAAACGTTTTTTTCCCCAAGACCTGTTGCACGGTTAGGAACCGATAAGGGAGTCTTGCCTGGCGGTTGCCAAAAAAAGGGTAAGTTTGCTTAGGTTGGCTGTGTCTGAGAAACCCAAGAAAAAAACGGGCCCACTGGGTTTCAACACTGCAGTGAGTGTGGGGAGGTCTTTGCTAAGGCTGATCCCCACACCACCTGTGTTTATTGTCTGGGGTTTGACCACCTCGATTCAGACTGCCAAATTTGCAAAAATGTTCCCAAATCTTCCCTGGAAAAGAGATTAGGTAGACTGAGGGAAAGGGAGGCCGAGACGTCCGCTGACCCGGATGGCCAGTCCAGTTCGGTTCTGACCGAACCAGAAGGAGTGCCCTCTGACCAGGGCGATACTTCTTCGGGCAAAAGGAGAGCCGATCCCGAGGGATCAGTTCCGACTAAAAGAAAGCGCAAAGAAAAATCGTCCGGTTTGGATCCAGAAGTCCATGTTCTGACCGCCGAAGAAATAGCCAGAGTGATTCGGATTGTGGAATCGCTTCACCCGGTTCCGACCGATCCGGCACCTTTTGCCGGGGACTTGGTTCAGTCAGTTCCCCCGGTTCACGATTATACCTTGGAAGAATTTTATGAACCGGAGTTTGAGGAGGAAGGGAAGTTTGAAGATGATGATGGTGAAAGTCTAGATGTGCCTGTGGAACCGGACATCTCCCCAGACAGACCTTCAGGTGTATCCCCTCTTAGGCTTTCTGAGTCCCCTTCCCACTTTATGTTCTACCGAAAGGTGACTGAGACCCTCCAGCTTCCTAAGGAAGAGGCAATGGAGGATTAGGAGGGGCCTGATTATGTAGAAATGATGGACATCCCAGAGCCCAGGAGACTGTCTATTCCTCTCCACAAATCTTTTGGGAAACAGACACAAAAAATTCTGAAGTCTCCCAATTCTGTACCTCCTGTGGATAGAAGAATGAACAAGAGGTATACACTCTCAGGCTCAGACATTGAGTTTTTATACCACCAATGCAGCCATGTTGGGGTTGTGCAGGCTGCTGCCTCTGATAAGGCAAGCATTCCCTTGGCTTCACACCTCCCAGACAAAGACTCTAGGAAGATTGATGCCATGGCAAAAAAGCTGTACATGGCATCTTCCCTGGGACTCAGACAGGCGAATTATATGGCCTATACAGCTAGGTACCAGAAGTCCAGGTGGGACACTGTACTGGCACTGGCTAAACAGGGCTCCCCCCAGCTAGCCAAGGAGCTGGAGGCGGTGGCTGCAGATGGTATTGAGGCATTTAAAGTTCAGTTTCATGCTGCTGTGGATTCTAATGATGTGACATCAAGAGTCATGGCTACATCTGTGCTCTTCAGAGAATGGCTTGGCTCAGATGTACTAGCCTCTTGCAGGATACCCAGGCTAAGGCCATGGATTTTCCTGTAGTGGGTAATTCTCTGTTTGGGGAGCAGACAGAGAATTACATGAAGAAAATGGATGAGTACAGGACCACCTACAGGAGTGCTCAGGCCAAGGAGAGGCAGGCAACTCCTCAAAGGCAGCAGTCTAGGGGCAGGGGCAGGCCTTTTCAAAGACCTTTTTACCAAGCACAGGCCTCTTCTTCCTTTTCACAGAGGGGGTTCTTCAGAGGGAGAGGCAGAAGGGGGATGAGCAGGGCTGCATCCACTGCTCAGCCTAAAGCCCCTGCCAAGCAGACACCCTGATGGGCCTGCCTGGGTCGACTCTCCTATTCCAGTAGGGGGCAGGCTGACTTACTTTGTCCAGGACCGGATGTCTATTACATCAGACAAGTGGGTCCTGGAAGTAGTAAGCCAGGGAATGGTTCTCAGCTTCAGAAAATTTCCAAAGATGACAGCCAGCTCGTTTTCACCTGCAAATCTCTCAGAAACCCTTGCCCTAGAGGCAGAGGTTTCTTCTCTTCTAGCCTTAAGAGCCATAGAGAGAGTACCTACCCTACACTGGGGCAAAGGACTGTACTCCAGGTACTTCCTGACCCCAAAAAAGACAGGGGAGTGGCGACCCATCCTAGACCTAAAATATCTAAATAAAGATCTTTTAAAACCAAAGTTCAAGATGGTAACTCTGGGAATAATCCTTCCCTGTATAAGGCCAGGGGACTGGTTAGCCTCCCTGGACCTCGAAGATGCCTACTTTCACATTCCCATCAGGTGCTCCCACAGAAAGTACCTCAGGTTCGAGTTGCCCTCAGGCCACTGTCAGTTCAGAGCAATACCTTTTGGCCTAACCTCAGCCCCAAAGGTTTTTACAAAGAGCCTGGCAGTAGTAGTTGCCTTTCTAAGAAGGCAAACGATTTCCATTTTTCCATATCTGGACGATTGGCTAATAGTAGGCCAGTCTCCAGACCAAGTCAAGTCTCACCTGCAAGTGCTCACATCTCTAGGATTTCTTCTCAACCTTCCCAAGTCAGTTCTCGAACCAGTCCAGCTTCTTACTTTTATAGGGGCAGAACTGGACACAGTCAGAGCAAGAGCCTTTCTTCCTCTAGAAAGGGCAAGGGTTCTTATGGAACTAGCCTCTTCCTTCAGCTTTCAGGTATCTCGACCAGCAAGGCATTTTCTCCAGCTCTTGGGCCTCATAGCAGCTTCAACAGCAGTGGTCCAAGGGGCAAGGTTCCAGATGAGGGATATTCAGTTTCATCCGAGAGCTTTTTGGTCTCAGAGTAAGGATTCCCTTACCAAACTGATCCCAGTAACTCTGACCTTGATCCAAGCCTCCAATGGTGGCAGGATCAGGACATTTAAAGCAAGCTGTTCCTTTTGCCACTCAACCTTGTTCAGTGGTCCTTACCATGGGCATTTCTCTTCTGGGCTGGGGAGCCCATCTGGGGGCCCTCACAGGCCAGGGGCTGTGGTGCCCCCAAGAATCCCTTCTCCATATCAATCTCCTAGAGCTCAGGGCAGTTTTTCTGGCCCTGAAAGCTTTCTCTCAGTCAGTACAGAACAAGGTGGTTCAGGTCAGAACGGACAACACCACCACCATAGAGTACCTCAGGGCTCAGTACTGGGTCCAGTCCTCTTTAACATCTTTATAGGTGACATTGCAGAGGGTCTGGAGGGAAAGGTATGCCTCTTTCCAGATGACACAAAGATATGTAATAGAGTTGATACACAAGAGGGGGCAGAAAAGATTAGAAGGGGCTTGGCAAGGTTGGAGGAATGGTCAGACATATGGCAACTTAGATTCAATGCAAAGAAGTGCAAAGTAATGCACCTGGGAAACAAAAACCCAGGAGAAGAGTACACAATAGCAAGGGAGGTACTAACAACAATAAAAATGGAAAGGGACCTAGGGGTAGTCATATCAGATGACCTGAAGGTGGGTAAGCAATGTGAGAAGTCAGTAAGGAGAGCTAAGGGGATACTGTGATGCATAGGAAGGCATCACAAGTAGAAAAAGGGAAGTGGTTATCCCTCTATACGGACAGTTGATGAGACCCCATCTGGAGTACTGTGTGCAGTTTTGGAGACCTCATCTACGCAAGGACATAGACAGGATGGAAGCAGTCCAGAGGAGGGCAACTAAAATAGTGCAGGGTTGGCATCAGAAACCATATGAAAAGAGACAGAGAGCTTAATATGTATACCCTTGATGAAAGGAGGGACAGGGGGATATGATCGAAACTTTCAGGTACCTCAAGGGAATCAACAAAGTCCGAAACTTTCAGGTACCTCAAGGGAATCAACAAAGTACAGGAGGGTAGCTTCTTTCAGAAAAAGAGATGTGTAAGAACAAAGGGACACAATTTAAAGATAGAGGGGGGACGGCTCAGGGGTAATGTGAGGAAATTTTTTTTCACAGAGAGAGTGATGGATACATGGAACCACCTTCCTGGGGAGGTTGTTGGGTCTAAAACAGTGGGGGAATTCAAACATGCATGGGACAGACATAAGGCAATTATAGTGGGGGGGTTGCAGGAAATAGGCTGTTGGTTAATTAGAATCTGCAGTTTATCCAGTAGGTAGGGAAATGGGCAGACTGGGTGGGCCAAGTGGTCCTTATCTGCCGTCAAAGTCTATGTTTCTATGGTACATCAACAAGCAGGGAGGCACTCTGTCCACGGCCTTGTGCATGGAAGCCATGAAATTGTGGTCCCTGGCTTATTCCCTGCAGACCTCTCTGGTAGTTCACCTTCCAGGGAAGGACAATGTGCTAGCAGATGCACTGAGCAGGATCTCTCAGGGCCATCATGAATGGTCCCTGGACCCTCAGTTGTTGAAAGTGATTTTTTCAAGGTGGGGCACTCCAGAGATAGATCTCTTTGCAATCCCAGACAATCACCAACTCCCTCTCTTTTGTTGCAGACCTCCAGTCTTGGGCTCAGTCCCCCTGGATGCCCTGATTCTGAATTGGAAAGGGAAGTTTCTGTATGCCTTCCCTCCCTTCCCACTCCTGTTCAAAGTTTTAGTCAAAATAAGGTCTCAGCCTTGCAAGGTGATTCTGATTGCTCCAGATTGGGCCAGACAGCCCTGGTAACCCCTGTTGCTGTCCCTAACAGTCCATCTTCCCCTGTCTCTTCCCAGGAATTACAACCTGTTAACATCCTCTCAGGGGAGGATTTGGTATCCCAATATTCAGTCTCTCAATCTCAAGGCTTGGCACTTGAGTTAGAGTTTGCAGATTTGCATCTTTCCCAAGGGGTTCTGGATATTCTCAAAGCTTCTCGAAAGCCCTCCACCAGAAAGACTTATAACTCCAAATGTAAGAGATTCAGCATTTGGTGTTCTAAGAAGCATATTTCTCCAGATACTGTTGGATTGCCTACGGTTCTGGATTATATGGTCCATCTTAATGGCCTAGGCCTCAGACCAGCTACTCTCAAGGTACACTTGTCAGCTGTTTCTGCGTTTCTGTCTGTGGGAAGTCTTCCTCACTATCATCTCATCCTGTGTTCTGTAAATTTTTTAAAGGATTGCTTCACACCAATCCTCCTTTTAGAGACCCTGCCCCTGCCTGGGATTTAAATGTTTGCATTACTTAACTTATGCAACCCCCTTTTGAGCCTATGTCTTCAGCAGAGCTTAAGTACTTGACTTGGAAAACTGTGTTCTTGGTAGCCATTACGTCTGCCAGGTGCATCAGTGAATTGCAAGCCTTGTCAGTGGAACCTGATTTTATCTCCTTTCACAGGGACAAAGTGGTCCTTAGAACCAATAGAAGGTTCTTGCCCAAAGTGGTTTCAGACTTCCATTTAAACCAGTCTATGTCTCTTCCTGTCTTCTTCAAAGATCATTCTTCCTCAAGAGAGAGAGAGAGAGAGAGAAGGCTACACAGTTTAGATGTTAAAAGAGCCCTTAGTTACTACACAGAGTGTACCAAGGGTCACAGGTTTGACTCCTCCAGTTGTTCCTCACTTATGGAGAAGTGGGAAAGGGCAAACTTGCCACCAAGAGATCTATTGCCAGGTGGATTGTTTTTTGTTTTGTTTTGTTTATTTTTATACTGTATAACCAGTGAGCATAACATGCCCATTTTCACTGGTGCCCAGTCACAACATAATTACAACACAATGGCCCAGATATTCAAACTGCGCCATTCTGAGGCGCAAGCCCCTGCGCTGCTCAAAATAGTTGCGCAGGGGTGTGACCGGGGTGATATTCAAAGGAGTTGCGCTATTGAAGCTCTTTTGAATATCACCCCCCAGCCACAGCCACTGTGCATGGCGCAGTGGAACTTGCGCCACCGCAAGTTGCCAGAGTCGAGCATTAAACTCATGGGTGCCAAGTACCATTGCGCCATGCGCAAATTTCTGATATTCAAAAGGTGACATGCAAATGGGGCCAATTCATGCAAGGCGCAGGGGGTCATTTGCATCTATTTATGGCCCCCATTTGCATGCCATTAGCATGTAGGTGCCGATCCCGAGGACCGCCTCGGCGCCCCTGCCAGGCAGCAGCCATCGAGGACCGGCGCACCCTGCAACCAATCATGGGCAGTATGTCTGAATACCTCTCTCCCACACAGCTCTCAATGCCCGATCGCCGGGCAGAAAATGTAACATGATAGCCCCCAACACATCTCCGATGCCCGATCGCGGGCAGAAAGTAACGCAAACACCCCCACACATCTCCGGCTGCTCGTCGCGGGCGAGCGTGAAACAAACCCCCAGCGCGATGCATTGGGCAGAGATAACATAAAAGCCCCCCCCAACCGAATATCTCCCTGGTGGGCCAGTGGACCGTAATGCCCGATCGCGGGCAGAATGTCAAAATTAACCCCCAAACATCTCCCTGGTGTCTAGTGTCCCCCCCACCCACACCCAGAAGCCCTCCACCCGCTCCCCTGGCGGTGGGCGGCAACATCCACCCGCCTGCCGCCCCCAGAGACTGTCGGTGGGCTGCACGCCCATTGGTGAAGAGCTGCAGCCAATGGCGTGCAGCCACCACCGTGACAGTCAGGTTGTGATCATTCACCGTCTGGACTGTCATACTGCAGTTTCACAAATCTGGACTGTCACTGGAGGGCTGCACGCCCATTGGCTGTAGCTTGCACCATGGGCGGCAGCCCCACCGACAGTCGTCGGCGGGCTGCAGGCGGTGGATGCTGCCGCCACCGCTGCCAGGGGAGCGTGGAGGGGCTTCGGTGGTGGGTGGGGGACACTAGACACCAGGGAGATGTTTGGGGTTGTAACTTTGATATCTCTGCCCGCTGATCGGGCATTACGGTCCACTGGCCCACCAGGGAGATATTCGTTGGGGGTTTATACATTCTGCCCACGCATCGGGCACGGGGTTTGTTTCATCGCTCTGTTCGTGATCAGCATCGTGGGAGATGTGTGGTGCGGGGTGTTTACGTTACTGTCTGCCCGCGATCGGGCATTGGGAGATGCGTGTGTGGGGTTGCTTTTTACGTTCTGCCCACGATCGGGCTGGTGGGGGGGCACAGGGACTGAGTTGGGGGCCAGCCACGGGTGGCAGCTGCTGTGTTGCGCCCTGCAATACAGCAGCTCACCTGTGGGTGGCCCTCAACTTGATCCTTTTTTTGGCTCAAAGTTGTGCAGGCGCAGGTTGGGGGTTGCGCATGCACAACTCTGCACAACCCGACTGAATATCGGGTTGCGCAGTTTATGCATGGTTCCTCCCCCTCCTGTTGAGCATGCATTCATTTGCATTGCGCTGTTGCTCAACCTGTTGTCAGTGGCGTAACTGCCTCCTGCTGAATATCGCAGAATGGCGCAATGTAGGACTTGCACATGCTCAACCCTTTTGAATATCTGGGCCAATATGTAATACAAAACATACAGATTCATACAAAAATGTATCAATTTAAACAACAGCATTTTGCTTCACTTAACATAAATTTTGCTAGAACACTCGTAAATAATGAAATTGTAACAGGTTTTACAATATTACAAGGCAATTCATTGTATAATTTAACTGCATAATATTGTAATGAATTCTGAGCCATTGTACTTTTATAAAACGGAATCTGACTTTTAAAGCTAACCTGTGACCTTGTCCTAACAGAGTTTAACAATCTTGGAAACATTTTACAAATAATACTTGGTAAGAATCCTAGATGCATTTTCTGCAGAAATACTGCAGCACACATTCTAAATCTATCAACCAAAGACAAACACCCTAAAGTACTGTAAAGAAAACAATAATGAGTTATTTTCTTCTGACCTGTAACAAATCGAATGATATTATGATAAGTTGATGTAAGCTTAGTTTGCATTCTATCTGAAGAAAAAAATATACTAACACATAATCAATAACTGAAAACAACAAACTATGTGCCAATATTGCCCTAGTCTCATATGTTAGATATCTTTTTAACCAATACAACATTCCTAATCTTTGATGTAACTTACTAATTAATTGCTGTATATGTAATTCAAAAGATAAGTTACAATCAATAGTTCAACCCAAATAACAAATTTCAGAAACCCTTTCTATTTTATTATCATAATTATCATTCAAGGTCAGCTCAAAATTTACTTTAGATCTTGGATTTTTAAATACCATGCACTTTGTTTTACCATGGTTCAACACTAAATTATGCCCAATAAACCAATTATGCTGTAAACTAAAATCCTTCTGCAACTGCTGTTGTACAGACTGACAAGAATCTCCAATACATAATAAAACTGCATCATCTGTGAATAAAATAAGCTCAGAATTACTACATACATTATGCAAATAATTAAAAAAAAAAGAAACAACAAAGGGCCCAATACTGACCCTCGTGGAACACCACACATCAAATTACCCTCATCTGACATTACACCATGAATAAAAGTTTTCTGCACCCTTTCAGATAAATAATTCTCAATCCAATATATCACTTCATTGGAAAAATTTACCTTAAGTAAACTCAACAATAGTTTCCCATGGTCAACAAGGCTGAATGCCTTGGTGAAGTCCACAAAGCCAGCAGCCACTATTTTACCCTCATCTAAGGCTTTATATAGCTGGCCTATGAACCTCACCAAGGCAGTCTCCGTGCTGTATCCATGTCAAAATCCACGCTGAGATGGGGACCAAAGATTATATTTATTCAAGTGCTCCTTAATCTGATCTGAAACAACCCTCTCTAACAATTTAGATAAGGGAGCTAATAATGTTATCGGTCTATAGTTATTCACATTTAACAAACTACCAGATTTAAATATGGGCCTAACAACACCACATTTCCATTTTATGTGAACAACATTATTACTTAAGGAAAAATTAAAAATTTTAGTCAACATTGGGGCAATTAATGTACCAGCTTTTTTCAGGATCTAATAATCTAGTCAATCTACCCCTATATAAGGTCTGGGATCTATCTTTGATACATATGTCAAAATATCCTCTTCAGTCAATATCCGAAAATAGAATCTTGGAACTCCTGTCTGTTCCCAATTATCTGCTTTTTCAGCCAATAGCTCTTAAGTCAGAATTTGTTACCCACCCTTGTATATTAAACCTCTCCAAATTAGTAAAATGTGAGTTAAACCCATTCACCACTTTGATTGGATTATTAACCAATTGCCCATCAAGCTGAATAGAAATATTCTCTGATTTCTTACTCTTACCCATTAAACCATTCAATATTTTCCAAAGGGCCTTAGTATCACCAAATCCAGTACCTAATTTCTTCTTATGATAATCACTTTTAGCTTTCCTTACCTTAGTTTTACACAAATTACGCAATCTCTTATATTCTTGTTGAAATCCAACAGTTTTATTTTTCCTAAATCTATTCCAAGCCCTATTTCTATCATTTGTAATCTCTCTCAATTCATGATCAAACCATATTTTTTCATCAATCTTTGTTTTAACAACCTTAATCAGTAATAACTTATCACAGATATCAATAACGTGACAACAGAATTTATGAAAAGCTTAATCAATATCCTTAATGGCATCTAGGAATGACCAATCAATTAAATGAACTTCATCAAAAAAGAACTGCAGATGAAAATCAGTGACTTTACGATACTGAATAATTCTTTGAGGTTCTCTAAAACATTTCACTGTCCAGCCACAACAAACAGCATAATGGTCACTAAGACAGTCAGATATAACTCCCGAAGTGACCACATGCTCAGGACAATTAGTAATGATCCAATCAATCAATGTCTCACATCCAGTTCGATAATTATATCTAGTAGTATTAGTTACTGAGTCATTCTCAATCCTGAAACTAGATTCCTAACATCAATTGCTTGTTTAGAGGGCCAATCTAAATTAAAATCACCTACAATTAACAATTCTCTAAAAGAAGGAAAGGATAAATCATGAAAAAAAGGCATCAATCCCCATTTGAACATCCAAAGGAGGTACATATACACTAATTAAAGTTAACAACTTATTACCTCCCAAAACTAAGTCAATTACCAATGACTCATAATATTTACCATTAAAACTTCCCTGAGTTATACTTGCTGATAGATGATTCTTAATATAAACAACCACCCCTTTTCTATCCTTCCTAAAGACAGAATAGCCATCAATGCCAACTTCATCATCAGTCACTTTCTCAGTTAACCAAGTCTAAGTCAATGCCAAGATATCAAATGAATTTTCAACTATCCATCCTTCTAATAAATCCTTTTTAGACAAAATACTCTGTATATTTAAATGGCCTATCTTTAAAAAGGTGTTCACATCCCTCACTATTTGATTTATTGGCCCAGGGTTAGGATGAACTGTACCTGATAACATTAATAACATCATAAATAACCATTTTGCCCCAAAAACTTTTTTCCCATATTTCCCAACAAGGAAAATCTGCCTTTTACCACTATTAACAATAAATATCTTTCCCACATTATAATAAGTCTGCATGTTACACATTTTAATTAACATTGTGTTCATAAGATCACCACCCGTTCCAAATATTATATTTGAATTACATGTAGGAAGCAGTTTGAGTTCAGGATGCAATTGCCCATCCATAGTAACAGCATGTGCAACTACTATCCCAAACTCTAAACTATCGTCATTAGTAACAGTACAGTCTAGTTCAGCAACAAACACACGTTGCAGAATACCAACAATTAGGAGCAATAATAATTTCCCCATCATTAATCCAAATATATCCCTCAAACTTTACAAACACTCTCCCTACAGTTACCCACTAAGACTCCAAATTAAGCTTTTCCTCTATAATCAAATAATCTTCTGCCACTTAAGAGGCATTAAAGGAGCAACTAAACCCCCAAAATAATTAATACCTTACCACTATGAGCCAAACCTTTATTCAAATTACCAACTGTTAGTCCTTACACAACAATGGAATATGGTTACAGTCTTACTAGAAAATTACCAGTTAAAACAAAATAACAATTAAATCTAGATAAATTTGTTTACCCTGAGTGGCGCTCGCACCACTCACAACTATCACGCTATGTTCGTGCTTGCGAGCAGTGTGGCTTTTTAAAGTGCTTAGTCCCTCCTCCAATGACCTCAAAGAACACTCCCTGAGCCTTCCTGCGTACTAACAGTTGTTTCAAAAGCTTTAGTTGGACAATTTAGCAGCAGTCACAGCGTGCAGTCTTTCAACAGACAAACGCAGGAAATTCCACTCAGGCAGCGTACAGCAAATGAAAGGTGCAGATTTACCTCTTGCAAGCAGCGCGGCTTTTTAAAGTGCTTAGTCCCTCCTCCAATGACCTCACAGAACACTCCCCGAGCCTTCCTGTGTGTTAACAGTTGTTTCAAAAGCTTTAGTTGAACAATTTAGTAACAGCCTCTCACACTGTGCAGTCTTTCAGCAGACGAACGCAGGGAATTCCACTCAGGCAGCATACAGCAAATGAAAGGTGCAGATTTAGCTCTTGCGAGCAGCACGGCTTTTAGAGTGCTTAGTCCCTCCTCCAATGACCTCACAGAACACTACCAGAGTCTTCCTGCATGCTAACTGTTGTTTCAAAAGCTTTAGTTGGACAATTTAGCAGCAGTCACACTGTGCAGTCTTTCAACAGACGAACGCAGGGAATTCCACTCAGGCAGCATACAGCAAATGAAAGGTGCAGATTTACCTCTTGCGAGCAGCGCGGCTTTTTAAAGTGCGTAGTCCCTCCTCCAATGACCTCACAGAACAGTCCCCGAGCCTTCCTGCGTGCTAACAGTTGTTTCTAAAGCATTAGTTGGACAATTTAGCAGCAGTCTCTCACACTGTGCAGTCTTTCAGCAGACGAATGCAGGGAATTCCACTCAGGCAGCATACAGCAAATGAAAGGTGCAGATTGTGTCTTGCATGCAGTTATGCTATGAAAAACTGGGAAAAACTCCACCCTCAGGCCTGAGGGCTCATTCCACAAGAGGTACAACTGCTTCCCTGGCTGCTGCCAGGGATATCCCTCTCTTAGAAATTTGTCCAGCAGCCACCTGGAAAACAGTCCACACCTTTACCAAGCATTACTCTCTGGATATCCAGGCTAGGAGTGATGCTCGGTTTAGCACAGCAGTACTTCAGAGTCTATTCCCAAAGTAGGTTCTGTCCCTCCTCCATGGAGATACTGCTTGGTAGTCTGCACTTGTCAGAATACAGCAAGACTTCAAGTTATATAGAAACATAGACTTTGATGGCAGATCAGGGCCACTTGGCCACCCAGTCTGCCCATTTCCCTACCTATTGGATAAGCTGCAGATTCTAGTTAACCAACAGCCTACTTCCTGCAACCCCCCACTATAATTGCCTTATGTCTGTCCCATGCATGTTTGAATTCCCCCGTTTTAGACCCCACAACCTCTCCAGGAAGGTGGTTTCATGCGTCCACCTCTCTCCATGAAAAAGAATTTCCTCACACACTACCCCTGAGCCGTCTCTCTAACTTTAAATTGTGCCCTTGTTCTTACACATCTCTTTTCTGAAAGATGCTACCCTCCTGGACTTTGTTGATTCCCTTGAGGTACTTAAAAGTTTCTATCATGTCCCCCCTGTCCCTCCTTTCATCAAGGGTATACATATTAAGCGCTCTCAGTCTCTCTCTTCATTTGGTTTCTGATGTAGAACCTGCACCATTTTAGTTGCCCTCCTCTGTACTGCTTCCATCCTGTCTATGTCCTTGCGTAGATGAGGTCTCCAAAACTGCACGCAGTATTCCAGATGGGGTCTCACCAACTGTCTGTATAGAGGGATAACCACTTCCCTTTTTCTACTTATGATGCCCCTCCCTATGCATCCCAGTATCCCCCTGGCTCTCCTTACCGACGTCTCACATTGCTTACCCACCTTTAGGTCATCTGATATGACTACACCCAGATCCCTTTCCATTATTGTCGTTGTTAGTACCTCCCCTGCTATTGTGTACTCTTCTGCTGGATTTTTATTTCCCAGGTGCATTACTTTGCACTTCTTTGCATTGAATCTAAGTTGCCATGTGTCTGACCATTCCTCCAACCTTGCTAAGTCCCTTCTCATCCTTTCTACCCCGCCTTGTGTATCATCTCTGTTACAGATCTTTGTGTCATCTGCAAAGAGGTATACCTTTCCTTCCAGACCCTCTGCAATGTCACCTATAAAGACGTTAAAGAGGACTGGACCCAGTACTGAGCCCTGAGGTACTCCACTAGTAATCCCCCTTTCTTCAGAATGTGTTCCATTCACTATTACCTACTGTGTCCTGTTGTGCAGCCAGTTTGCTACCCAGGCTACCACCCTGGGACCCACTCCCAGGCTGGCTAACTTGATTATTAATCTTTTGTGCGGGACTGTGTCAAATGCCTTGCTAAAGTCTAGGTAGGCCATATCCACAGCCCCTCCCTGGTCTATTACTTTGGTCACCCAGTCAAATAAATTGATTAGATTCATCTGACATGACCTTCCTGCTGTGAATCCATGCTGCTTTGGGTCCTCTGCCCCGCTGGCCTCCAGATAATCAACAATTCTTTCTTTCAGAAGTGATTCCATCATTTTCCCCACTACTCAGGTCAAACTAACAGGTCTGTAGTTTCCTGCTTCTGCCTTGCTCCCACTTTTGTGAAGGGGAATCACATCTGCCCTCCTCCAGTCCTCAGGTACCACCCCATCTTCCCATGATTTGTTAAAAAGTGTGGTTAGTGGCGTCACTAGGTTCTCCCTTAGCTCTTTTAGGATTCTAGGGTGAATCCCGTCAGGCCCCATTGCTTTGTCCACCTTGAATTTTAGGAGTTCTTTCAGTACTCTTTCTTCTGTAAATGGACTGGCATCAACCCCACTATCCAGAGTGCTTCTACTGTTTGGTTTAGGTAACTCCTCCTCTTCTTCTTTTGTGAATACTGAGCAAAAGTATTCATTCAGTATCTCTGCCTTTTCACTGTCTCCCTCTGCCCACCTCTCCTCTCCTTTATTAATCTTCACTATCCCTCCCTTAACCTTTCTATGCTCCCTAATGTACCTATAAAAGGTTTTATCCCCCTTCTTAACTGAGTTGGCTAGCTTTTCCTCGGTTTTGGCCTTTGCTTTTCTGACTGCCTTCACCACTTCTTTCTGCTTTAATTGATACAGTTCCCTGTCGTGCTCCGGCTGTGATTCCTTATACTTTTTAAATGCAGCCTTTTCTCCTTAACCTTCCTGACACCTCTTTTGAGAACCATAGTGTTTTTATTCCACTTTGTTTTTTTTTGTTTCTTCATAAAGGCTTGCTGCCTCCATGATGGCAGTTTTGATTTTTCTCCAGTGTTCTTCCACCTCCTTTCTGGCCATTTGCTAATGCATTCCTCAGGTATTGACCCATTATGCCAAAGTCGGCCATTCTAAAGTCCAGTATCCTTGTCTTTGTATGGCTTGTCTCCATGGTTGTGTTTATTGTGAAGCACACTGTGCAGTGGTCGCTTGTTCCCAGATGTCTGCTGACTTCTAAATTTGTGATCCTCTCTCCATCTGAGAGTACCAGGTCTGATATTGCTCCCTCCCAAGTGGGTTCCACCACTAGCTGTCTAAGGCATGCCCCCTGTAGGGCATCGAGAATGACCCTGCTTTTGGATGTGGCTGCAGTCCATGTTGCCCAGTTAATATCTGGCATATTCAGGTCCCCCATCAGCAATATCTCCCCTTTTTCAGCCATTTTGAGAATGCCCTCTATCATTTTCTTGTCCATTTCCTCTCCTTGAGATGGGGGTCTGTATACAACCCCTGTGCAGATTGTGATGCCATTCACTGTCTCCAAGGTGACCCAGAGTTCCTCTTGTCCTCCCCCTTTACTTTTTAGTTCTGTAGCTTTGATCCCTTCCCTTATGTAGAGAGCTATTCCACCTCCTCTTTTACCCTCCCTGTCCCTTCTGTAGATTGTGTACCCTGGTATGTTGACATCCCAGTCATGGTTCTCTGTGTGCCATGTTTTTGTGACTGCCACAATATCCAAGTGTTCCTCTTCCATCAGGGCTACTAGGTCTGGAAGCTTGTTTCCCAGACTATGGGCATTGGTACTCATTGCCCTCCATTTAAAGTTGGCTTTATCCTTTTTTACCCCATCCCTGCTCTTATTGCCCTTGTCCATTTTTCCATTTACCCCTGTCCTGCCCTCTGTCAAGCTCTGTACCTCAGTGTTTACCCTACTACCTGCCATGTTTTGTGGGGGGAGGCTTGCACTTTCCTGTTTCCTATCAGCACCTCCCCCCTTGGCTAGTTTAAAAGCTTTCCAAGGAAGCCTTTAAACCTGTCACCTAGGAGCGTGTTTCCCTTCCTGGACAGATGCAGACCATCATGGCAGTATAGACCTTCATCTCTCCAGGTGGACCCCCAGTCCCCAATGAAGCCAAAGCCCTGTGCTCTGCACCAGTTTTGCAACCATTCATTAAACTGCATGGTGTGCAGTACCCTAGCCTCACCCCTGCCACAGACTGGCAGCACCCCTGAGAAGGTTACTGTGCTTGCTACCTGTCTGAGGCCCTTCCCCAACTCCACAAATTCATCCTGCACTGCACTGATCTCATGCCTAGCTAGGTCATTTGTCCCGAGGTGGACAATGATATCTAGTTTACTCTCCTGTGATGCTGCTTCTGCAATCCTGAGGATTTGCTTCCTGTCCCTCCAAGCCATGGCACCAGGCAGGCGCCTTACTTCCCTCTCCTCTCCCTTCCCCAGGTCTACACCCCTAGCAACCGAGTCCCCTATCAGAAGCTGTTTCTTTCCCCTGTGGTGTCCCTTGCCCCTCTTTTGTGGGTCTCCCTTGTGGATGTCCCCAACATTCTTCTGGGTCTCCAATGAGGGTGTCATCGTAGAGGAACCTTGATTTGCCAGACTGACATATGATTTGTGCAGAGGTGCAACTCGGGGGCTATGCCTCTGTTCTACCACCCTCACCCTCCCAGAACCTACTATGGTCCATCTGCTCTTCACACAAGGCAACCTCTGAGGCAGTGGTTGTGGAACTGGTGCTGTTTGGGTGGGGGAGGCCTCCTTAGTCCTTGCCAGTTCAGCCTGTTTGAAGAAAAAATTACTCACCTTAGTAATTATGTTTCTTCTATTGGAGTCTTGCTGTATTCTGACCTCCCTCCCTGCCTCACCTCTCAGAACCTGGTTTTGGGAAGTGGGTGGGCAGGTGCAATGTTGTACCTCAGGGATGCTCCTTTTACACCCTCTTCTTGTGTGGGTGTTTATTTTGCCATATTCCTGTTTGGTTTGGGTTTTGAGTTTCCTGACTTGAGTCTTCTTTGGTAGTCCAAAACTTTTTGTTGACAGTTGGCTATTAAAAATTTTGTTTTACAACTTCCACACAGAATACTATTAGAGTGTTGCTCGTAAGAATCTGACAGTTAGCTTTCAAAGGGAAACAGACAGAGACATCAACCAAGCTCAAGCTCAGCATTCTATGCTCTGCATAGAAAGGTTAACCCTTTGTTCTCCGGGGCAGTTTAAACGCTGGAAAAAATTACTCGCCTTAGTAATTATGTTTCTACTATTGGAGTCTTGCACTTGTCAGAATACAGCAAGACTCCAATAGTAGAAACATAATTACTAAGGCGAGTAATTTTTTCTTTCATTCTCTGTCTGCCTAGTAAAGACATCCCAGAGAGCTCTCTTCAGAAGAACAGTCTTCCATCAAAACCTTAAATAGAAAAATTAATAATTTTTCATCTGCTGCCTTCACTTTCTTCATTAGTTATAGTTAGCACTATTTTACTGTAGTTTTATTAGTTTTGTTCATCAGTCTGTGGTTCCTCACTGGTTCCCTGTGACCGACGAGGAACTGGGTGTTTTTTCATTTAATTTTATTTTTTTCCTATCAGTGTGCCATCATACCTAAGTTTTTATTTGTACTTTACTGTTTTTCTCAGTTGAGGAAACTGATCGTTTCTAACTAGGGGCTGCTCTGAACCATCACTGATTGGGAGCATTACTGTTTATTTAGTGGAAACATCTAGCTTTTTATTAGGTTTCACGAACTATGACAAAGAAACCCAAAAAGAAAACAGGACCCCCTGGATTTAAAAATTGCCTTGAATGTAATGAAGTGTTTGCTAAGGCAGACAAACAGGACTTGTGTCTTTTTTGCCATGGTGAAGCACATTTTACAACAGATTGTGAAATCTGCAAAACTTTTTCTGACAAAACTAGAGAAAAAAAAAGAGTTGATAGATTTAAAAACAGGATGTCTTCCCCATCTGTTTCGGAGGGGCCTGAAAAACCCACAACTCCAGTAACCTAAAAAAAAAGATAAAAATGCGGATTCTGAACCAACAGCAAAAAAAGGGGGAAACATCAAAATCAAAAAGAACTGACAATACAGCCACTGACCCGGCTCTGGCTAAGAAAAAGGCCAAAACAAAACTCTCTGAACCTCCAACTGAAAAGCCTAAGGAGACTTCAGCAAGTAATCCGGCAATGCCATCTAATGAAGCCATTGCTCAGTTCTTCTTCTCCTTCTCCTTCTTCTTCCTTTATTTATATAGTGTCTTTCAATATCAAAGCGCTGCACAGATTTTAACAACATAAAAAAACATAGAGCAATATACTTATTTAAAAATCATTTAGTCTGGGAAAGCTTGTGCAAATAAATACGTTTTTAATAATGATTTAAAAATACTGATGGTCAGGCATTCTCTTAACCGATGAGGTAGAGAATTCCACAGGTTTGGTGCTGCGAATGAAAATGCATGAGCTCTAGATGTTTTAAGACGAACCTTGGGAATCTCTAGCAATCCCTCATCGTTGGATCGAAGAAGGAGATTTGGGGTGTAGGGAATCAGGAGATCTTTCACTTAGTTGGTCCCAGTTCATGCAGAGCTTTAAAGGTAAGCAGGCCTACTTTATAAGTTATTCACCATTGAATCGGCAGCCAGTGCAGTCTGCGCAGCACAGGTGTTATATGACTGGACCGAGAGGTACCTGTCAGTAGCCTGGCTGCAGCATTCTGCACCAGCTGCAAGCGGTGGATATCAATCCCAGACAGCCCTAGGTAGAGGGCATTACAGTAGTCAAGATGGGTAGTGATGAAGGCGTGGACCAATGTTGGAAGGTCGCCCGGCAGAACCAGGTATTTAACCCGGGTGATAATCCTCAGATGGTAAAATGAGGATTTGACCACTGCTGACACCAGCGATTTCAGTGTCAAGCTGTTATCAAAAATAACGCTCAGGTTCCGTTCCTGATCTGAGGTGGTGAACTGGTCACCGTCAAGCAACAGGCCAGACTCATGTCCAACCCCCAGACCCACCACTGAGTGACCCGGGTCCACAACTAACACCTCAGTCTTATCCGGGTTCAGTCTCAGCCAGCTGGAACCCATCCAGTTATTGATCTCGGAAAGGCAACTATTTAGCACAGAGATTGCATCAACCTGTGCGGGCACAAAGGACATATACAGCCGAGTATCATCTGCATGGCAGTGAAAACTCAAGTCGTATCACCTGATGAAATCTCCCAATGGTAGCATGTACACTGCTTAAAACATTGGTCGTAATATTGAGCCCTGCGGCACCCCGCAAGACAGAGGGAGGGCATCAGAAGAATAAATTCCAGTGACCACCCTCCGAGATCTGCCTGCGAGGAATGATTGAAACCAATTGAGGACTGTACCAGACAGTCCACAAAAAAAAAATGCAGGGTCTCCAAAAGTACTCTATGGTCTACAGTGTCCAAAGCTGCTGAGAGATCGCGAAGGACCTAGATGGTACAAGCCTTTCGATCTCTTGCCATTAGAAGGTCATTTAGTACCTGGACAAGGGTAGTCTCTGTGCTATGCCTTTAAAGGTGTTACAGGTGCTACATGCTTCAAACCCACTTTTAGCGCCAGTTCCTTTGGTTCTGGTGTCGGTTCCGTCTTCGGTTCTGCAACCAGTACAACACTCTAACTTCAGTTCTGTTCAACCCTCACAGAACCCAGGTTTTGAAATATATGAGGAGGAGGAGGAGGATAGTGATGGAGAGCCCATTGAGCTTGAGGTCTCTCCAGATCCAGAATTTGATTCCCCTTCAAGGTCTTCAGAGGACTATTCCTCTCACTACACTTTTGTCAATCAGATGGTTGATGCCCTAGATCTGATCACCAATGAGACTGTTGATGATAAGGAGGATTACTTGGAGATGATGGGCATAGCACCTACTAAAAGGCTGATGTTGCCAATAAATAAATCATTGAAAAAACAGGTTATTAAGGTGATTCAGACTCCTAATTCCATCCCACCAGTCGATAACATACGAACATATGAAACTGCCAGCAAATAAAGGCCTTATGGTCTATCAAGTCTGCTCCATTGTGCAGGTAGCAGCCCTTATACTACAGCTACCCCAAGCACCTAGCTTCACCTGAGCTCTTTTCTTCTAGGGTTTGCTTGGAAGGACAGAGCAAAGAGCAACATTAAGGTTTCTTTTTGGCTAAGCAGAGTTACTGTTGTGTTACTATTTTGTTTTGTGCTTACAAGTTTTATTACTGTTTTGTGCTTACAGGTTGTAGAGTTTACTGCTTTATTTTTCTCTGATTACATTTTTTTTTGCAGAGTGTATTTTCTTTTAAATTCTGCAGGTTGTCTTGCTGAAAGGAAGGAAAAAACTCACCAGCGTGGTGGGTCAGAGCTGTAGCTGATTATTTCTGGATGGCACAGGTTTGGTCCCGTTCACCCTGCCCCTCACCCCACCCACACCAAGTGCATCATTTCCTTTATACCAGAGGTTCTGACATCACGTCCCGAAAGGACAAAGGACATACACCTGTCTTAACCGTAACATCTCAGCATGCTGCATAGGGGGTAGATGCACGCACATGTTCACATGCAATAACAAAAAAGAAAAAAAAATAAACAGGAAGGCAGAGAGACATGTGTGGGGAGTGGTGCAATAGAAACATAGAAGCTGATGGCAAATAAGGACCATCCAGTCTGCTGATTTTTTCTACCTTATGAATGTGCCATAGGCCTTTTCCCTGTCAATGGTCTATCTATTCATACTCCTCTATACTGCTCCCTTATGCCTATCCCATGCCTGTTTGAAGCCCTGCCCTGTATTCATAAATACCACTTCCTGAGATAGGCCGTTCCATGCATCCACCACCCTTTCTGTGAAAAAGAACTTCCTCACATTACCCCTTAATTGGCCTCCCTCTAATCTCATGCTGTGTCCTCTTGTCCTGCTATTTTTCTTATATTGAAACATGTTGGACTCTTTCACCTTGTTAATACCCTTAAGATGTTTGAATATTTTGATCATATCACCTCTCTCCCTCCTTTGCTCTAGGGTATACATACTGAGCTCCATTAATCTGCCCTCATATTTTCTGATGTAGTCCCTGCACCATTTCGGTTGCTCTTCTCTGGACTGCCTCCATTTTGTTAATGCCCTTGTACAGGTGCAGCCTCCAGTACTGCACGCAGTACTCCAGATGGGGCCTAACCAGTGTCTTGTAAAGAGGATTATTACCTCCCTCTCACGACTTGTGATACCCCTACTAATACACCCCAATGTTCCTCTAGTCTTACCTACTGCTTTAGTGGTCTGCTTGGATGATTTCAGGTCATCTGTGATGATGATGTCCAAGTCTCTTTTTTTCCCTTGTGACTGTCAGCAACTCCCCTCCCAACCTATAGGTAACTTCAGGGTTTCTCTTCCCTATGTGCATGATCTTGCACTTCTTTGCATTAAACTCCAGTTGCCACTCTTCTGACCATTTTGCCAGTTATTCCCAGATCTCTTCTCCTTCTACCCACCCCATTTGGATCGTCTACTCTGTTGCAGATCTTGGTGTCATCAGCAAACAGGCAAACCTCACCCTCCAGTCCATCTGCAATGTCACTAATGAAGATACTGAAGAGGATCAACCCAAGGATTGATCCCTAAGGTACCCCACTTGTGACTTGCATCTCTTCTGACTGTAAACCATTTTCCACCACTCTCTGTTTTCTGCCCGCCTCCCAGTTGACCAACCTCTGACCCACCCCGAGCCTACCCGGCTTATTAATCTTCTATGTGGAACAGTATAGAAAGCTTTACTGAAGTCAAGGTAGGCGACATCAACTAAAGCCCCTTGGTCCATCAATCTAGTTATCCAGTCAAAGAAATCTATGAGATTAGTTTGACAGGACCTTCTGGTTGTAAACCCATGCTATTTTGGATCTTGTGCTCTCTATGGATTCCAGGTGTTGCACCATCCTTTCCTTAAGAAGTGCCTCCATAATCTTGCCCACTACTAAGGTAAGACTGACTGGTTTGTAGTTCCCTGACTCTTCCTTGCTGCCACTCTTGTGGAGCAGAATCACATGAGCCCTTCTCCAGTCTTCTGGGACCTCTCCTGTGCTCAAGAGACTCACTAAACAGTTCTGCTAATGGCTCTGCTAGTTCCACCCTTAGCTCCTTTAGTACCCTGGGATGTATGCCATCAGGTCCTACTGCCTTGTCCACCCGGAGCTTAGTGAGCTCTTGGAGCTTTTCTTTAGTGAAGGGACTTGTGCACACTTCCTTCCCCTATGTCCATGGTGCTGAGCTGTGGGCCCTGCCCTACCTTCTTCTCAGTAAATATTGAGCGGAAGTATCTATTTAGGATAGATGCTTTTCCTTGGCCTCCTCCATACACTCCCCCTTATCCCCTTTGATCTTAGCAATACACCCTTTGGACTTTCTCCTTTCACTAATGCATCTATAGAATGTCTTGTCCCCTTCTTCTACTGTTCGTGCTAGTGTTTCCTCGGTTTGGGCCTTTGCCTGCCTTACTGCCTTCCCAGCTTCCCTTAGGGAAGTTTGGTATGCCTCCCTATCTTTGTCCCTCTGCATTATCTTATATTTCCTGAAGGCCAACCATTTGGCTCTGATCTTTTCTAGTATTATTTTTGAGAACCAAAGTGGTTTCCTCCTTCTTTTGCTCTTGCTTTTCTCCCTAGCACAATGGGATGTTGCTTCAGGTATTGCATCCTTAATGCTTGCCCACCTTGCCTGTACCCCTCACCTGTATTTCTTCTTGCCAGGGCTAGCTTAACTCTGTTGGCCATCTTATCAAAGACACCTCCTCTGAAATCCCATATTTTTGCTTTGGAATGGGACGATTTAGTTCTAGTGGCCAAATTGAACAATACTATGTGATGGTCACTGGCCCCCAGGTGACCTTCCACCTGGAGATCTGTGATCCTTTCCCCCCCTTAGATCCAGGATAGCCCTGTCTCTTGTAGGTTGTTGTACCAATTGTTTGAGGCCCTCCCCCTGCAGGGAATCCACTATGTGTCTAGTTCTGGCTGATGTTCCTGCTGGTATTGATCAATCTATATCTAGCATGTTGAAGTCTCCCATTATCAGAACCTCCCCTTTAGCTGTCATGTTTTGTATATCTTCTAGCAGTAATGTGTCTATATCCTCCCCCTGGTCTAGAGGCCTGTAGACAACCTCAGTTTGTATTGTTGTTCCATTTCCTGTTTCCAGGGTGACCCACAGTTCTTCCGGTTCCTTATGTGTATTCTGAATTTCTGTAGCTTTGATATTTTCATTGAAATAATAAAGGGCCACTCCCCCCTCCTTTTACTTACACCTTGGTCTCTTCTGCACAGTACATAGCCAGGTACTGAAGTGTTCCAAGTGTGGTTACTGGTGACCCATGTCTCACTAATGGCTACTACTGTATGTCCAGTTTAGCCTTTATCAATGTTGCCTCCAGGTCTGGGATCTTGTTTTCCAGACTGTGGGCATTTGTGTACATGATTTTCCTTTGGCCAGATTTCAGTGTGTTAGTTGTGGGGTGAGATCTGGCTTTTCCCCTGTGCATCGTATGGGGAGCCATACCTTTTTCCTTACCTGATGATGCAAATGAACTACAAACATGCTGAACTCCTGTTTGATAACTAGCTTGGGGGGGGGGGGTGTTTTTCCTGTTCGATGTATCAGGTGCTGCGCCCCTCTCCCCATTTGCTAGTTTAAATATTCTGCAAAGACATCAAACTTCGGCCCCAATGCACTGACTCCCCTCCCTAGTCAGATGCAGTCCATCAAATTTAAAGAACTTTGGCTCCCAAAACTGTTGCCAGTTACCAACAAATTTGTGTCCTTTTTCCTCGCACCAGCCCTTGAGCCACATGTTTAGCTCCCCTATCTCCCCTTCTCCGACCTTCCGTCCATCTGCCCTCCCCCCCCAGACTGGCAGGATCTCAGAGTAGGACATGACAGACAAAATGGTTTACAGTTTGCAATGCACTGGCTGTGGGACAGCAGTCTTTTGGGAGATGCTCTGGAGGCTGCAATGCTACTCTATTTGAAGGCACCTCTCTGGTTTGAGGAAGGAGGTTGCCCATCTCCAGGCCAACCTGGCAAGGATTCGAGAAATCTTCTCCCCCACCCAGGGACCACCAGGGCCACTGCCTCAGAGGTTGCCAAGAAAGAGGAGCAGTTTGGACCACAGTGGGCTCAGGGATGGTGAGCATGGTGGACCAGAGGAGCATCCCTCCAGTTGTACCTCTCCACAATTCATGCGCTGTTCTGGTGGAGCATGGTTCCTCTACAGAGGCACCCGCAGTGGAGACCAAGAAGGATGCTGGGAACTTCTACAAAGGAGACCCAGAGGAGGGTGGCACAAGACCCCACAATGGAAGGAAACAACTCCTGTTGGGGGACTCAGTCATTAGGAGGTTAGAACTGGGAAGGGGAGTGGGAGGTAAGGTGCCTGCCTGGCACCATGGTTGGGAAGGACAAGATGCAAATCCTCAGGACCGCAGGAGCAGCGGCATGGGAGAGGGAGTCGATGTCATTGTCCACCTAGGGATAAATGACCTGGCTGGGAATGTGATCAGAGCAGTGCAGGAGTTTGTAGAGTTGGGGAGGGGCCTTAGACAAGTAGCACATATGATAACCTTCTCAGAGGTGCTGCCTGTCTAAGGCATAGATGAGGCTAGGGCACTCCACACCATGGGATTCAATGGATGGTTGAAAAACTGGTGCGGAGCTCAGGGTTTTGGCTTCATTGAGTAATGGGGTTCCACCTGTAGGGATACCGGCACGATGGTCTGCATCTGTCCAGGAGGAGAACCACGATCCTAGGTGATGGTTAAGGGGCCTGAGTTCTGAAACGGGTGCCTCCACCCAGAGGTCAGGGTTGGTAGTGGTCAAGCTAACCTGGGCACAGGCCTCTGGGACCACTATAACTCCCCTCTTTCCCCTCTAGTGGCCTGAACACTGTACAATAATCACTTTCACAATATCCCTGGTACACCACACAAGTACTCACACTGTTTGCACTTACCACCAGGGCTGGTTCCTCTGGCTCGACCCTGGGGACCCCCTGTAAAACAAGGTTAAGCACAGCAAATAGCAACAGTACAGTACTTTGAGCACAAACTGGAACCACAGTCAGATTACATGCAGAAAAAGTTAGATCAGATTTATTCAGGGGACTTGAACAAGGAAGGGGCAAAATCAGGTTAATTAGCTTAAAGTTTATATCAATCAAGCAGTTATGCATGTGCTCTGAGTCCCCCTACACAGCCCACTTCTGGGTACCTAGGTAGAAAAGAGATGGGCTAGCTAAGACAGTTGCCTGGGGTTGCAGCTGGTTGCAGCCCTGTGATGGAAAACACAACATGCACATTACACAATATTTGTAATCCAGAGCCAGAGGGCTCAGTTCGTAAAGGAAATGAAACAAGACAATCAGATGACACACTCAGATTAAGCTGTTGTAGGGAGCTACCCTGGTATTTACTCACGATACCCAAGACTGGACACAGGCTGGACAAAAATCGAGACTGCAGGTGGTTGATCTGGAATGCCAGGAGAAGCAGGGTCCACACAAGTCGCAGAGGTGTCGTTCCTGTTCAAGCGTGGAGCAGGGAGCTGATCCCAGGGAGCTAACTCACAACCCACTAGTAGCTCATAGCACATTTACATGTATGGGAATTCTACTGTACCAGGCAAAGTGCTCCCCAGGCACAATCGCAAAGTCTCTGTACACACCGGGAGCTTAGGGGTAGCTGGAACTCCTGACAGGCCAATCGCATTCAGCAAAAAATGAAAATTACGTACCTACCGTAATTCTTGATCTTCTCTTGTATCTTCACCATTCATTACTGCTTGGGGTTAAGCCGGAGGCGCGCACCCGCTACGGGAGTTTTTTTTTTTTTTTTTGAGTTGGCTCCAACGGCGCCGCCCTCGAGGACGATTGCATCACAACAGGCACGAGGGGCGGCCAATAGGTGCCGTAGACTCTCCTATATCTCAGTTCTGGTTTGACCGGAGAGGCGAAAATAAAGGGTAAGAAAAAAGAAAGCGAGGCAAGAGAGCCGAGGGATAGAAAAAGGAAAGGAAATAAACTGAAAAAGGAAAAAGCCGATGGAGAGTAGACAGAGGAGAGAGAATTCCTACCCTAAGGGACCGCAGGGCCTCCTTTCCGGGGCGGCTCCAAGGGAGGAACAGAGAGGAGGAAAGGGGAAGAAGAGGAAGAGAAAGAAACATGTTGAGAGGGAGGACAGTGCCCACCGAGCATTGGTTGAGAGACTTAAAGGCTCGAAACTGACCAGGGAGCAAGAATCCCAGTTGGCAGGACTGAGAGGAGGTTCAACCGAACCACCTGAACAGATCCGAAGAGGGCAGACTCTCTGAACTCTCAACATGCAAGTCCCTTCATCCTAGTTGAGGGCCCTTAGACTGTCCGGGCAGAAACTGTTCCGGGTAGAGCGCCCATCCAGGAAGGGGACTAAATCCCTTAGCACCTTGTTAAGTGCTAACACAGAAGTGTATGGGAAAGACTATGCCTCTCAAGGCAGTTTTGTATGAAAAGTAGAGTGGAACTCAATCAGACTTCCCGGGCAAGGCAGACAGATGCTCAGAGCTGACAAGTTCAGTCAGCAGCTAGAAGAGCTTGAAATAAGACCTGCCAGGGGATTCCAGACTTTCGGAGGCCAAGACAGGCGTGGCCACCTGGGCTGTGAAACTGCATGACCTGGAAGAGGGTAAGGAATCGCACCATAGGGCAGTCAGAAAGAGTTCCCTCAGAATTAGAGAAATTTGGAACCGTGCTCGTTCCCCTTTACCTTGAGGAAAAAAGGAGATCCATTCACAAGAATGGGGAAAAAGAGCGGAAAAGTTTTTTTTTTTTTGGCATAAAGGCCAAGGGGAGTAAGAGGAGCGAGACGGGAGGGGGAGACGCCACAGAAGGAGGCCACTGAGGGGAAGGTGGGTGGGTATCAGTAATGAATGGTGAAGATACAAGAGAAGATCAAGAATTACGGTAGGTACATAATTTTCATATCTTCCCTTGTCAATCTTCACCATTCATTACTGCTTGGGTGAGTACCAAGCCCCCCCCCTTAAAAAGGGGGGGGTAGAACCCTGAGGGAACAAGACCCCCAGCCTCCTGTTGGTGATAAACAAAAGGGGAAGACCCTGGCTAACACAGAGAGAAGCCTAAGTGGGAGAAGAGCTAGGAGGTGCCCCCCGAGGACGGGGAGACGGAGGAAGCCCCTGCAGAAGTCTCCTAGCTCTGGAGGAAAAAAAAAAAAAAGACAGGTCCCCCGGAAAGCGGAGCGCATCACCCTACACCGGGCCAGGGGTGACAACCTTGATAGACGGAGCCATGCTGTCCGCCTAATGCAGATCGCTGTCCCTGCAAGCCTGGAAGCCACCTCATTGGCGTCATAAGATGCCCTTGCTTGGTGACTTGCCAGCTCCAGGCCTATAGCAGAGAGGGCAATAGCCTGTCTGGTGTGCTCCGTATCAGGCATTGATGCTAAAAGCTGGGAGAGCATCGACCACAGATGCCGATTGTAGGCAGCGTGGTGAGCCTGATGTGATGCAATGCAAGCCACCGCACGAGAAGAAGAGAACACTCTTTGCCCCCACCAGTCAAATTGTAGGGATTCCAAATCCGGTGGACGGTCGTGCGCCAGGCGGCAACGCCCGGAAGGAGTCTCTAGGTATACCAAACCCGAGGACGGGTTGGGAAGGGTACCTAGGGATTCCGAGGGGCAGCACACGGACGACAGTCTGCCGGGCTGGAGAAAGGCGGCTGGCGACTGCCAGGAATGGATAGACGCCTCCTGGAAGGGATAGGCCAGGAAGGTACCACCAGGTGCTGGGCACTGAATTCTCCAAGGAATTCATGCGTCTCCCGTTCAGTATTGTCTCGCCTAACGTAAGAGATTCGAAGATCCCTCACCATCCTCGAAAGGAATCGCTGATATCCAGTGAAATCAGTGTCGGAAGAAAGGTGAGCAAGGGGTTCCTCTCCCTCAGAGGAGGAAGACGAGGATGATGGAGAGCTTGAATGTCCAGAAGATTCCTGCGGCGGTGGGGAGAGTCGAAAGAACCGCTCATGCATATGTCTAACGTATGAAGGGAAGGCCGCCGCAGAACCTCTGAACTGCTCCCAGGATAACGGACCCGTAGGACCGACATAGCCTGGAAAAGCGGGGGTGGTAGCAGAGGTACTGGAGAAGGGCACCTGTGAAGAGGCAACTGACCTCTGCTAGGGCTCTGAAATCCGGGGACCAGAGCCCGAGCTGGCGGGATCCCGGACAACAAACCAGGCCGCAAGACGAGACCCTGGGGATGAATTGCCTGAAGAGCCCAGGGGATCCTCCCTGTGATGAACCCGGTCTGCATGGATCCAGAAGGGCAGTCCACAGCAATGCCAGCGAGGAACCCGGGGCCCAAGAGGGAAGGGCGGGGTTGCGGTGCCTCGCGACTCTAGCCACCCCCGGTGGCTGGCGAAGGTCTGACGACGACCCCGCCTCGGACTCGAGAGAGCCCTCCTCGACTCAGCTGCCTCACCCCGAGGTGGCAACAGCACCGGGAGGGTAGGTCACAGACCCCCTAGAGGGGGAGCCCTCAGTCCCCACACATCACCCCCGGGACCCGGGGCCTCAGGGAGGGGCGGGAGTGGGACAGCGGGAGGGTCCGCTGTGCCGCCTAGCACCCGTGCCACGGGACCCTGACCCTGAAGAGTCAGGGAGCCAGGATGGGTCCTCAGAGTCATCGACCTCCGAAGAGGACGAGACCAGCAGAACCTCGATGCTGGCAACCCCAGGGGTCCCCGGAGGAACGGCGCCGGACGACCCTAGCCCACCCGTGACAGCCAGGCCCGGTCCTGGCTCCCCTGCTGCGCCAGTTAGGCCCACGGTGCCGCCCCTGGCATCAGAACCCAACCCGGTGCCGCTGCCAGCTGCCCGCCTACAGTGCCGTCTTGATCACCGGTGCCGCAAGCGGCGCTGGATCCAACCGCGCCAGAAGGCGCCGAGGTCCACCGTGCCAGGCCCAGCAGGCGTGGGCCTCGACACTGGGGGAGCCTGCACCTCCGAGGAGGTGAGTGCCGAGGCGGTGTCCTCGTTGCGGCCCTGGATGGGACTACGACGTTCCAGCGACACCGCGAGAGAAACTTCCTCTTCGGCAAGAGAAGAGGAGGAAGCCTCCTCCTCCGCGGACCGTATAGGCCCGGGAGGGGACCCGGGGGAAGGGCCTAAAGATCTTACCTGGGAGTCCCTGGAGCGATGCCGTCCCTCGAAGGTCGGCGGGGCCTTGCTGAGCTTGAATGCTCGGACTTCGAGGACACGACGGTCCATGGAGAAACAAGCGTTGCACGCGTCCATGTTGTGGTTGGGTCCCAGGCAACAGAGAAAGACATCATGTCGGTCCGAGACGGAAAAATGCCGGCCACAGGAGCACCAACGCATAGGGGCGCAGCCTGCCTTCGACTTACGCCTTGCTCCCGAACTGGACATGATGCGAACTAAACAAGGGAAAAAAGCAATAAAGCACTCGGCGCCGTAGAATAGAAAACAAAAGGAACGGTCTTACCGGTGTACGGCGTCGAGTGAGTCGTGAAAACCTTCTGAGAAAACCGAGTCTTGAAGAAACCGAAAACACTATATGCTACAGCGCAGCAGGTGCAGCCTCGACGGCGGGAGAAACAGAACTGAGATATAGGAGGAGTTCATGGCACCCAACGGCCGCCCTCATGCATGACGCAGATGTCGCTCTCGAGGGTGGGCGCCGCTGGAGCCGACAAAACAAAAAAAACTTCCCCAGACCGGAAGGCCGGCTTAACCCCAAGCAGTAATGAATGGTGAAGATTGACAAGGGAAGATTATTCAGTCTTCTTCAGGTTGAGCCTGGCCCGCTTCAGTAGCTTACTTTAGTCACACAAACTTGGATTTAGTCCAAAATAATTCTCTTCTCTCCATCTCAGGAGCAGCAGGTAGACATACAGGCCAAACATTCAGCCTTTTCCCAGTTCTCTCATGCGAATCCACTCAGGACTTCTGCTCAGAATTACTTCAGCTCCTTCTTGCTCAGCTTCCAGCTTAGTTCTAACTGAAAACTGCATGCAGACCAGGACTTCTCCAAGATCCAAAAGATCTGGTTGGCTGATTTGGCTGTCAGTCAAAGCAACCGCTCCCCCTTCAGTTGCAAAAAAAGGTGCAAAAAAGCTCCAAACTAAAGCTCCTACAGATTTTGAATTCAGACAGCTCTTGTAGTCCGGCTACATTTTAGGTCCCACCAGTACTGTGTGGTCCAATTTGCAGTCCAGGACCAACATAGTGGAGACAAACAAAACAGTCCTTGCTACAAAGAAAGCAAGTTAGACAAACTACATTATCATTATCAGTCTAAATGATTTTCAGTAAATAGTTACATCTTTCAACAGAGCTCCCTCTCAGATTACTTAACTCACTGTCTCATAGCAGACGCCTGTAGTCGTCCCATAAAAAAAAAACAAAAAAAAAAAAAAAAAAAACACTGATGTGTCCTGAGGACGTCTGCAGAAGTCGGCTACTGACTCCCAGTGTGCCCAAGCAACGTCTGGAGAAGTCACTTATATATTTTAATATATAGTGTAACATAATATAATATAATATATATTTGACTGCATAGCACCGTTGGAAAGGTAATGTTATGCTGAACAACTCTGTCACTGATATTTTGTGCATATCATGTATACTTTAGGAGTTATTTGCATTTGTTTATGGTATGGTGTGTATGGCTTATGTTGCCTGTTTTAGTGAAAAAAATATTTTTTTTGTTATTTCAACCAGCTTAAAAAAAAAATTACATATTATTTGCATACCACCATTGGGAAGGTAATTTTGTAAACTTTGCCACTGATATTTTGTGTATATCATGTATACTTTAGGAGTTATTCACATTTGTTTATGGTATGGTGTGTATGGCTGACATGTTTTCCCATCAAGATTCACCTAAGCAGCCTGAATAAAATTCAGTTTTTTGGCACTTCAGCAGGTATAAAATAAAAACCGTATTGATTACAACTGGTTGCATAGCACCGTTGGAAAGGCATTCTTGTGCTAATCAACTTTCATGCTGATACTTTGTGTGTATCATGTATACTTTTGGAGTTATACGCATTTGTTTATGATATGGTGTGTGTGGTTGAGATTCAGCCCTCAAATCTCACCAAAGCACCTTGACTAAAATGGGGAAAAATTATGTTTTATAGTAAAAAGATATCTTTTTTTAACTAACATAATATTAAAACATCTGTCTGTATGCTTAATTTGGTGTTGATATTTTCCATATTTTCCAACAAAAAATGGCTTATGTTGCCCTTTTTTAGTGAAAAAAATATTTAGTTTGCTCTTTCGACCAGCATAGAAAAAAAACAAAATTACTTATTATTACATGCATGCCACCATTGGAAAGGCAATTTTGTGCTGAATAACTCTGCCACTCATACTTTGTGTCTAGCATGTACAGTTATTGAGCCATTAGCATTTGTTTGCAACATGCTGACTATGGCTTGATTTTGCTTAGGCCCAGGATTCAAAGTTAAAAGTATACAGGAGATTCAGGAGGCAAGTGGTGTAATCTCAGAGTGAGCCTGTGGAGGCAATGAGTTAAACTGCAATTAGGCAGCTCTTAAAGAGACAGTACACAGAGGCTATACAAGCTCTGGTAATCACATTTAAACTGCTAAAACGCAGGACACCAGCCTGGCAGTGAGCATTTAGGCAAGCTCAAGGAAGACTTTTTGGGAACCCCCATTTGTAGGGGGGGTTACACCCTTCCCTGCCTGGGAAAACTTGGCATCCACGTCAAGTGTGTACCATCATAACATTGAAAATGCAACATATACAAGATATTTGAGCCATTAGCATGCTATACAAGTACTATCTGACTCATCAATTGGCATAACTTGTCACTTTACTAAACATTTCAATGCACTCCACTATATAATTTCCATTTTGACAATACATTATGCATACTTCACACAGGTAAATTGAACATTACTATACAGAATCATGTAATAATTTCTTGTACTCTAAACAGTGCAGGAGGGGGGCCCTTCCCTATCAGCTAACTTGGGGCTGGATGGGGCAAGAGCACCATGGTGAGAGGGCAGGACAAGTAACCTGGAATGGGCCGTCAAGCTCAATTTGGGCAGTGAGCTCTGAGAGACAAACACCTTTGTGGACTACACCGAGAGGCAAATCCACTGGCCTCCGGGAGACAGGACTCGTAACTGAAGTGCACCACTGGCTTGACAGCTCAGCCAGGCTTTCTGGGGTGAACAACCACAGTCTCTGCACTTTAAGCAGGTCTTGAAGCTTTCATCACTTGTGAAGGAGGGTTTCATACCGAAGGGGAATGTCCGAGCTGGGAGCACTGTCATCCCCTTGCTCTGTAGTCTCTGTTTCTACAACACTTGGCTCATTTTGAAGACACTGGCACTGAAGGGGGGTTGTCAGCACTCTCATAATGTTCCTCAAGTTCTGGCATGTCACCAGAGAGACTCATACCATCAGCCTCTCCTTAAGGCAAATCATACAGTTCCACTGTACACAAAGACTCAGCATCCTCAGACGTGATACTTTGCACTTCACCTTCAGGGAGCATTGGCTCCAAGGATGATGCCGGGGCATTAGGCAGTCCAGAAGGCCCAGCTTCATCCCCATAATTCAACATAGGATTTCTACGAAACAACTGACTCAGTTCATATGAGGGGTAATAGGCATTATTACACTCACTGTCATCTGAGTTAGACTGGCAGTCACTATCATTCTGGGCCTGCTGCGGGGAAGTCTTAAATCAGCAACCACGGGGCAGGCTGACTGTTTCTTTCTTGCAGCAGCACAAGTCACTGGTCCAGAGGAATCAATCTTGGAGGGTTCAGCCTCAATTATAACTTGACCAATAGGTAGCAAGTGGTTATGGTGCATGGTCTTGACAGCTTTGGAGTTATTCTCTGGGGGCACTTTGTACACTGGCAAATCATCCAATTTTCCAGCTATGACATGGAGAAGATGGTGCCATCGATCAGCAATTTTGTGTTTACCATGCAATCCTAAATTTCACAACACCACATGGTCTCCAGGCCTAAGTTCTTGAGCCTTTACTTTTCTATCATGTCTCTCTTTGTTGGCTAGATTTCTTTTGGCGGCCATTGTTTGGGCCAGGTGATAGGCATGGTTCAACTGAGCTTTCAGTTTCTGTACATACTGCAGGTAATCTTTGGCTTGGACCCCATCGGGAGAAACCTCAAAACACACATCAACAGGTAGACGGGCCTCTCTCCCGAACATGAGGCGGTAGGGAGAGAACCCGGTAGTATCATTCTTTGTGGAACTGTATGCGTGTACCAAGGTCCTAATCTGCTGGCTCCACTTATGCTTATCTTTTGGGTGGAGGGTGCCTAGCATGTCTAGCAGGGTGCGGTTAAAGCATTCTGGTTGAGGATCCCCCTGCAGGTGATAAGGGGTGGTTCTTGACTTTCGCACCCCCATAGAGAGGATTTCTTTGATTAGCTGACTCTCAAAGTCCCGGACCTGATCAGAGTGAATTCGCTGGGGGGGCACCATAGAGGACGAAGAAATTTTCCACTAACACCTTGGTCACGGTAGATGCTTTTTTAACTTTGGTGGTAAAAGCTTGTGCATACCATGTGAAATGGTCCGTAACCATTAACACATTGCCAATGTTTCGCTGATCAGGCTCTAAACTCAAGACGTCTATGCAGACTAGTTCCACTGGGGTGCTGGTAGTAATGTTGACAAATGGGGCAGCCCTCTGAGGCAAGGCTTTTCTCTGCAGGCAGCAACTACAAGTCCTTACATGGTGCTCAACATCAGCCTCCATCTTGGGCCAGTAGAATCGAGATCGTACTAGGTCAAGGGTCCGGTCAACACCAAGGTGGCCCATATGATTGTGGAGGGACCTCAATACCAAAACTTTGAAGGCTGTGGGCAGGACCAATTGTTGCTTGCCTATTTGGCCACCTCGATCTACAGTATCTCTATACAACAACTGATTAAGAAGCTTCAACCTGGGGCCTTCTTTAAACAACAAAGCGGTCTGCAGATCAGAGGAACACAACTTGGACACATCCTTTCCTGCATGAAAGGCATCATGTGCTGGCTGAATCATAGGATCTCGGAACTGAGCCCATTGAATGCTGTCATTGTCAAACTGAGGTACTGCACTAATATCTGGAGCAGAAAAGTGGCACTACGCAGCCACTATGCAGGTGTCAGAGGGGCCCAAGCAATCTGCTAAGCAGTCTACTGTGTCTGTAGACATCTGTTCATTTCTATCAAACTTTTGGCACAATGCTCGGATGTCAGGTTTAGACAGCCTGACCCAGTCGCTCTTGGAAATGGGGCTCCGGGATAGGGCATCAGCATCAATATGATTCAGACTCGGCCTGTATTCAACAGTATAATCATATGTTGACAATGCAGAAAGCCACCAGTGCTCCGTGGCATCTAACTTAGCTGAAGTCTGTACATAGGTCAACTGGTTATTGTCAGTCCTCACCAATATTTTCACCCCATAGAGGTAATCATGATCTAACTTGTTCACAGGGTAGTTTCGCTCTGACGAGGTCAAGCTCCTACTGGCAAATGCCACTGGTCTCAAACCATCCTCATGGTCTTCATACAGTACAGCTCCTTGACCCTGCAGACTGGCGTCAGTATGCAGCACATACGGTTTGGTGGGATCAGCATAAGCGAGGATGGGAGCATGGCTGAGTTGGTATATGACTTCGTGGAAAGCTGCTTCACAGTCAGGTGTCCAACGGGACCTGAAAAGTTCACCTGGGCGGAAATATGCTTTGTCTGGTTCTTTGACGGCCCCTTTTTTGTATTTTCGATTGGTAGGAGGGTAACCCTGGGTAAGATTCAAGAGTGGCCAAATCACTTTAGAATAGTCCTTCATAGCTGGCCGGTGGCGCTGAGGGTTGACGTGCTGGACGCCACACCTCGCACCACGCTGGCGTCCCGGGTTTGGGTACAGACTTGGTTCGTCGTCGGGGGTCGGCAGGGGGAAGGAGGACTGAGCGTCCCAACAGATGCTCTCCTCTTTCGGGGTGGGTTACCAGGGGTGCTGTATGCACCAGACGTCCCTGGGGGCTGGTGGGAGCACCGACTCTCATGGGGCATTTGTGGCTTCAGTAGGGCTGGAGTAGGGGAGGACATTATTTGGCATGTGGCAGGCGTGCGTCAGCATGCACTTGCCCAAGCCGATGTCCTCAGGGAAGGGGGACGGGAAGCACAGAAAAACGGAAACCAACCTCGGCGGGACTAGATGACGGCCGCTCCAACTGTCCAGTCCAGGAACCACAGGCAGACCCCGCTGTGCCAGGTGCTCCACGAAAGACGGGAGGAAAAGGTAGTAGTCACCCATGGGCACTCTAGGGGCACACTCAGTGTGTCAAGGTGGGTAGCATGAGCAAGCCCGAAGGAGTGGAACGATGGGGCGATAGGAGGGGATGAAAAAAAAAAAGAACAGTCTTTTATGAACTGGCGGTAGTAGCTACAGAATCCCAGGCAATGTTGTAGTTCTTTCAAATTGTGGGGCTGGGGCCAAGTAGTCAAGGCTTCAACTTTACTAGGCTCAGTCTCTATCCCCTCTGTAGACACTATGTACCCCACATACTTCACAGAGGTTTGAAAAAAAAAATGGCACTTGTCAAGGGACAGCTCGAGGCCGAAATCTTCCAGTCGGACTAGTACCTTGAACAGTCGACTCATGTTCTTCTAGGGAGCTCCCAAACACAATGACATCATCCAAGTACACCAGGCATTCCAGCAAATTCATGTCTCCCACCGCTCGTTCCATCAGACGCTGGAAGGTGGCTGGGGCGCCTGATATCCCGTGGCATTTTCAGGAATTCGTAGAACCCCAAAGGACAGATGAAGGCTGTCTTCTCACGGTCCTCCGGAGCCATCGGAATCTGGTAATATCCACTGTGAAGATCCAATACCGAGAACCATTTGCTCCCATTCAAACAATCCAGAGCATCTTGTATAGAGGGCATGGTGTGTTGATCAGGGATGGTTCGCCTGTTGAGGGTCTGATAATCGACACACATTCATATTGTTCCATTCTTCTTATGCACAACCACAATGGGAGAAGCATATGGGCTCCTGGATTCTTGTATCACACCAGCCGCGAGCATTTCCTGCAAGTGTCTTCTCACATCATCTATGTCTGCAGGGGCTAGGCGTCGAGATCTCTCTCGAAATGGCTGTTCATTGTGCAGGCTTATGTGATGCTCCGCACCCCTGGACACTCATCCCACGTACCATTCCTTCAACGAAAACACTTGATCTCTCTGGGCAAGTTTCTGGCTAATTCTAGTCTTCCATTCAGCTGGCAACGGGGAGTCACCAAAATCAAACAAGTCGGGAGTCACTCCATCAGTCTTGCCAGGGTGCTTGTTGCTGGGCAACACTGCAGTGTTTGCACAGTGTACCATAGCTAGGGTGCATCCTCTGTTCACCCGGATCTCCGGATCCAACACATCATGAATCTGGACCATCACTCGTTGTGCACAGGCATGAGCACGAACTGGCAAGATGCTGGGCTTAACCAATAATCCCTCTGGCAATTTCCATCGCCTGATGCGTCCAACATCAGTATTTTGTTCTTGACATCTTTGTGGAGGCGGACCTCCCCTTGAATGGTACACTGGGTGTTAGGGGCCAGTACCATTGAATCGGGATCTTTCTTCCACACGACCTCTACCGGTTCATCCTGGTCCGCTCCCTTGGGGTTCTGTTGCAAATCATAGGCCCTCTTGATCAGAGTGGGAATTCGTAGGGCCCTCCCAGTCCGTCACCCTTGTTTCTCGTGACAGAGTTGTGCCAGTCTCCCAAACATATAGGCGTTGGTCCCAATTAACAGGGAACCCCATCATACAGTCCAGTAGGGGGACACACTAAGACCAGTGTCTCAACTTGCTCCTCTACACCAGTTACAGCTGCAGGAAATGACAACCAGAAGTGGACATATCCTAGGTAGGGATAAGACTTGTTGCTCAGCCCCCACACATGTAGGCCTTCCAGGGATTGTAAGGGCACAGCAGATAAGTGTTTGTCATACCAGTCCTTAAATACAATGGTCACTTACGACCCACTGTCCAGCATAGCCTGAGTAGGAATACCATTCACAGCCACAGTAGTCTCCATTGAAGGGCCCACTATTTGGGACCAGTCTGGAGGGACAGCAGCAGGGGACTGGACAGATGATTTAGCCACATAGAGATCTGAGTTACTACTTCTTGAACCCTCACTGCGGTCATTGTGGGCACTCCTTGACCGCTGATTCGATCTCCGAAGCTCGCCTTGAAGTCTATATACTGTACAACTTTATCTAGGTCTTTAATGGACCTGCATTCTCTCTTCATGTGCCCATCCTTCCCACAATTATGGCAAAATATGTTTTCTGGGATTTGGGGTGGCCGAGGCATCACTGGGAGCTGGGGCGGTGGTACTACCAACTGAGAACCTTGGTGCCATCTTTGTCTGCTGTGTGGTGAGCATTTGGAGACATCTCTTCAATTCACTTACATTAACAGTGACAACATCGAGTTTCGAGCTGCTGTCAGCAGGAGATGCCTGGTTGGACACCCCAACCCCCATAGCAGATGCAGTTGGTTAAGGGTCGGCGCCTGTACTTGCAGAAGTGGCCTTCATAAAGAGACTGTTTTGTTTCCCTGAACTCCCTCAGCAATTCATTCCATGGTGGCACACCCTCACTGGTCCCCACTTCGGAAGGGCCTTCCGATGCCATGATCACTTGGGCTGCGCTCACCCTAGAATTACAATCCCTCTTTTCAACTTCAACCTCCCGGAGTTCTTTTATCAAGTCACAACAGGCCGGAGGGTTACCCCTTCTATCTGGGAACCTTAATTGAAGGAGCTGCAATTTAGAATGCTTTGTACATTGCAGTATGTGCCCCAACCTCATATGGTTTAAGTCACTGGCGGCTACCACACCTTTTTGGTAAGCCTTCTGCGGCGCTCTTTCCAGACGAGTAACATATGCAGACAAACTTTCCCCTGGCCATTGTTTTGTACATTGACATTTCCACATCAAGTTCTCCCTGGCTCAGTGCTCCCAAAATTGCCTTTGAGTGCAGATAGGTACTTCTGGGAAGATGCATCAGGGTTTGCGGACCTCAGAAATGTAATGGCCTTTAAGGCGGGACCCCTCAAACTTTCTATGATCCTCTTTTGTTTCTCAGCCTCTGCACACTGCCATTCAGGTACCAAAGGGGCAACACAATCTATCCAGGTTTCCCAATCATCCTCCCCTTGGGGGTTGGGGAGGGTGCCAGAGAAGATTCTCAACCTTCGGTAAGAGTCGTGACTAATGGCAGGTACAGACATAGGAGCCAGCATTGGCACGGGCACAGAAGGAGGGGCAATAATGGGTGCTGGTGCGGGAGAGGGTGTTGGGGGAGGAACATCCCCAGGTGGCAAGAATAGTTTCTTTAAGTCCTCCATAGTTTTTCCTTCCTCCAGCAACAACTTAGCAAATTTCTCCTCAAAAGTCTCAGATAGTGGGGGGGACTCATTCTCCCTGGGGTCTTTACAGTCTTTAGTTATCCCTCTCCAGGCAGTGAGGGCTCCTTCGGGGGTAATAGTCCATGGCACTCTGGAACTGTCTACTGGGTCCTTACACTCTACTACCACCATGAAACTTTGGGCGAGCAGATTATCCTGTCGACCCACCACCACAGGGTTTTATAAACATTCAACCTTGGAAAGTACTTCCTCCACAGTATCCTTATTGGTACCCAGGGGAATATCCAGGATAAGTACAGCATTGTGGGGGTCGATCTCCTGCCCAGTACACCACCCCACCAACTGGTGTACAGACACTTCTGTTGGGGTAGCCATTTATTTTTAAAAGCATTTCACAAATTTGGCCACTAGAAGACACAAAATCCCAGCGGTGAGCCTCCATGATGTAACCCCTAGGTGGCGCTATCCCAAGAGTAAATTACTCCTGCCTGCTTGGCTAGTAGCAGGTTAAGGGGCCTGAGTTCTAAAATGGGTGCCTCCACCCAGTCAGGGCTGGTAGTGGTCAAGCTAACCTGGGCACAGCCCTCTGGGACACTGTAACCATCCCCCTTTCCCCTCTAGTGTCTGAACACTGTACAATAATCACTTTCACAATACCCCTGGTACACCACGCAAGTACTCACACTGTTTGCACTTACCACCAGGGCTGGTTCCTCTGGCTCGACCCTGGGGACCCCCTGTAAAACAAGGTTAAGCACAGCAAATAGCAACAGTACAGTACTTTGAGCACAAACTGGAACCACAGTCAGATTGCATACAGAAAAAGTTAGATCCGATTTATTTAGGGGACTTGAACAAGGGAGAGGCAAAAATCAGGTTAATTAGCTTAAAGGTTACATCAATCAAGCAGTTATGCATGCGCTTTGAGTCCCCCACACAGTCCACCTCCGGGTCCCCAGGCAGAGAAGAGATGGGCTAGCCAGGACAGCTGCCAGGGTTGCAGCTGGTTGGGGTCCTGTGATGGAAAACACAACATGCACAGTACACAATATTTGTGGGATGGGTAGTGAACCGGCTGCAAGCGCTCGCTTCAAAAAAGAAAACGAAACAAGACAATCAGGTGACACACTCAGATTAAGCTGTTGTAGGGAGCTACCCTGGTATTTACTCACGATGCCCAAGACTGGATACAGGCTGGACGAAAATTGAGACTGCAGGTGGTTGATCTGGAATGCCAGGAGAAGCACAGCCAACACAAGTCACAGAGGCATTGTTCCTGTTCAAGCATGGAGCAGGGGGCTGATCCCTAGGCAGGTCTCTCGTCGATGGCTTCTCTGTGCAGTGGGTAGTCTGGCTGGGCCAATCTGGCAAAGCCCAGACTGCATGCAGACAAGTTCAGAAGCAGTCCGTTTTGGGCTGGATACAGCTTCCATCAAGCAGAACACAGTTCACACAGTGGGGAACTAACTCACAACCCACTAGCAGCTCATAGCACATTTACATGTACGGGAATTCTACTGTACCAGGCAAGGCGCTTCCCGGGCACAATTGCAAAGTCTCTACACACACCGGGAGCTTACGGGTAGCTGGAACTCCTGACAGGCCGATCGCATGCAGTAAAAATATTCGGTCTTCTTCAGGTTGAGCCTGGCCCACTTCAGTAGCTTACTTTAGTCACACAAACTTGGATTTAGTCCAAAATAATTCTCTTCTCTTCATCTCAGGAGCAGCAGGTAGACATACAGGCCAAACATTCAGCCTTTTCCCAGTTCTCCCATGCAAATCCACTCAGGATTTCTGCTCAGAATTACTTCAGCTCCTCCTTGCTCAGCTTCCAGCTTAGTTCTAACTGAAAACTGCATGCAGACTGGGACTTCCCCAAGATCCAAAAGATTTGGTTGGCTGATTTGGCTGTCAGTCAAAGCAAAAGTTCCCCCTTCAGTTGCAAAAAAAGGTGCAAAAAAGCTCCAAACTAAAGTTCCTATAGATTTTGAATTCAGACAGCTCCTGTCGTCCGGCTACATTTTAGGTCCCACCAGTACAGTTTGGTCCAATTTGCAGTCCAGGACCAAGATAGTGGAGACAAACAAATCAGTCCTTGCTACAAAGAAAGCAGGTTAGACAAACTACATTATCATTATCACTCTAAATGATTTTCAGTAAACAGTTACATCTTTCAACAGAGCTCCCTCTCAGATCACTTAAACTGCAATTAGGCAGCTCTTAAAGAGACAGTACACAGAGGCTATACAACCTCTGGTAATCACATTTAAACTGCTAAAACGCAGGACATCAGCCTGGCAGTGAGCATTTAGGCAAGCTCAAGGAAGACTTTTTTGGAACCCCTATTTGTAGGGGGTTACACATGGAAATCCCAGCCCCAACCCCCCACCACAAAGCAGGGTAGTTAGTGAGGTAAACACTAAGGTAGAGAAGTTGATAGGGAGCAGGAAAGGGGTCAATGGAGAAAAAGGCAAAGACAGTAAGGACAGGGATGGGGCTAAAAGGGGTAAGGCTATCAAAAAATGGAGGGTGATGAGTACCAATGCATGTAGTCTGGGTAACAAGCTCCCTGAACTAGTGACCTTGATGGACAAAGGGCACCTGGATATCATGGCAGTCACACAAACATTGTACACAGAGAACCATGACTGGGATGTCAACATACCATGGTACACAATCTACAGGAGGGGCAGGGAGGGTAAAAGAGGAGTAGTAGTAGCTCTTTACGTAAGGGAAACGATCAAAGCAATGGAACTACAGGGTAAACAGGGAGGAGAGGAGAGAAAGCACTGTGGGTCACCCTGGAGACAGGAAATGGCACCACAATCCGTACGGGAGTTGTATACAGACACTCATCTCAGGGGAGGAAATGGACAAGGAAATGACAGAAAGCATCCTTAGAATGGTAGAAAAGGGGGAGATATTGTTGATGTTGGACCTAAATATGCCAGATGTTAACTGGAGCGCCTTTGCTGCAACCACATCCAAGAGCAGGGTAATTCTCGATGCCCTACAGGGGGCATACCTCAGACAGTTAGTGTTGGAACCCACTCGGGAGGAAGCAGTCTTAGACCTGGTACTCTCAAACGGGGACAGAGAGAGGATCTCGGATTTAGAAGTGGGTAGCGATCTGGGAACAAGCGACCACAAAACAGTGTGGTTCATGATAAACACAGCTGTAGAGTCAAGTCATACAAAGGTGAGGGTATTGGACTTCAGGAGGGCTGACTTTGGCAAAATAGGGAAGTGCCTCAGATAAGCACTAGCTAACGGGAGGAAGGTGGGGTGGAGGAACAATGGAAAAAAATAAAAGCTGCCATCACAGAGGCAACAAGCCTTTGTGTTAATAAAACACAACAAAGGAAAAAAAACACTATGGTTCTCCAAAGAGGTGGTGGGGAAGGTAAGGGAGAAAATGACAGCATTCAGGAAGTACTGTACAAGGAAACACATAAGGAGCAGGACAGAGAACTGTACCAGTTAAAGCAGAAGGAAACAGGGAAGGCAGTCAGAATAGCAATGGCCCAAACTGAGGAAAAGATAGCCAACTTAGTTAAGAAGGGGGATAAAACCTTTTATAGGTACATTAGGAAGCAAAGAAAGACCAGGGGAGGGATAGTGAGGCTTAATAAAGGGGAGGAGGTAGGCAGAGGGTGACAGTGACAAAGCACAGATACTGAACGAATACTTCTGCCCAGTATTCACAAAAGAAGAGGAGGGGGAGGTACCTAAATCAAATAATAGAAACACACTAGATAGGGAGGGTCGATACCAGTCCATTCACAGAAGAAAGGGTCCTGAAAGAACTCCAAAAATTGAAGGTGGACAAAGCAATGGGGCCTGACAGGATTCACTCCAGAATTCTAAAAGAACTAAGGGGAAAACTAGTGGCACCACTGACTACCCTTTTTAACAAGTTATGGGAGGAGGGTGTGGTACCTGAGGACTGGAGGAGGGCGGATGTGACTGCCCTTCATAAAAGTGGGAGAAAGGCAGAGGCAGGAAAGAAAAAATTACTCACCTTAGTAATTGCTTTTCTTCTCATGGAGTCTTGCTATATTATGACTATATGCAGTCAGCCACTGCAGCTGAACTGCCCCGGAGAGGAAAGAGTTAACTCCAGAGAGTCTGAGTTCCACAGCGAGGCGCTATACCAAAGTTTCATCTGGCCAGTTTCAAATGAAACTGTCAGATCTTTACTAAGCTAACACTAAGCAACAAGTCTGTGTGAAAGCTCTACACTAGCCAAGTGGCTACCTACTAGTAGGAATAACAACAATATAAACAACAATATAAACAGCAATAATAATAATAACAATGAATAATAGTATTATTAGTTTCTCCCTAACAAGATTATTAGACCCCTTCCCCAAGACTCAAGTCCAGGAAGGGGACAAATATATTACTTAAACAGAAATACCTAATTCCAACCCTAAATAAAGGGGTGAAGGGAAGAACTAAAATGGCATGACACAGTGCTTGCACTAATTTGCCACCCCTACCCAAGTAGAAGTTCTGAGAGGGGCAGGAGGGAGGTGGTCATAATATAGCAAGACTCATGAGAAGAAAAGCAATTACTAAGGTGAGTAATTTTTCTTCAAACACCATGAAGTCTTGCTATATTATGACTATATATGCAGATTACACAGCAGTACCTCCATGGAGGAGGGTCAGAACCTACTTAGGAAATAGGCTCTGAAGCACAGCTGTGCCAAAACGAGCATCTCTCCTGGACTGAATATCCAGGAATAATGCTTGGTAAAAGTGTGAACTGTTTTCCAAGTAGCAGCTTGACAGATTTCCAGAATGGGAATATCTCAAGCAGCCGCTAGAGATGCAGCTGTACCCCTGGTGGAGTGAGCCCTCAGTCCTGAGGGGGGGTTCTCTACCTAGTTTTTGATAACAAAATTGGATACAAGAGACAATCCACCTTGCAATTGTCCTCTTAGTGGCAGGTTTCCTTGCCAACCTCGCCATAGGTAAGGAAGAGTTGGAGGATTCGAACCTGTGACCCTCAGTGCGCTCCAGATAGTAGCTAAAGCTCTTTGACGTCCAAGCTGTGCAGACTCCTCTCACCTGAGGAAGAATGCTCAGTAAAAATACTGGAAGAGAGATGGATTGGTTCGTGGAAATCTGAAACCACTTAGGCAAAAACTTTCCGTTAGTCCTGAGGACTACGTTATCTCTGTGGAAAGAGATAAAATCTTCTTCCACTGACAGGGGCCTGTAGTTCACTTATGGCTCTGGCAGAAGTGATAGCCACTCAGGAAAAGAGTTTTCCAAGTCAGGAAACTTGAGCTCTGCTGAGGACAGAGGCTCAAAGGGGGCTGCATACTGAGCAATGCAAACATTCAGGTCCCAAGGGAGCTGGTTCTCAAAAGGAGGGTTGGTGTGAAGTAACCCTTAAAAAACTTGGAAAGCACAGGGTGAGAAGAAAGGAAGCAGGCTTCCTGCTGACAGAAAAGCAGAGACAGCTGCCAGATGAACCCTTAAGGTAGCTGGCCTAAGGCCTAAGGAATTTAAATGGACCAAATAGTCCAGTAAATGGGCAGATCAGCAGATTCTGGATAATCTGCTTCTCAGAGCACCAGATGGAAAACCTTTTCCACTTAGAATTGTAAGTGGCCCTAGTGGAAGGCTTCCTGAAGCTTTTAAATATCCAAAACACCTTGAGAAAGGTGTAAGTCAGCAATTCTAACTCCTCAAGAGCCATGCCTTGAGATGGAGGGATTTGAGGTCCGATACCACACCTCCCCTGTGCACAGGCCAGTAAGTCGTGACTCTGGGCAGCTCAGGCAGGTGGACTGTCAAGGACAGAAGCAGTGGGTACCAGGGCTATCTGGCCTAATCTGGAGCAATCAGAATCACCTTGCAGGGCTGAGATCTGATTTTACTAGTACCCTGAAAAGAAGGGGAAAGGGGGAAGGCATACAGGAACTTCCTTTCCAATCCAACTGAAAAGCGCCCAGGGGACTGATCCCAGCACTGGAGGCCTGCAACAAAACAGAGGAAGTTGGTGGTTGTCTGGGTGCAAAAGATCTATCTGAGGGGTGCCCCATCTGGCAAAGACTGACCCCAGCACCTGAGGATTCAGAGCCCATTCGTGATGGCCCTGAGAAATCCTGCTGAGGGCATCCGCCAGGACATTGTCCTTCCCTGGAAGGTGAACTGCTATCAGGGAGGTGTTCAGGAGTAAGCCAGAGACCACAACTTCATTGCTTCAGTACACAAGGCTGATGACAGAGTGCCCTTTGCTTGTTGATGTACCACATTGTTGTGGTGTTGTCTGTCCTGACTTGAACTACTTTGTTCTGGACAGAAGCTGAAAACGCCTGAAGAGCTAAAAGGACAGCTCTGAGTTCCAAAAGACTGATGTGGGAGCAGAGATTCTGGGAGACCACACTCCTGAGTGGACAGGTCGCCCAGTGAGCTCCCACCCTAACAGGGAAGCATCCGTGGTGAGGGTGAGGAGTGGGAAACGAAATGAAAGGAACCCCTGTTTTAGATTGCTTGATCCTGCCACCAGTGTAAGGCCAGGATCAGGGTTTGGGTCACTGGAACCAATTTGGAAAGGGGTCCTCCTTGAGACCAATAGGCCCTCAAATGGAACTGAATGTCCTCATCTGGATCTTGCTCCTGCACTACAGCTGTGGAAGCAGCCATGTGCCCTAGGAGTTGCAGAAAATGCCTTGTTGGTCGAGAGACCCGAGGGTAAAGGAGGATGCCAGGGCAATGAGTCTGTCTACCCTTTCCGAGGGAGAAATGCCCTGGCTAACTTTGTGTTCAATTCTGCACCTATGAAAGTTAGTACCTGAACTGGTTCGAGAACTGACTTTGGTAAATTCAGCAGGAATCCAGGGAGTGAGAAGCTGCTGGGTGACTTGCAGTAGTGGATGTTACCTGATCTGGGGACTGACCCACTATGAGCCAGTCGTCCAGGTAGGGAAACAGCAATCCCTTGCCTTCTTAAATGAGCCACTACCACAGCTAGACATTTCGTGAATACCCTTGGCGCAGAGGTAAGGCCGAAGGGCATTGCCCTGAACTGGTAGTGGCCTGAGGGTAGTTCGAACCTGAGGTACTTTCGGTGAGAAGGCCTGATCAGAACATGAAAATAGGCATCCTTGAGGTCCAGGGAAGCTAATCAGTCCCCTGGCCTCAGGGAGGGCAAAATCATTGTCAGAGAACATTTTGAACTTTGGTTTCAAAAGATGCTTGTTCAGGTACCTTAAATCTAAAATGGGCCTCCATTCTCCTGTCTTTTTTGGGGTAAGAAAGTATCTTGAGTACAGCCCCTTGCCCTGATGGCAGGGAGGGACCCTTTCTACTGTTTTGCAGTCCAAAAGAGAAGAAACTCTGTTTCAAAGCAAGGGCTTCTGAAGGATTTGCAGGGAGAAATGTCTGGCTCTCATCTTCGGAAACTGTTTGAAGCCGAGAACCAGACCCTGGCCTATTACCTCCAGAACCCACCTGTCCGAGGTTGGGACACCCAGTTCTGGCTGAAATAAATCAACCTGCCCCCCACTGGTACAGGAGAATGGCCCTGGGCACCCCATCAGGGTGCCTGTGGCAGTAGCCTTAGGCTGAGGGAGGGATTACTTGTGCCTGCCTACCTCTTCCTCTAAAGAAACCCCTCTGTGCAATTGCAGAGGAGGCCTGAATTGTAAAAGGCCTGTGGAAAGGCCTGCCCTACCTCTCGGAGCGCTCTGTGAGTGGCATGCCTCCTTAGCCTGCACTTTGTAGGTAGTTCTGTATTCATCCATCTTTTTCATATAGTTTTCGTTTGTTCCCAAACAGAGAATTACCCACAACAGGAAAATCCATAGCCTTTGACTGAGTATCTTGGGACAGATTAGTGCATCTGAGCCATGCCAACCTACGGAAAGCTACAGAAGTGGCCATGACCCTAGAGGAAACATCATTAACATCAACAGCAGTATGAAATCGAACTTTAGGGGCTTCCAATGCCATCAGCAGCCACCTGTTCCAACTCACTAGCCAGCTGGCCATGGCCTGCTTGGCTAACTGCAATACTGTGTCCCACCTAGATTTCTGATATCTAGCCACATGTCATATAATTTGCCTGCTTGAGTCCCAAAGAAGCTGCCATATACTGTTTTTTCGCCATGGCATCAATCTTCCTGGAATCTTTATCAGGAGGATGTGAGGCCAGAGGAATATTAGCCTTGTCACAGGCTGCAGCTTGTACCACACCTACATGACTACACTGCTCAGTGAGGAAGTCTGTATCAGAGCCTGACAAGGTATATCTTCTGTCCATTTTTATCTACAGGAGGGACAGAATGAGGATTTTTAAATCTTTGTTGTTTGCTTCCTAAATGACTTATGCAAAGGAATAGACAACCTCCTAGACTCTGGTATATCCATCATTTCTACATAATCAGGCTCCTCTGCTTATCCACAGCTTCTCTAAAAGGAAGCTGGAGGGTTTCTGCAACCTTTTGTAAACATAAAATGAGAAGGGACTCAGACAGAATAGGAGGAGATTCAAGGTCTGTCTGGAGAAATGTCCGGTTCAATGGGCACGTCAGACCCTCCCAGCCACACATGTAATGATCAAATTTCCTCCCTCTCCTCTGTGGTTCATAAAATTCCTCAACATCATACTCTGAACCACTGGCACTGAAATAACCAACCTTTTACCAACTGTAGGTGGTTCGGCAGGACCCTGAGACAGTGACTGGATAATCTGTATGGCTTAGCTATTCTGCAGCAGTTGGAGAGACAATTTTGGACTCCAAACCTACTGATTTCTTTTGTCTTTTTCACGGAGACTGGTTCCTGAACCAGCCTTCCTTTGCCCGGAGGAAGTCTCCCCTGGTCAGAGGGTTATTCCTCTGGTCCAGTGGGTACTGGACCGGCTGGCCATCCGTCAAGCGGACTTCTGGTTTCTCGCCCTGGAGCCGCCCAATCTTTTCCAGGGTGGCTGCAGGGAAATTTTTTTACACCTGGCAGTCTGACAGAGGTGGTCAGCCCCAGACAATAAACACAAGTGGTGTGGGTCAGCCTTGGCAAAGGCTTCCCACAGACATCATCAGTGTTGAAACCCAGTGGCCCGGTTTTCTTTGGGTTTCTCAGACATAATGCCAGCCTAACCAAAACTTGCCCTTTGATGACAGTGCCAGGCAAGACACCCTTATCGTTCCTAACCGTGTCACGGGTATCTGAAAAACCTATTTTAAAAGCAAGGTTTTTTAGAACCAATAAGAACTGGGAACCGTACTTAAAAGCCCAATCCACACTTAAAACGTTAAATTAAGAAACCGATCGGTTCAAAACCGAACCGATAATTGAATTTCCACACAGACTTTAAATTTTCTACTTACAGTTTACCAGATAGAGCTTTTAACCAATGCGGTAAAATAAATATTTTGCCGGTTCAAATGAACCTAAAATACTCGCTTGAACCGAGAAATGAACCGATGTGAAGGAGCTGATCTCCGGAGCGACTGTTCAGTGAAGCGGAGTAAAGAATCTGACAGTTTCATTTGAAACTGGCCAGACAGAGCTTTGGTATAGCGCCCTCGCGATGTGGAACTCCAGACTCTCTGGAGTTAACTCTTTCCTCTCCGGGGCAGTTCAGCTGCAGTGGCTGACTGCATATAGTCATACTATAGCAAGACTTCATGGTGTTTGAACTACAAACCTGTTAGTTTGACCTCAGTGTTAGGGAAAATTATGAAATCACGTCTGAAAGAAAGAATTGTTGAGTATCCAGGACCCAAGGCAGCATGGATTCACAGCGGGAATGTCATGTCAGACGAATCTAATAGATTTCTTTGACTGGGTGACCAAAGTAGTAGACCAGGGAGGGGCTGTGGAATTGGCCTACCTGGACTTTAGCAAGACATTTGACACAGTCCCACACAAAAGATTAATAAACAAGCTAGCCAGCCTGGGAGTGGGTCCCAGGGTGGTAACTTGGGTAAACAGTTGGCTGGACAACAGGACACAGAGGGTAACAGTAAACGGAGTCCACTCTGAAGAAAGGGGGTTTTCTAGCGGGGTACTGCAGGGTTCAGTACTGGGACCAGTCCTCTTTAATGTCTTTATAGGTGACATTGCAGAGGGATTGGAAGGAAAGGTATGCCTCTTTGCAGATCACACAAAGATCTGCAACAGAGTTGATACACAAGGGGGAGGGTAGAAAGGATGAGAAGGGACTTGGCAAGGTTGGAGGAATGGTGACATGTATGGCAGCTGGCTGACCCGGTGGTGCTGAGGGTTGAGGCGCTGGATGCCACGCCTCACACCATGCTGGTGACCCAGGTTCGGGAACACGCCCGGGCCATCAGGGGAGGGATAGGATGGTGCATCCGGAGGACTGCTTTCCCATCCCTGGGGAGTGACTGGGGTTACCATCACTCTGCAGCAGTCCCCGGTGGAGATGGGGTGCGCTGCAAGAGTAGTGCACTTGAGGGTGGAGTGCAGTGGACGTTGGCATGCAGTGCCCCGACATCACTGCATGTCCGCACTCCAGTGGGTAGAAAGAGGAGGAAATATGGCTGGGCGCGACCATGCAGCTTGATGGCTGTGCTCCGTGCTGCCTGGAGGACTGTCGTGGAATCATGTTGGGGTTCTGTCCCAGCCCAGCTCGAGGAGACATGGGGTAGCCTGTGGTGGGGGCATGGTTACACCAGACCCCCATCATGTGAGTGAGTCTGCTGCTCTCTGGACAGGTGGAGCCAGCGTCTGGATGCCCCTGCTGTTTGAGCCGCTGCAAGGCGGTAAATAAAGTAGTGATAAAAAAAAGTATGGCAGCTTAGATTCAGTGCAAAGTAATGCACCAGGGAAACAAAAACCCAAGGGACGAGTACACAATGGTGGGGGGAAGGTATTAACAACAACAAAAATGGAAAGGGATCTGGGGTTAGTCTTAGATTACCTAAAGGTAGGCAAGCAATGTGAGAAGGCAGTAAGGAGGGCTGAGGGGATACTGGGATGCATAGGGAGAGGCACCACCAGTAGAAAACAGGAAGTTGTTGTCCCTCTGTACAGACAGTTGGTGAGACCCCATCAGGAGTACTGCATGCAGTTCTGGAGACCCCATCTCCGCAAGGACATAGATAGGATGGAGGCAGTCCAGAGGAGGCCAACTAAAATGGTGCAGGGTCTGCGCCAGAAGCCATACAAAGAGAAACTGAAAGAGCTTAACTTGTATACGGTCGAGGAAAGGAGGGAGAGGGGGGACATGATAGAAACTTTCAAGAACCTCAAGGGAATCAACAAAGTCCAAGAGGGTAGCATCTTTCAGAAAAACAGATGTGCAAGAACAAGGAGGCACAATTTGAAGATGGGGGACGACTCAAGGGCAACCTGAGGAAGTATTTTTTTCACAGAGAGGGTGGTGGATGCATGGAACTGCCTTCTAGAGAAGGTTGTGGGGTTAAAAACAGTAGTGGAATTTAAGAATGCATAGGACAGACATAAGGCAATTCTAGTGGGAGGTAGGAGGAAGCAGGTTGTTGATAAAACAAGGATTGGCAGCTTATCCTATAGGTAGGGAAATGGGCAGACTGGATGGGCCAAGCGGTCCTTTATCTGCTGTTAAAGTCTATGTTTCTGTGTCCCATCCCCTTTTGAAGCAGCCCACACTGTACTGGACACCACTTCCTCTGGCAATGCGCTCCACCCAGACACCATCCTCTCTGTAAAAATGTGTCTCCTCATTTCCCTCCTGAACCTTCCCCCTTCCAATCTCAGACCATGCCCTTGAGTGTCCCTCCCCTCCTTAATTTGAAAGCCCCTCCATGCCCATCTTATTTATTCTCATGTACTTGAAGGTTTCAATCACGTCCCCCCATCCCTCCTCTCCTCCAGGGAGTACATGTTCAACTCCCTCAGCCTGCTCTCGTAGGGTAAGTCCTCTAGCCCCTGGATCATTTTTGTTGTCCTGCGCTGTGCTCCCTCCAGTAACCTAATGTCTTTCTTCAGATACGGTTGCCAGAACTGCACGCAGTACTCCAGGTGTGGTCCAACAGTGACCTGTATAACAGAAGGTCACCTCCTCCACTCCTGGAGAATATGCCTCTGGCAGTACAACCCAGCATCCTGTAGGCCTTTGCAGCTGCCTTCCTGCACAGTGGTGAGTTGTTCATTGATCCCGTTATGATCACCCCCAGATCGTTCTTCTCTTCTGTCTTGGCTAGTTGAATCCCCCCCTAGCTGGTAGCTCCTTCTTGGGTTTTTGCTCCAAAATGTAGCAACTTGCATTTCTTGGCATTAAACCCCAGCTGCCAAGTGTCCAACCAGGCCTCCAATTTTGCCAGATCGTCTTGCAACCCCTGCACCCTTCTAAGTTATCCACTGCTACTCCCATCTTGGTATCATCTGCAAACAAACTGATCTTACTCTTGATGCCTATTGAGATGTCTGTTATGAAGATCCCAAACAACACCGACCACAGTATAGAGCCCTGTGGCACCCTGTTTGTCACTACCCTAGGAAATGAACGCTCCCCTCCCACCACCACCCTCTGCTGCCTCCCTTGCAGCCGGTTCACTACCCATCCCACCATCTTCACCCTTGCCATTGTGCCTTCCAGCTTACTTCCTAGCCTCCCATATGGCACCAAATCAAATGACTTACTGAAGTCCAGGTACAGAACATACACTGTATGGCCCCTGACCAACTGCCTGGTTACCCACATTACTCCACCAGGTTGGTCTGACAGGGATCTGCCTGAAACAAACCCATGCTGTCCTGCAGCCCATTAGCCTCTAGAAAGGAAACCAGCCTCTCCTTCAGGATTGTCTCCATCAGGTTTCCCACCATGGATGTGAGGCTTACTGGTCTGTAGTTCCCTGGCTCATCCTTGGGGCCGCTGTTGTGGAGGGGTACCACGTGCACCATCCTCCTGTCCTGAGGTACACTCCCCTAATCCAGGGAGGCACTGAACAGGTCTGCCAAGGGTTCTGCCTGCTCATTCAGCGCCCTGGGGTGTATGCCATCTGGCCATGTGCCTTGTCCACCCGCAGTGCCCTCAAGACCTCTACCCACTGGGATTTCCCCATCTGTCACCTTCTCCGCCCATGCCCCTCCTTCCCCCCTTTGGTACAGCTCCCCCTTTCTCTTTAGTAAATACTGAGCAGAAGTACTTGTTTAATGCTTCTGCCTGTTCTGCTCCTGTTTCCACCCACCCCTCCCCCATACTTCTTTAACCTTACTATTTGGTCCTTACAACTCCTTTTCTCCCTGATGTACCTGAAGAAGTCCTTCTCCCCCTCTTTAATGCCCTGTGCAAGCCTGTGTTCCCTGGATTCCTTGACTGAACTGACTGCCCTTCTCACCTCCCTCAACTCCTTCAGATATTTCATAAGAGGACTGATAAGAAGTATGAACTGGATAGGATGGGTGCTGAATTTCTTTTTTCACACCCTGACCATGAAGGTGTGCTCCAGTCTGTGGCCTGTGATAGAGCCAGGGTACCCCTAGCATCACATTCCCCAGAGAACCATTCTAGAAATGACAGCATGAGTAAAAAAGGTTACCTAGCTGCTTCCCTGGGCATAAGACAGGCTAATTATATGGCTTATGCAGCCACATACCAAAAATCTTTATGGCAGTCAGTTTTGGCAGTGGTGGATAGAGCCCCACTAGGTCTTGCAGCTGACCTGGTAGAAACTGCGAAGTGTGAACTGGAAGCTACCAAGTACCAGTGCCACCTGGCAGTGGACTCAAATGACACAGCAGCTCACTGTATGGCTCTTTCTGTGTCTCTCAGATGGTTTGCATGGCTAAGAGCCACTAATTTATCACATGACACCTAAACTAAGGTGATGACTTCCCCGTGAGAATAATTCTCTGTCTGGGGACAAGACAGATGTGTACATGAAAAAGGTGGATGAGTACAAAACCACCTATAAAAATGATTCTGCCAAGGAGGCCTCCACCTCATACAGAGGGGAGGCAGGGATAGAGTGCCCTATGATAGACCTTTCTACTAGGCTCAGGCAATGCCTCAGTACCAGCAGCAGCAAACTGGTTACTATAGGCAGGGCCCCGTGTTTTCTGCGATTCTGCAGTTGAAGCAGTGGCTACAGAAATCAGTGCTTGCCGTAGAAATCAGGAAAACCAGTCACACAGCCATAGAAATGCTAGCTATGCTATGTGTTCACACAAGGCAAGGGCATAGCTATTGATATGTTAAGTATGCCATGGCATACATGCTCATTAGAAGGGGCAGCAAACTGATGCCGTCCGCTACAAAACCGAAAAGCTAGTGGCCACATGGCATCTTGACTCATCAATCAATCAATCAAAATCTTTATTTAATCAGGTGAACATCATTGAGCATAGCTCATTTACAAGATGGACCTGAGATGGACTCATGCTGGCTCTTGTTACAGAACTCCATCTAGGCAGTATTGTGGGGGTAGGGGGACTCACGCAAGAGTGCTAAAGCTTGATTAGGTCCATGGCAGTTATGATTTGCTGCTATGTAGGTGTGGGTAGCTCAGTCATGTTAATTTTTCATTATGAGGTTGCTCATGGTGCATTCTGAATCCTTGGAAGAGGAATTTGGAAAGAAGAACTGGAAGGTGAGCTATAATCAAGAAGTGAGAAGATTCAGTGTTGCCCATGGAGGTGCAGTATATCTCTGTGTGGTGACAGGTATCGAAGGAGAAGCTGATTGCAGAAACATAGGGCTGGCACCAGACTGAGGACTTGATCTACAGTGGTGAACATCAAGCACAGTTTTGATTTGTGGACTACAGTTCTGTACCTGCAAGTATGAGAGTAATTTCTTGACAGATTTGAACCTGCAGCCTAAGTGGCGGCATCAAGCTCAATTCTTTTTTTTTTTTTTTTTTAATCATTTTTTATTAAGATTTTCAGTAAATACATTGTACAAATTTCATATATTGCAATGAGATGAACACTTAAATACATCCACAAATGTATAACAATATATAATAAAGTTTCTCCTTTTGTCATTATATAACACAGAATGATATCCTAGTCTAAGACTTATAATATTCCCAGTGACAAGCAACCTGTATACAAAAGAACAAATTTTAAATCTATCAGTATATCAATCTGTCTCAACCTAATGGTTCTAAGGGGGATCTAACCAAGATAGGTAATGGGTCCATATTTCATTGTATTTGCAACAAGTTCTAGCTTGACAATGACTGATGTATTCATTAACGGCTACTTTAGTGAGCATCCTGGCCCATTCATTCAACGTAGGGGGTTGATTATCTTTCTAATGACTAAGGATCAGTCATTTAAAACACAAAGAGGCTATAGCCAACCATTTTTTTCCAGGTGTGGGTATATCAGAGATCAAATTATAGTCACCTATTATAAATATACCAGGGTCAAAAAGGGAAATTATGTTGCAGAATTTGTTGAGTTGCTTTCCAGATAATAGTCCAGGCCGGCCTTATTGATGGGCAGTCCCATATCATGTGGAATAAATTAGCATCTCATCTCCAACAATTACTGTATATAGATAACCCTTGATTATACATTTTTTCTGGAGTGTAGTACCAATTATGTAATAACTTAAATTGGATCAGCTTACCCTGTACATCCATACTAAATTTATAGGCATTGTTCCAAACTGAGTCCCATGTCTGGGCGGGGATATAGTACCCCAGATAAGCTTCCCATAATTTTTTGGATGCCATAGTAAGATCTGGCCTAGATTTGATTGAAAACTATATAATTTGCCCTGCCTCCCTTGATATTAGCCATTACTAATAGGCTATCAAAGTCTTTGGAAATGGGAAAGCTAAATTGTTGTCTAAAATGCTTCTTAGAGACTCTAATTTGCAGATAGGAGGAAATTGGGTATACGGCAATCCATAGATCTGTCTTAACTCAGTAAAAGATCCAAGGATACCTGTGTGAGGATCAGTTGTATCTTTTAATAACAAAATACCTTTTTTTCCCCCCAGGTGCTGTTGGTAAGTACCTTATCTCCATATCTAATATGCAGGTTCCTCCGTAATGGAGTATATTTCAGCACTACTGAGGTAACCGATAGTAATTTAATATAAGCATTTATGGAGTTGGCTGAAGCTTTTAAGTAAGGATGAGATTTAATAGAATTTGGGTAAATGCCCATAACAACATGATAAAGAGAATGAGGGTAAACACAGGACTGTTCATATTGGACCCACAAAGGACTATTGTCGAACAATGTGAACCAATAGCTAGCCTGTCTAAATAAAAAGGCTTGTTGGTATTGTTTGAAATCTGGTAGCCCCATGCCCCCTTGTTGCCAATGTTTTTTTTATTTAAGCAAACTAATCCTAGCTTGCTTACCTTCCCAAAGAAAATTCCTAATCAGGTAATCCATTTTCTTAAACCAAAATGATTGGATATACATTGGCATGACATTAAAGAGGTAAAGAATCTTTGGCGCCAACATCATTTTCAAGGCGTTAAATTTACCCCATAATGACAGGTTTAGTTTGGCCCATTTCTCTAGTTGTAACTTCATGTCTTCTACAATAATTTTCATATTAATATGAACTAATAAGTCTAGCCTGTTAGAAACTTTTACTCCTAAATAGGTAATGTATTCCTCCTGCCATAACAATGCATTCTCCAGACATAAGTTCTTGAGATTTTGTTTATTACCATTCAAAGGGAGCATTTCAGATTTAGACCAATTAATTGAGAGGCTGGACAGTAGTCTGAATTCTTCCAGGAGCTCCATTATGAGTGGAAGAGATCTATATGGATTGGATATAGATAACAATAAATCATCAGCGTATGCTACAACCTTATGTTCCAACTTGCCTATTCTAATCCCAGAGATGTTTCTGTTTTCCCTAATAATACATAATAATGGCTCCAAAGCTAAAATAAAAGTAATGGCGAACGGGGGCAACCCTGTCTAGTACCTCTTTCTAATAAAAATGATTCGGAAAGCACCCCGTTAGTACAGATTCTCGCAGTAGGGGAATGATACATAGTGGCTACTTTATCTGTGAATTTATCTCCCATTCCAAAGGCCTTTAATACTCTATGTAGATAATTCCATTCTATGGAGTCAAAAGCTTTATGTGTGTCTAATGATAACAAAACAGACTCATCTTGTAATTGGGGAGCCAACCATATAGTAGAGAGAATTCTTCTAACATTTTCAAAGCCCGCCCTCCCTTTAATAAACCCAACTTGGTCTCCATGAATGTATTTATTGAGAATGTTTTGCAATCTATTTGCCATAATTTTTGCCCAAATCTTATAATCAATATTTAACAAGGAAATGGGTCGATAACTGGCAGGGTCCAGGGAGTCCTTCCCTTTCTTCAGCATAACTATAATTGCCTCTGACATTGTTGGTGGTAGGGATTTAATATCCTCTGCTTCAGAGAATACTTTGAGTAGTATTGGACTAATTTCATCTTTCAGCAGAGAGTAAAATTCAGCTGGCAGGCCGTCTGATCCAGGAGCTTTACATTTGGGTATGCTCAAAATAGCATCATTAATCTCATTAACTGAAATAGCCTCATCTAGGCTCTGTTGATCTGACTTTGACACCAAGGGTAAATTAGCTTTAAGTAAAAAGTTGTCAATTGAGTCTAGATTATCCAACCCATTGGATTTACATAAATTCTTGTAGAATTGTTGAAAGACATAGCTAATATCCTTGTTTCTGGTGAAAGTGTTCTTGGCTTTATCCATTATGCTGTGTATGTTGTTTCTATTTTGAACTTGTTTAAGTCTATAGGCCAATAATCTACCAGCTTTCTCCCGATTCCCAATAATTTTGTTTATGTCCCTAAACAAAGCAAATTCCACTTTTACTTGTAAGAATCTTATTTATTTCATATCTTAACAATATTATTTTCTTAGCATACTCCAACCATCCCCTTTATGATTTTATGTAACTTCTCAAATCTTCCAACTCTTTTCTTTACTTGCCAAATATTTCTCCTTCTTTCTTTTTGTAGGCTGAATAGCTAAGAATTCTGCCTCTGATAAAAGCCTTGTAGGCCTCCCAAATTATAGCATAGGATGTTTCATTGTTATCATTAATATCAAAAACTGTTATGCTTTCATTTACCAACTAGGGCTGAAAATCACTATCCCTTAACAATGAGCAATTAAACCGCCAGTGGAACGGTTTTGTATTGCTGGGATCTAATTGAAGGATGACAGAAATTGGGGCGTGGTCTGAGATCGCTATTATGCCTATGTTGGCCTTCATCATACAGTTTAACAAGTTTCCGGATAAAAGGAACAGGTCTATCCTGCTATATGTACCATGCCTATTTGAAAAAAAAAAAAAAAAAAAGAGTAATCTCTACAGTCTGGATACATCATTCTCCATGCATCTGATAAACCTAAGTCTTTCATCCTATCCTTTATGATATTTCTAGCCTTTGAGTTGGACATCTTACTAGGTGAATTACTTTTATCTAGTAAATGATCCAGTGCAATGTTCATATCTCCACCAATCACAATATTTCTGCAGGTTATTTTACTAACTACTTCAAAGAAGTTTCTAAAAAAGGCACTGGACTCACCATTAGGTGCATAGACATTGCATATAACAATGTCTGTACCATCCACGGAGCCTTCCAAAATTTGCCATCTACCATTAGGATCTATTTGATGTGAAGTTATGACAAAATTAACTGTTTTTTATAAGAATAACTAATCCTTTTTGTTTCATTAACTCATTATGGAAAGCTCCACCTACTAGGATCGCTAAGCTTTAAGGCCTCATCAGATAGTAAATGTGTCTCCTGCAAAAGTAATATCTGATTTTAGTTTAAAGAGGTAAGATAATATTTTTCTTCCTTTTAATACGGGATCCTAACCCCTTTACATTCCAAGAAACACATTTGATGCTCATTTTGCTATCCCCCATTTTCGTTGACTAAGCAATCTAATTTAACAAGTGTCATATGAACAGCTGTATAATATAAAATCTGGAATATCCTAAAATTAAGCCATATAAGAACTGAGTGCGCGCTATATGTAAAACTATTCATATAAGAAAAAATGCCATACTATCAGCTGTAAGGAAAGTATAGCCTTCTGATTAAGCTAGAACTGATAGTGTAGACATGTCGCACAACACTTGGAGTGAGGTAATCCTAATCTCCACTTTCCAAAAGCAATAACCTTAATAATACAACTTGGGAAAAGTTGGCATATAAGACCATGTAGAATTATGCCAACACCATGAATCCCAACTTCCTAAATAACCTGAAAAAGTAAAAACTAAAAAGTACACTAATTGTACGAAATAACAAAAGTAGTATTAATAAATAGAGACTAAACATCATCACAGAGCTATAATCCGATAGTCCGGTTAACCCAAGGACTCCGGGTCATAAGCTCCTGTCACACGACTAAATATTGAATAATATATATAATTAACCTAAAAAAAAATTTCTAATAAGACAAAACTTCCTAATAAGGTAAAGCTTTCTCCAGACCTAACGAGTGCAGCATTAAGGATTAAAAAACCCATATTAGCAACAAGCAGTAAAAATGCCCCATCCATCCTTAGGATCAGATTAATTACAATTTATACAGAATATAGAATGGGATAAGTAGGTGGTAAAGAGCAAAAAAAAAACTGTTAGAGGCCTGGTATTCTATCTTATTTAGTGACCTTCACTGCAAATACCAGAGAGGACAATGGCAATAGTTGAGAGTCTGTACTGGCTTAGGGTATTTAAGATTGAATTATGTACATCAATGAGTGTTCACACACAGCAATAACTCCTTCAGCTTAGCCATTTAGAAATGTGCAAACTCGTGATGTGTAAGATCGAATTATGTCCAAACCCCTTGAAACCAGAACTATTGCTGCTTCTCCCATTAATCCTTGCAAGCACTGACAACATTTGGCCGGCCTCTGAATACCAAAGAGAAAAAGAGTAAAAACATAGAGAGTGTTAGGACAAAAAAAAAAAAAAAAAAAAAGAAAGGAAGGGGGGGTGGGACATAAGGACATTCAAACATACATATCTTCCCTTAGACAGAACAGGCTGATTAACTGCATTGCAACTGCCAAACTCATTTTACAGTCTAGAAGCCTTAAGTATCTAGGAGTTTCTGTCCGTCTCTCTCTCTTATGAATACATACACTGTATATACACACACACATACATATGCTCATTGCTTGAGTGCAGAAAAGAGAGGTCATAATATACTGTCCTTAATAACAGAGAGATAGTAGGGAACTAAGAAAAACTAAAAAAAAAAAAAAAAAAAAAAAAAAAAAATTTGTACTTTCCCTTCTCCGGCTGGCTGAAATGATCAGCCATTGATTCCAAAGTTAATGAATCAGCTCTCGGAAACTGTAATAAACATTGGGTGTCACAGTAAGTGTCACTGGCAAAATGAGTTTTACCTCACATAAGGATAAGCTCTGCAAATGAAATCTGATAACTATCTCTTTAAAAAGCATCATGGATCATCTGGGTAGTATGGAGGAGTGGGGCATTCAGGGTCATCTGGACTCTCATCCAATTGGGAACCATCAAGCGCCGGATCACCCACTGCTGAGTGATTTTCCGTGATTGACTCCTCCATGTCTACCAGAAGCGAGGCATAGTGATTAGAAGTTGAGATTTTATCAGGATTGCTTTTTGTCACAAACCTTGTGGATGCGCGGCGATTTCTGGACAAAAGACCTTTACACTTCCGATTCACAGACTGCCATCTCACCTGGGAAGCTTCAGGCATCACAACTGGATGTTTGGTAATGCTTGACTTCTTAGAATTCCTAGGATGTCGGGGTTCTGATGATGATGATGATGATAGTGTTGCTTTTGAGCCTCGTGGCTGTTGTGGGCTAGAACTATTAGCATTTTCAAAGTGAGAGTCTGACTGTTGAAAACCGCTACATTTCTTAGACCAGTTATTCACAATACGCTTGTCTCATCAGGTGATTTGAATGTGTGACACCCATTAGCTGACAATTAAGATGGCAGGGTATTTAATTCTGTAGGAGAGGCCTAATTTTCTGTAAACTTTTCCTGACATCTGTAAATGCTTTTCTGTGGGACACCACCAGCAGAATAATCCTGATAGAAGGAAATATGTTCCCATTCCACTTAGAGTGACCTCCGCTTCTCTTGCAATGTTTAAAATCTCTTCTTTTACAGAGAACCTTAGAAAATATGCCACTATAGGTCTTGGAGGGAGACCTGCCTTTGGTTTAGTAGAAAGAGTCCTGTGAGCCCTCTCACTTCTAAAGGCAACCTGGGTTATATTGTAGGACTCTGGGATAAAGTTTTGCAAAAACTTAGACATTTGTGGACCTTCGACTTCCTCAGGCACCCCCAGAATTCTGATGTTGTTTCTCCGGCCTCTATTTTCGAGGTCATCAACTTTCTGCCATAGGAGCGTAATTTGGTGTTGAAACATATCTGAATCAGTGCCCGGCTTATATACAAAATCTTCAACTGCTGCCATCCTTTCTTCAGCCTCAGATAGTCTTTCATTAAACTTATCTGAATTTGATTTAATCATGTCTACCACTACCTTAAGCCCAGCAATATCGTGTTTTATTTCCTTTTGACTTAATGTAATTCCATGTAACATTTCTTTAATATTATTCATATCACTTCTGTCCTCCTTTATAGAATTGTTCCTATTCCCTGCATGAGCACTGAAATTTTAAACTGACATTGCAGCGCCCGCTAGTGTAAATTTGCGGTGTAAGGCAAAATGACTCACTGTGAGGAAATTAGACTTTTTAACCAAGTGATCAGCCTGAAATCACACAGGTATGTTCTTCTATCCTTATGCTGATTTAATTACTTTTGACTGCTGCTACCCGGTTTGAAAGTGTGAGAGAAGGATTTAATACCGCTTACACTTGCACTCCCGTAAATTAAGCTGCCATTACAGTTGTGCCAGCGCCAGCCTCCCAAGCTCAATTCTATAAGGAGGGTGCATGTTGCCCAGCTGCAGCAGAGTTGGGGTAGGGGGTATACTAGAAATGGAGCAAGCAGGTATGGAAAAAAATTGGAATGGAGAGTTTGATTGTCTCATGATATATATATATATATATATATATATATATATATAGAGCATATATATATATATATATATATATATATATATATATATATATATATATATATATATATATATATATATATATATATATATATATATATATATATATATATATATATATATATATATATATATATATATATATATATATATATATATATGTATATATATGTCACTGCCTGTCACCAATAGCCCCTGAGTGGCAGACAAAAACATGCTAGTAAAGGTTACCCCAGCTTAATAAGAATGAATTGCTTGCATTTTTAGTGTGTCCCCAAAATAAAATCAGGAGGTCAAATCCTGCTTACACGCAAGTTATACTTTCCTTCACTGCTACAGGAAGACAGTCCCCCCCCAAAAAACACACAGATTTGCACACTGCACTCAACATATTTGTTGCATGGCAGTTGGGGTATTCCTAGTTTAAAAAAATAATAATCTAAAAGGACATTGATCAAAATCAGAAAAAAATGTCTTTCAAGTTGGTGTCTCTCTTTATGTCTGCTAACTGTAACGATAAACCAGAAGAAATCCAAGCAGGTTTTGCCTTTTGTGTAGTTTTAGCTAAGTGCGTTTGTCCTCCTCTGATTATAACATAGAACAGCAAAGGCCACCAATTTCCAGAAGAAGAATAGATGAACCTTCAAATTCGAGGTGGGAGGGGGAAGATTCATTAATAGAGAACACTGATGCCCATGGCTGTGCCAAGTTTGGGTTACTGCAGTTTAATATTTGTGATAAGAAGACTACATACTGTTAAATGGCCTGCTGTTTCACTTTCAATGTAGCAGAGTGGTTGCACAAAGGCAGTCAAAGTGTTAACCAAGACTTAATCCCTTTGAAGGTATGCTGTTTAGCCACAATTTATCTGCCACAGATTGACTGCAGAATCAGCAGTTGTACTGCCGCAGAAAGTAGGCCCACTTTGTCGCAGTAAACACGGGGCCCTGACTATAGGGATAGGGGCAGAAGGGTCTTCATGTGTGGTGGATAGGTAGCACAAGCTCCACCACGGCAAAAGCAGAACCCCTGATGTGGTTGCCCAGGTCACCTCCCATTCCCAGTAGGGGCAGGCTCTCTCGCTACCTTCAGGCTTGGAAAAACATCACCACTGACAGGTTGGTCCTGGAGGTAGTGAGTAAGGGCCTAGCTCTAAGTTTCAAATCATACCCAAGACTAGGGTACAGGGTTTTCAAACCAGCAACAAGCTTAGAAAGGAAGCTTCTAGAGGCAGAGGTAACAACCCTTCTGCGGTCAAAAGCAATAGAACCAGTTCCACCAGCACAAAGGGCGAAAGGGTTGTATTCTAGGTACTTTCTAACTCTGAAGAAAAAATCAGGGTTGGCGACCCATTGTAGACCTAAGGTTACTGAACATATACATTACAAAGCCAAAGTTCCGGATGGTAACTCTGGCAATGATCTTACCAACCTTACAAAAGAAAGACTGACAGACTTCTCTAGATTTAAAAGATGCTTACTTGCACATCCCTTTAAGGGAGTCACACAGAAAGTATCTCAGATTCAGACTACCTTCGGGGCATTGTCAGTTCTTAGCAATGGCCTTTGGCCTAACTTCTGCTCCCAGGGCTTGCATAAAATGCCTGGCAGTAGTGGTGGTGACTCACTTAAGAAGACAGGGTGTCACCGTATTTCCATGCCTGGACAACTGGTTGGTGGTAGAAAACTCCCTCAAAATGTGAACGCATCCTTACAGGTGGTACAGGGATTACTATACTCACTGGAATTTTTAATAAGCACCAGAAAGTCTGTCTTAGAACCAACTCATGTACTAAACTTCATAGATTCAGAGTTGGATACATTAAGGGGAAGGGCCTTTCTTCCATTGGAGAGGGCAGACAACATAGTGCAGCTGGCAGGGAACTTCGAGGTGTACTCATCAAGGCCAGCAAGGGATTTCCTGCAACTGTTGGGGCACATGACTGCAACAGGCACAGTCTTAGGTTCCAAGTTTTAGATGAGGGACGTTCAGTTCCATCTCAGGGCACATTGATGCCAGAGAAGGGATTCTCTGGCAAAGCTGGTCACCAGAAGACTTCTTCAAGCACTGCAGTGGTGGCAGGACAGGGACAACCTAATAGAAGGGGTCCCCTTTCAAATGGAACTACCTTCCTTGGTACTTGCTTTCCTACTAGGATGGGGTGCATATCTACAAGAACATGCAGTACACAGCACCTGGTCCCCAGCAGAATCACTCCTGCACATAAACTTGCTAGAGTTAAGAGCAGTCTTACTGGCACTGCAGTCTTTTGCATCCATGGTGCAGGGAAAGGTGATACAGATCAGAAGAGACAATACCACCACCATGTATTACATAAACAAATGGAGGAACAAGGTCCGATCCACTGTGAACAGAACCAATGAAGCTGTGGAGTCTGGCATATTCACTACAGACTTCATTAGGGCAATTCATCTGCCAGGAAAAGAATACCTTGGCATAGCCCTCAGCAGAATCAACCAACAGCACCATGAGTGGTCTCTAAACAGACAAGTGTTAGAAGTAGTGTTTCACAGATGGGGCACTCCAGAGATAGACCGATTTGCCTCACAAGACAACCACCAGTTACCAGAACTCTGCTGCAGGCCCCCAGGTGGAGGGGCAGTGCCCTTGGATGCCCCAACACTGGATTGGTCAGGAAGGAACCTGTATGCATTTCACCCATTCCCTCTTTTTCAGGGTCCTGATCAAGCTCAGGTCTCCAACCTGCCACAATGATCCTGATAACTCCAGATTGGGCCAGACAGCCATAGGTACTCACTGCTGCTGTCCCTCTCAGTGTCCCTCCCATGGAGTCCACGACCTCTTGACCTCCTCCCAGAGGGAGGAGGATCCTGTTCTCCAGATCTATAGTCACTCAGGCTCAAGGCCTGGCTCTTGAAGACCTAGAGTATGCTGATCTACAGCTTTCTGAGAGTGTCCTCAATGTCTTGAGGGTTCTAGAGAGCTGTCCACTAAGAAAACATACACCTCAAATGGAAGAGGCTTTTTTGGTGCAACAATAACGGTCTGATGATACCTGCCCAGGCAGGGATGCCAGTTCTGTTGGACTATCTCATGCAATTGCATTCCTTGGGCCTGTGGGCCACTACATAATGTCCATCTAGCCTCTGTATCAGCCTATCTTTTGGCTGGCAAAGGGGTTTCTATGGCATCAAATCCCATTTTCAAGAAGTTCTTGAAAGGACTGGCACACTTGCACCCTCACATAGGGAATCAGTGCATGCATGGGATCTTAATGTTTGCATTGCCAAGCTCATGGAGCCCCTATTTGAGCAAATGGCTGGGCACATCTGAAATATGTGATGTGGAAAACTGTCTTCCTGGTGGTCATGACCTCAGCCAGGAATACTAGTGAGCTTCAGACCTTATGCACAGATTTAAACTACATCTCATTCAAGAGGGATAAGGTGGTATTAAGAACAAATAGGAAGATCTTCCCTGTGCAGTTTTCACTATTCATCACTGATGGGTGTCAGCGGAGCGCAGCACCCTCAAGAACCTTTTTTTTTGCATTCACCTCAAGGGGAGGGAGTCAGCACCACGGGTGGTTTTACGCAGGCGGACGCATGGCGTCAAGGGCCATGGGTTGGCCACAACTAGCGCTTGGCCTCCTCCGCCTCAGTTCTGCTTCTCCCACCGCTGAGAGTGCAGCACCTTGCCAGCTCTACAGCTCATGCTTAGGGCGCCATCACAGCTAGTGCGGTCCATCTTTCTTGACGCCAAACTTCAACACCACCTCAGTTCTGCTGTCTACTGAGCTACTTGGCACCGTTTTAAGGATTACCTGTAAGATCTTTCCTTTTATTTTAAAAGCATCACTGGGTCTTTTCTGTGTTTTGTGTTTAGTTGCTGTCGGTAATGTCAGACAAAAAGAAGCATTCCAAAGCAGGTCGGGCCTCTATGTGCCGGTGTCCCTGCAGCAGACAGATGTCCGTTATGGATCGACATGACCATTGCCTAAACTGCCTGGGTCTACAACATGATATGGCTCGGTGCAACACGTGCTTCTCGATGGACCGAAGAGGAGAGTACGGCATGTTTTAAAGTCGGCCGCCCGCCGCCAACTTTTGGAGGATGCCATCGCACCAGGGACATTAAGCACTGGTCCTTCACCCTTCCACCGAGTCCCTCCCCACTCTATATAGGGCCTCTGCCAGGGCAGGGGTTCTTCCATGGTGCTTGAGGGTCGGTCTGGCTCCATTTGGGGCCAGCCGAGCACCGTGATCAACAGTCATCTCCTTGAAACGAAAACTCCACCGTGTAACGGCCCACGCTGCTGGGCCCAGCAGGGGTGGCTCTCAGTGCCGCCCGCCAGCCTGTCTTGGATCCTGGCGCCATTTCTGGTGCTGCCCAGCTGCATTGCAGGCTTGCCCACAGCACTGCTCCTGGCACCGGGTGAGTGGAGGGCCTCCAGAGTTGTCAGGGTGGAGGTCTACTTCATCTCCAGCTCTCTGGAGCCAGATGACTCGCAGGAGGAACCCAACTGGCAGCCTGACTCTTGAGTCAGAGGGCCCTCCCATGCTCAGTGCCACCGCACCCTCCCAGGTTCCCCCCCCGGCAGCCCCAGCTATTGCTGTTTGTTCCAGAACTGGCACAGGGGTAGGTGGCAGGTCTCCAGGGGCCAACAGCAACTCTGGGACTGTAGGGGTGGAGTTCCCAGCCTTTGAGTCCCGGGTAGATGCCAACCCTGGTGTTGGCACCACTTGGGGTCCTGAGGTGGGGACAAGGACAGGGGTCACCTCTCCCTTGGTCCCCTGAGGGGTTGGAAGTAACCCCATCCCTGGGAGTGAGGAAGCAGTCAACCTCAGAGTCAATAGGGTTGAGAGAACGGGGTGCAGGGTAACTGTTCCCCATGGGGTCCTTCCTGGGCTCGTGTGTGGAGCTGAAGCCTTTGAGCCCAGTTTATCACCCTCATCTCCTTTGGGGAGACCTCAGGATAAGCTCTGCAAATGAAATCTGATAACTATCTCTTTAAAAGCATCATGGATCATCTGGGTAGTATGGAGGTGGGGCATTCAGGGTCATCTGGACTCTCATCCAATTTGGGAACCATCAGCGCGGATCACCCACTGCTGAGTGATTTTCCGTGATTGACTCCTCCATGTCTACCAGGAGAGCATAGTATGATTAGAAGTTGAGATTTTATCAGGATTGCTTTTGTCACAAACCTTGTGGATCTTGCGGCGATTTCTGGACAAAAGACGCTTACACTTCCGATTCACAGACTGCCATCTCCCTGGGAGCTTCAGGCATCACAACTGGATGTTTGGTAATGCTTGACTTCTTAGAATTCCTAGGATGTCGGGGTTCTGATGATGATGATGATGATAGTGTTGCTTTTGAGCCTCGTGGCTGTTGTGGGCTAGAACTATTAGCATTTTCAAAGTGAGAGTCTGACTGTTGAAAACCGTTACATTTCTTAGACCAGTTATTCACAAATACGCTTGCCTCATCAGGTGATTTGAATGTGTGTGACACCCCATTAGCTGACAATTAAGATGGCAGGGTATTTAATTCTGTAGGAGAGGCCTAATTTTTGTAAACTTTTCCTGACATCTGTAAATGCTTTTCTGTGGGACACCACCTCAGCAGAATAATCCTGATAGAAGGAAATATGGTTCCCATTCCACGAGAGTGACCTCCGCTCTCTTGCAATGTTTAAAATCTCTTCTTTTACAGAGAACCTTAGAAAATATGCCACTATAGGTCTTGGAGGGAGACCTGCCTTTGGCTTAGTAGAAAGAGTCCTGTGAGCCCTCTCAATTTCTAAAGGCCAACCTGGGTTATATTGTAGGATTCTGGGATAAAGTTTTGCAAAACTTAAGTATTTGTGGACCTTTCAATTTCAGGCACCCCAGAATTCTGATGTTGTTTCTCCGGCCTCTATTTTAGGTCATCAACTTTCTGCCATAGGAGGCGTAATTTGGTGTTGAAACATATCTGAATCAGTGCCCCGCTTATATACAAAATCTTCAACTGCTGCCATCCTTTCTTCAGCCTCAGATAGTCTTTCATTAAACTTATCTGAATTTGATTTAATCATGTCTACCACTACCTTAAGCCCAGCAATATATTGTTTTATTTCCTTTTGACAATGTAATTCCATGTAACATTTCTTTAATATTATTCATATCACTTCTGTCCTCCTTTATAGAATTGTTCCTATTCCCTGCATGAGCACTGAAATTTTAAACTGACATTGCAGCGCCCGCTAGTGTAAATTTGCGGTGTAAGGCAAAATGACTCACTGTGAGGAAATAAGACTTTTTAACCAAGTGATCAGCCTGAAATCACACAGGGATGTTCTTCTATCCTTCCGATGCTGATTTAATTACTTTTGACTGCTGCTACCCGGGTTTGAAAGTGTGAAGAGAAGGATTTAATACCGCGACTCGTACCTCCCGTAAATTAAGCGGCCATTACAGTTGCCGGCTAGCGCGCGACCTCCCAAGCTCAATTCATAAGGAGGGTCATGTTGCCCAGCTGCAGCAGAGTTGGGGACCAGGGTATACTAGAAATGGAGCAAGCAGGTATGGAAAAAATTAGAGATGGAGATTTGATTGCTGCTATATATATATATATATATATATATATATATATATATATATATATATATATATATATATATATATATATATATAAAATGAAGGTCACTGCCTGAACACCATAGCCCCCTGAGTGGCAGACAAAAACATGCTAACCAAGGTTACCCCAGCTTAATAAGAATGAATTGCTTGCATTTTTTAGTGTGTCCCCCAAAATAAAAATCAGGAGTCAAATCCTTAAGCCACTGCAAGTTATACTCTCCTTCACTGCTACAGGAAGACAGTCCCCCCCCAAAAAACACACAGATTTGCACACTGCACTCAACATATTTGTTGCATGGCAGTTGGGGTATTCCTAGTTTAAAAATAATAATCTAAAGGACATTGATCAAAATCAGAAAAAAATGTCTTTAAGTTGGTGTCTCTCTTTATGTCTGCTAACTGTAACGATAAACCAGAAGAAACCAAGCAGGTTTTGCCTTTTGTGTAGTTTTAGCTAAGTGCGTTGTGATCTCCTCTGATTATAACATAGAACAGCAAAGGCCACCAATTTCCAGAAGAAGAATAGATGAACCTTCAAATTCGAGGTGGGAGGAAGATTCATTAATAGAGAACACTGATGCCCATGGCTGTGCCAAGTTTGGGTTACTGCAGTTTAATATTTGTGATAAGAAGACTACATACTGTTAAATGGCCTGCTGTTTCACTTTCAATGTAGCAGAGTGGTTGCACAAAGGCAGTCAAAGTGTTAACCAAGACTTAATCCCTTTGAAGGTATGCTGTTTAGCCACAATTTATCTGCCACAGATTGACTGCAGAATCAGCAGTTGTACTGCCGCAGAAAGTAGGCCCACTTTGTCGCAGTAAACACGGGGCCCTGACTATAGGGATAGGGGCAGAAGGGTCTTCATGTGTGGTGGATAGGTAGCACAAGCTCCACCACGGCAAAAGCAGAACCCCTGACGTGGTTGCCCAGGTCACCTCCCATTCCCAGTAGGGGCAGGCTCTCTCGCTACCTTCAGGCTTGGAAAAACATCACCACTGACAGGTTGGTCCTGGAGGTAGTGAGTAAGGGCCTAGCTCTAAGTTTCAAATCATACCCAAGACTAGGGTACAGGGTTTTCAAACCAGCAACAAGCTTAGAAAGGAAGCTTCTAGAGGCAGAGGTAACAACCCTTCTGCGGTCAAAAGCAATAGAACCAGTTCCACCAGCACAAAGGGCGAAAGGGTTGTATTCTAGGTACTTTCTAACTCTGAAGAAAAATCAGGAGTGGCGACCCATTGTAGACCTAAGGTTACTGAACATATACATTACAAAGCCAAAGTTCCGGATGGTAACTCTGGCAATGATCTTACCAACCTTACAAAAGAAAGACTGACAGACTTCTCTAGATTTAAAAGATGCTTACTTGCACATCCCTTTAAGGGAGTCACACAGAAAGTATCTCAGATTCAGACTACCTTCGGGGCATTGTCAGTTCTTAGCAATGGCCTTTGGCCTAACTTCTGCTCCCAGGGCTTTCATAAAATGCCTGGCAGTAGTGGTGGTGACTCACTTAAGAAGACAGGGTGTCACCGTATTTCCATGCCTGGACAACTGGTTGGTGGTAGAAAACTCCCCTCAAAATGTGAACGCATCCTTACAGGTGGTACAGGGATTACTATACTCACTGGAATTTTTAATAAGCACCAGAAAGTCTGTCTTAGAACCAACTCATGTACTAAACTTCATAGATTCAGAGTTGGATACATTAAGGGAAGGGCCTTTTCCATTGGAGAGGGCAGACAACATAGTGCAGCTGGCAGGGAACTTCGAGGTGTACTCATCAAGGCCAGCAAGGGATTTCCTGCAACTGTTGGGGGCACATGACTGCACAGGCACAGTCTTAGGTTCCAAGTTTTAGATGAGGGACGCTCAGTTCCATCTCAGGGCACATTGATGCCAGAGAGGGATTCTCTGGCAAAGCTGGTCACCAGAAGACTTCTTCAAGCACTGCAGTGGTGGCAGGACAGGGACAACCTAATAGAAGGGTCCCCTTTCAAATGGAACTACTTCCTTGGTACTTGCTTTCCTACTAGGATGGGGTGCATATCTACAAGAACATGCAGTACACAGCACCTGGTCCCCAGCAGAATCCTCCTGCACATAAACTTGCTAGAGTTAAGAGCAGTCTTACTGGCACTGCAGTCTTTTGCATCCATGGTGCAGGGAAAGGTGATACAGATCAGAAGAGACAATACCACCACCATGTATTACATAAACAAATGGAGGAACAAGGTCCGATCCACTGTGAACAGAACCAATGAAGCTGTGGAGTCTGGCATATTCACTACAGACTTCATTAGGGGCAATTCATCTGCCAGGAAAAGACAATACCTTGGCATATGCCCTCAGCAGAATCAACCAACAGCACCATGAGTGGTCTCTAAACAGACAAGTGTTAGAAGTAGTGTTTCACAGATGGGGCACTCCAGAGATAGACCGATTTGCCTCACAAGACAACCACCAGTTACCAGAACTCTGCTGCAGGCCCCCAGGTGGAGGGGCAGTGCCCTTGGATGCCCCAACACTGGATTGGTCAGGAAGGAACCTGTATGCATTTCACCCATTCCCTCTTTTTCAGGGTCCTGATCAAGCTCAGGTCTCAACCTGCCACAATGATCCTGATAACTCCAGATTGGGCCAGACAGCCATGGTACTCACTGCTGCTGTCCCTCTCAGTGTCCCCTCCCTTGGAGTCACGACCTCTTGACCTCCTCCCAGAGGAGGAGGATCCTGTACCCGAATCTATAGTCACTCAGGCTCAAGGCCTGGCTCTTGAAGACCTAGAGTATGCTGATCTACAGCTTTCTGAGAGTGTCCTCAATGTCTTGAGGGGTTCTAGAGAGCTGTCCACTAAGAAAACATACACCTCCAAATGGAAGAGGCTTTTTTATGGTGCAACAATAACGGTCTGATACCTGCCCAGGCAGGGATGCCAGTTCTGTTGGACTATCTCATGCAATTGCATTCCTTGGGCCTGTAGGCCACTACACTTAATGTCCATCTAGCCTCTGTATCAGCCTATCTTTTGGCTGGCAAAGGGGTTTCTATGGCATCAAATCCCATTTTCAAGAAGTTCTTGAAAGGACTGGCACACTTGCACCCTCCACATAGGGAATCAGTGCATGCATGGGATCTTAATGTTTGCATTGCCAAGCTCATGGAGCCCCTATTTGAGCAAATGGCTACAGCACATCTGAAATATGTGATGTGGAAAACTGTCTTCCTGGTGGTCATGACCTCAGCCAGGAATACTAGTGAGCTTCAGACCTTATGCACAGATTTAAACTACATCTCATTCAAGAGGGATAAGGTGGTATTAAGAACAAATAGGAAGATCTTCCCTGTGTCAGTTTTCACTATTCATCACTGATGGGTGTCAGCGGAGCGCAGCACCCCTCAGAACCTTTTTTTTTGCATTCACCTCAAGGGGAGGGAGTCAGCACCACGGTGGTTTTACGCAGGCGGACGCATGGCGTCAAGGGCCATGGGTTGGCCACAACTAGCGCTTGGCCTCCTCCGCCTCAGTTCTGCTTCCCCACCGCTGAGAGTGCAGCACCTTGCCAGCTCTACAGCTCATGCTTAAGTGCGTCATCACAGCTTAGTGCGGTCCATCTTTCTTGACGCCAAACTTCAACACCACCTCAGTTCTGCTGTCTACTGAGCTACTTGGCACCGTTTTAAGGATTACCTGTAAGATCTTTCCTTTTATTTTAAAAGCATCACTGGGTCTTTTCTGTGTTTTGTGTTTAGTTGCTGTCGGTAATGTCAGACAAAAAGAAGCATTCCAAAGCAGGTCGGGCCTCTATGTGCGGTGTCCCTGCAGCAGACAGATGTCCGTTATGGATCGACATGACCATTGCTAAACTGCCTGGGTCTACAACATGATATGGCTCGGTGCAACACGTGCTTCTCGATGGACCGAAGAGGAGAGTACCGCATGTTTTAAAGTCGGCCGCCCGCCGCCAACTTTTGGAGGATGCCATCGCACCAGGGACATTAAGCACTGGTCCCTTCACCCTTCCACCGAGTCCCCTCCCCACTCTATATGGGCCCTGCCAGGGCAGGGGCTCCTTCCGCGGTGCTGGAGGGTCGGTCTGGCTCCATTTGGGGCCAGGCCGGGAGCACCGCATCAACAGTCATCTCCTTGGAAACGAAAACTCCACCGGTGTAACGGCCCACGGCTGCTGGGCCCAGCAGGGGTGGCTCCTCAGTGCCGCCCGCCAGCCTGTCTTGGATCCTGGCGCCATTTCTGGTGCTGCGAGCGGCATTGGGCCTGCCTACAGCACTGCTCCTGGCACCGTGAGTGGGAGGGCCTCCAGAGTTGTCAGGGTGGAGGTCTACTTCATCTCCAGCTCTCTGGAGCCAGATGACTCGCAGGAGGAACCCAACTGGCAGCCTGACTCTTGAGTCAGAGGGCCCTCCCATGCTCAGTGCCACCGCACCCTCCCAGGTTCCCCCCCCGGCAGCCCCAGCTATTGCTGTTTGTTCCAGAACTGGCACAGGGGTAGGTGGCAGGTCTCCAGGGGCCAACAGCAACTCTGGGACTGTAGGGTGGAGTTCCCAGCCTTGAGTCCCGGGTAGATGCCAACCCTGGTGTTGGCACCACTTGGGGTCCTGAGGTGGGGACAAGGACAGGGGTCACCTCTCCCTTGGTCCCCTGAGGGGTTGGAAGTAACCCCATCCCTGGGAGTGAGGAAGCAGTCAACCTCAGAGTCAATAGGGTTGAGAGAACGGGGTGCAGGGTAACTGTTCCCCCATGGGGTCCTTCGGGGCTCGTGGTGGAGCTGAAGCCTTGAGCCCAGTTTATCACCCTCATCTCCTTTGGGGAGACCTCATTGAGTAGGACTGGGGCCTGCCCTTCTGGACCTATGTGGCCCCGGTCTCCTCCTTGGGTCAGGATGTGTGCACTGTACCCTCTCCAGTGCCAGCGTCATTGATGCCGACTCAACGTGCCTACCCCCCCTCACCTTTTTCCCCTACAGGTGCTGGCATGGGTACCACTTTCCTTCCTCCTCTTTCTTCAGGTCTAGGGCCAACAGCGGTGCTGGCGCCACGTGTGCTGCCAGTGCCGTATATGGTGCCAGCACCATGTGTGGTGCCGCGGATGGCGCTGAACCCCTCAACATCGATCTGGGTGGTGGTGCCTCCCGTGATCCTGGCCTAGACCTGCCTTTTGGAGGTTCTCCTGGGGTAGAAGTGGATCTTGATCAGTCTCACCCAGTCCTGCTTTGTCGAAGACGCAGCAGATTACTTATTTTATGGGCTGGAATGCAAGTGTAACCCCCCTACAAATGGGGGTTCCCAAAAAGTCTTTCTTGAGCTTGCCTAAATGCTCACTGCCAGGCTGGTGTCCTGTGTTTCAGCAGTTTAAATGTGATTACCAGAGCCTGTATAGCCTCTGTGTATGGTCTCTTAAAGAGCTGCTTGATTGCAGCATAAGTAATCTGACAGGGAGCTCTATTGAAAGATGTAACTATTTATTGAAAATCATTTAGAATGATAATGTAGTTTGTCTAACTTGCTTTCTTTGTAGCAAGGACTGTTTTGTTTATCTCCACTATCTTGGTCCTGGACTGCAAACTGGACCAGTCAGTTCTGGTGGGACCTAAAATGTAGCTGGACTAGAGGAGCTGTCTGAATTCAAAATCTATAGGAACTGTGGTTTGAGTTTTTGCGCCTTTTTTGCAACTGAAGGAGGAGCTGTTACTTTGACTGACAACCAAATCAGCCAACCAAAGCTTTTGGATCTTGAGGAAGTCCCGGGCTGCTTGGAGTTTTCAGTTAGAACTAAGCTGGAAGCTGAGCAAGAAGGAGCTGAAGTGATTCTGAGAGCAATCCTGAGGGGATTCGCATGGGAGAACTATGAAAAGGCTGAGAGTTTGGCCTCCATGTCTGCCTGCTGCTCCTGAGAGGGAGAGAAGAGAATTATTTTGGACTAAATCTAAGTTTGTGTGACTAAAGTAAGCTACTGAAATGGGCCAGGCTCAACCTGAAGACGACCGAATATTTTTGCTGAATGCGATCAGCCTTTCAGGGGTTCCAGCTACCCCTAAGCTCCTGGTGTGTGCAGAGACTTTGCGATTGTGCCCGGGGAGCGCTTTGCCTGGTACAGTAGAATTCCTGTACATGTAAATGTGCTATGAGCTGCTAGTGAGTTGTGGAGTTAGTTCCCCACCGTGTGAATTGTGTTCTGCTTGCTGGAGCTGTATCCAGCCCAAAACGACTGCTTCCCGAACTTGTTCTGCAAATCTGGGCTTTGCCAGACTGGCCCAGCCAGACTACCCACTGCACAGAGAAGCCATCGACAAGAGGCCTGCCTGGGAATCAGCCCCCTGCTCCATGCCTGAACAGGAACGACGCTTCTGTGACTTGTGTGGGCCCTGCTTCTCCTGGCACTCCAGATCAACCACCTGCAGTCTCGATTTTCGTCCAGCCTGTGTCCAGTCTTGGATATCATGAGTAAATACCAGGGTAGCTCCCTACACCAACAGCTTAATCCGAGTGTGTCATCTGATTGTCTTGTTCTTTCACTGAAGAATGGTTAGAGGTGGAAAGTAGTAGTCCAGTAAGATTCTCAATCAAAGAAGAAAAGGAATCTAGAAAAAACATGTGAACTATCAATATAAAGAAAAACTAGACTTGGACTGGAACAGAAGACTGGATTTTGGTGCATTTAAGGCACCCATAACTGTTGCTTAAAGTGCATTATTTAACACCTAAATTTTCCCAGGAGCAGAACACGCCCCGACCTGCTAGGCAGTTTAAAAACGGTCTTTGCATTACGCCCCTGCTAAATTCAGACCAAGTCCTTAATTTTTCCCTGGGAAAACTTCAAAATTCAGGACAAACATTAAAAATCCCAACATTTCTCTTGTCACCAGGTAAAAATTAAAGTCAAGACAGTGAATTTATACTATCTAGTGACAAGTGGTCACTCTACAGATACACTGCAGCATGCCTCTTCAATGGATGTTTTCCTAGTTTTTAAATTCCGTTTTTCAATGGAGACTAGAAAATGCTGTTTTATGTCATAAGGGCGACTTTGGTACGGTGACCAACGAAAGAGTGCCAGCAGGATGGAGAAAGCCCGATGGGTGGAGAGGCAGGCATGCAACTGGGGGAAGGGTGACTGACAGCACAGAGAGAATGGCACAGCCACAAGGGGGACAACCTGTGTAGCCCAGAGGCATCGTGGCGTGGCGAGCGACGAAACGGTGAAGGGAGCCAAAAAAACCCTACTGCCACCACCACCGACCGCAGAGATGGGAGACACGGGTGGACAGATCGCGGAATGTGTCCAGGAGGTGGCGACGGCAGCGGGACAGGTGGGTAATGCAGCACGGGCACAGCGGAGGTTCGTCATCCACAGACGGGGCATGGCCACAATGACATGGGGCACAGAGCGGAGGCTGCAGGGTGGGCAGGCAGATGGGGGTGCTGAGTGCACAGTGGTGACGAGTGCCAACAGGAGGGTGTAGCAGGGGTACGTAACAGAGCAGTGTAGGCACGGGAGGGACAGCAGAGGTGAACAGCAATGTGCAGCACGTGCCGTGGTGTGCAGAGGGCACCACGGACAATGGTACACCTGACTACACCTGCATTTGGAAATTATAGGCCAGCCTGCGCAGGTAGTCAGGTGTGGGCCGGCTCCTGTAGGCAGGAATGATGGCCTCCATTTGCTGCGACAGATCTCCGTACCTCCGTTTGGGGCATGCTCACTCAGCACTGGACAGCAGCTTCTCCAACCTGACACTGGTCAGGCGTTCCTCCTGTAACAGACAGTCCAGGAAGTGCCACTCATTCTGGTGGGCAGCACCTACACGCATCGAGAAGCCCCTGTGCCACCCCCTGACCACATTGTTGGTCCTGGCAGGGCCATCCAGTGTTGCCTGGTACATATTCCCGGTGGCCACTGGAAATAGTGGCTGACGGCATGCGGTCCTGCCCACGGGACGCCTGATCCAGGTCGCCTCCATATACTCCAGGAGGGGGTGCAGCATCTCCTCCCAGGGGTTGTAAAATGGCAGGTCCAACAGCTCCCTATATGCCCTCTCCAGCACATCCTTGGGCATGTATGTTAGGGCGCGCAACATGCAGATGTTGAGCGCAAACTCCGCATCGCTAGCATGCTAGGCATGCAGCTCAGGGTGCTGCTGGATCCTCTGCCAGACAGACTGGCAGAAGTGCAAAAAACATCCACGTAGCACTGTCCCTGCGAATGCTGTGCTGAAGGCACGCCAGGCAGCCCACCCAAAATCCATCAGCGCAGACTGTGGGCACACCCCCCCCTCAAACAGCCTGCTGACCACGCCGAAGATGTGCACATTTGCCCTCTCCATATGTCTGGGCATGAGGGCATAGACCACGGGCGCCACGATGCCTTCACACATGCAGCGAACCATTTACAGTTGCCCGAATGGTGGTGCGCAGAGGAATGGTCCATCAAAGAACCAGTCAGCGCTGCCCACTAGGAACTGCAGGGCATACTGTGTGGTGAAGATCAATGGGCGGTCCTCGGAGGGGCCACTGTTCTGCTGTAAACACAAGTTCCCTGCCCATGTGATGGCGTACTCAGGGGGTATGACGAGCTCCTGTAGTGTGGCAGGGGAGGCATGGCCACCCCTAGCAGTTTGTCATGCCTGTTGTACCGTGTGCCGCAGGTGCGGCACTGCTGGCAGCCTGCCACGGCCAGGGGCACGCTGGCGGTGCACTGCACAATGAGCTGCATCGTGCTCTTGGTGCTGGTCCATGCACAGTCCCTGACCCTTGTCAGTACCTCCCGTGCCCCCTCCTCACCGGCACTGGGGGCATGGGTGTCTGGCCGACTGGTGTAAACCACTGCAGATGCAATGGTGTGTACACGTGCAGGGCAGCTGCCACGATGGCCCTGCACGCAACGGCAATATGTTTTCTCCTTGACCTCCTTGTCCCGCCGGTACAGATATCCCCCGTGGGATAGGAGGGGCTTCTCCTTCTGGCTATGAGCCTGGTTTCGGCCATTTCCTAGTTCACCCAATGTTTGGAAGGCCGTTCTGTTGGCCATGCTGTGCTTTCATACGCAGGGGTGGTGCATGCCTGGGCCGTCCTGCCCCCTGTGCGTGGGGCGCATAAAAAGATCTGTCCACTGGCGCTGGGCGTCTTAGCACGGATGCGGTGGCTATGCGGCAGTCGTGTGTGCCAGTTGCGGTGGTGGGCTGCCTACGGAGTGTATCCTTGGTTGCGGATCAGTGGCGGTGGTTGGCCTGCAGTGTGTAACCTTGGTGGCTGGGTGGTGAGTACTTGTGTGCACTGTGCTGTAACAGTCTGTTGCTGGGATTCATGCCGATGGCGGACTTGGTCCCTGCTACGGCAGAGGTGGTGACGGACGGCGTGTGCTATGATGGCAGTTCGGTTGCAGTCGCTGCTCCACCTCACGCCTTGATGTGCTGGTGTCCTGCGTACTACTGGCTGGGGGCAGGCGGCGGGTCGCGCCCTGTACTGCTGGCTTGGGGCGGGCGGGGGGCTGTGCCCTGTACTGCTGGCTGGGGGCTGACGGCAGGGTGCCTTGCCAATCCAGGCACTGTCCATACCTGTCATCATGCCCCTGCCCTTGTCGCTATTGTGGCCTGGCTTTTCTCCTCTTTCACCGTTGAAGGGTGCACCTTGTTTGCCAGTCACCCATCCTGGTGTCGCTGTACAGGGGAGTTGCCATTCTGTCATTCGAGGATGTGAGCGACCTACAACGGGCATGTCGCCAGCATCCAGCCATCACCCAGAGCACAGTCACCATTCTGTCGTCGCCGCACAGTGGAGAGCCCCAGTGCTAAAGCCCTTCTCACGGGCTACCAAAATTGCTACTTATTTCAATGGGAGATCACCAAATTAAAATATCTAGGAAACCAAGTCTTCAACTCTGTAAACACAGTGTTTGACAATAACTATTAGCCTTTTACCCTGCAAATGACACATGACTTCACTCACTGGTGTACACTGCCATTAAGCCCATCTCAGCAAACGGAGGTAGCTTGGATGGTGACCCTCCCCAGGGCACTATACCTCTTCCAAAATGTATACATTATGGAAGCACAGTGGAGTTCCGGGAACAGGATCTCCCACTTTATTTTGGCAAGTCTAAGACCTACAGTCAAACTAAAAGCATCGTTCCCGCCTAAATCACAGGGTGGGTTATCCCTAACAAACATCCGCCTCTACTATTGGGTGGCACAAATCCAGTTCTTGCTAAACAAGCACTTAGGAATCTCCCCAGCCCGTGGCAGGAGTTGAAGAATTCTGTCCAAACACTGACCATGTCTGAGCCCTGTATCACATGGCTCCACCACCTGAATCCCAGTAAGTAGATAACCCATGGCTGCAACAACTGGGGCACATTTGGAACTCTGTGCATAAATCACTATGCCTCAAGTCTTTTCTTCAACTGTTATATCCTAAATCTCTGCTGGAAAACATCACTCCACACTCCTAGACTGAGGCTATCGAACCTGAGGAAGATACTCCCTTGTATATCTTTCATAGCGGATTACATCAGTCAGGGTCCTGTCCTTCACCTAGATGAGATCTAAACCACTTTTGGGCTCAGGAGACAGGAATACTTCAGATTTCTCCAAATCCGCCACTATATACAAGCCATGCCACTGGGCACTCGCTCCCTAACCTTCTATCTGGCATTTATCAACTACTTTCTCATGTTCTTTAAAACTGGCTCCACCCCACGCATGGTCTCGCAAATCTACAAAGCCCTGCAGGACACTGTGTGTGACTGCACTCTGGAGCTAGCACTCAAATGGGAGACAGAACTAGAAACACAGATTCTACTGTAGTCATGGTGGAAATTCTGCCTGGCATCCTGCAAAGTTACCAGTTCATATGCATGGTGAGAGTACAGTTGGAAATAGCTTATTAGATACTTTAGAACCTTGGTGATCTCTGCCCACTTTCTCACCTCCCATTCTGCAGACTGTTAGTGCACCTGTGGTGAAACAGGCCACACACTCCCACATAATGTGGACCTGCACGATACTTGCCCCATTCTTGAACTATCTGGCAAACCATTCCACCTAACAGTGAAGATGTTCTTGCTGTTGCAATATCCAAGGGATTTCAGAAACAGAGATGCAAGATACCTACTTGGCATCTTAATAAAGGCTGCTTAGAAGGTCATTATGAGACTGTGGCCGACACCTAAAGCCCCCAGATATACAATCCTGGTGCCAACCAGAAGGTCAAATCTGCTTTATGAAAAAACTCACCTAGTCCCTGAATGAGTGTTCAGACATCCATTCCTCCAGGTGGACCAGCTGGCTCATGCATAGCATGTCAAAAGACCCAGCCCTAGCCCCTTAACTGCAGAAAGAGCAACACAGTCCGGGCTGGTGACCACGTCCTAACAGCGTTTCCTTATCTTTTCTCTCATAAATAGAACAAAATATCTTGTATTTCTGGAGGTGGAAAACTGGGTTTGCTGGCCAAGGCACCTAGCTTCACCTGAGCTCTTTCTTTCTAGGTTGCTTGAAAGGACAGAGCAAAAAATCTTACCAAAGCAAGGGAAAGGATTAAGACTTCTTTTGGTTAGGCAGATTTACTGTGTGTTGTTGTTTTTATTTTGTACTCATAGGGATTGTTACTGTTTGTTGCTAACATTTTATTGCTTCATTTTTCTCCGATTCAAATTGTTGTTGCTGGGTATACCTTCTGCTGCATTATTACAAGGTGTGCCTAAAGGTGTGTGCTAACAGAGTACTGCTATAATCTTCTGATTCAAGTTGTCTTTTGCAGGGTATATCTTCTGTTACTGCTTTATTTTTCTCTGTAGCAAAGTGTTTCTTACAGGGTATATCTTCCGTGAAATTATTACAGATGGTGCTTTACAGGTTTTACAGTGTTACCTATCATTAGGATAAGCTTTCAGGGTTACTGCATTTGTTGCTAATTATTTCTGCTCTTACCTCCTTGTTTCTTTCGTCCGTGGTTCTTCTGTTTTGGCAGGGGAAGGGTCCAGCCACCCCCCCATCCCCAACCACCCCACAATATACTCCTTTTATAGGGTAGCACAGTCGTGACATTTCCTGTGGCAAAGCAGGAAGGGGCGGATCAGTGGGGTATCCACACAGTGACCTCATTTACGGGGCACTAGTAATTTAACTTGTTATACAAAAACAAACAAAACACAAACTCAAACTTTTGCTTTCATTTTTTTTCCTTCTAATTACTCTGTGCAAGTTATAAACCCACTAACTTATTTGGAATGGATATCATTAACTGCAGGTACTGCAGAACACTTTTCAGAAGGGCAGTTTTAGAGGATTTAGGACACTGTCCTACATACTGGGCCATTGGAGATTTTAGGCCTCGGCTCCAGGCAGCATGGGCAGAGATTGCGCACCTCAAATTTCATATTCAAGAGAAAATATATTATAAGAACCACCCGCCATTTCCCCAACATCCAACAGAAGCACTTTGACCACAGAGGGTAGTTGGCCTGGGAGGTTGGCAGGTGGTTAGGAGGGGTAAATCAGGTGCCCCATCACTCGGTGCTCTCCAACATATTACCTCCACAAACCATATAAAAACTATAAACAGGTATCTGCCTCTCTCTCCGAAATCAACAAAGGGGCAGAGGACACTGCAGAGCAGGACACTCCAGCACAGGAGCTAGCACAACAAAACTCATCCATAACAAAAAAGGCAAAAAGGAAATCAAAAAAACTTCTGATCATAGGAGACTCCATGATTCAGGGAGTTGATACCTATCTCCAGCCAGGGGTAATGGTCAAATGTCTCCCAGGTACATCAGCGTGGAGAGATACTTGCTGATTACTAAAATTGTTCAGGAAGCAGAAGAAAACACCGACGTCCTGGTACACATAGGGACTAATGATCTCGCCAGCCGGTCAGTTGTGGAGACCAAGGTACAGCTGACCAGGCTGGGTAACAAACTATGAACCATTTCGTCCAGCATCTCCTTCTCGGAGATCCTTCCAGTCTGGGTGAGGGGGGCAGATGGACAGAAGGTCAGAGAAGGGGAGATAGTGGAGCTAAACATGTGGCTCAAGGGCTGGTGCCAGGAAAAAGGACACAAATTTATAGGGAACTGGCAACAGTTTTTGGAGCGAAAGTTCTTTAAATTTGATGGACTACATCTGACTAAGGAGGGAGTCAGTGCATTGGGGAAGAAGTTTGACATCTTTGCAGAATATTTAAACTAGCAAATGGGGAGAGGGGTGCAGCACCCCATACGTCAAATGGGAAAAACACACCTCCTCCCTCAGCTAGTGGTCAAACAGGAGTTCAGCATGTTTGCAGTTCATTTGCATCACCAGGTAAGGAAAAAGGTCCAGCTCCCCATGCGACGCACAAGGGAAATGCCAGACCTCACCCAACAACTAACACACTGAACTCTGGCCAATGGAAAATCATGTACACAAATGCTCACAGTCTGGGAATTAAGATCCCAGACCTGCAGGCAATAATGACAGAGGCTAAACTGGACATAGTAGCAATTAGCGAGACGTGGTTTACAAGTAACCACACTTGAGAGACTTCAGTACCTGGCTATGTACTTTTCATAAGAGACCGAGGTGCAAAAAGGGGTGGGGTGGCCCTGTATGTCAATGAAAATATCAAAGCTACAGAAATTCAGAATACACATAAGGAGCCAGAAGAACTGTGGGTCATCCTGGAAACAGGAAATGGGACAGCCATAAGAACTGAGGTTGTCTACAGGCCCCCAGACCAGGGGGAAGACACAGACACATTACTGTTAGAAGATATACAAAACATGACAGCTAAAGGGGAGGTTCTGATAATGGGAGACTTCAACATGCCAGATACAGATTGGTCAATACCAGCAGGAACATCTGCCAGAACTAGAAACATGGTGGATTCCCTGCAGGGGGAGGTTCCTCAAACAACTGGTACAACAACCCACAAGAGACAGGGCTATCCTAGATCTAGTGCTGATTAACAGGGAAAGGATCACAGATTTCCAGGCAGAAAGTCACCTGGGGGGCCAGTGACCATCACATGGTATGGTTCAATTTGGCCACTACAACTACATCATCCCATTCCAAGGCAAAAATATGGGACTTCAGAGGAGCCGACTTTGATAAGATGGCCAACAGAGTTAAGCTAGCCCTGGCAAAAAGAAATAAAGGTGAGGGGGTACAGGCAAAGTGGACAAGCATAAAGGATGCAATACTTGAAGCAACATCCCATTGTGTTAGAGAGAAAAGGAAGTGCAAAAGAAGAAGGAAACCACTTTGGTTCTCAAAAACAGTAGCAGAAAAGGTCAGAGCCAAAAGGCTGGCCTTCAGGAAATAAGGGAACACAGTGGGATGAAGATAGGGAGGCATACCAAACTTCTCTAAGGGAAGGCAGCAAGTCAGGCAAAGGCCCAAACTGAGGAAACACTAGTACGAACAGTAAAATAAGGTGACAAGACTTTCTATAGATACATTAGTGAAAGGAGAAAGTCCAGAAGGGGTACTGCTAAGATCAAAGGAGATAAGGGTGTGTGTGAGGAGGAGGACCATACAAAAGCATCTATCCTAAATAGATATTTCTGCTCAGCATTTATGGAAGAGAAGGTAGGGCAGGGCCTACAGCTCAGCACCAAGGACACAGGGGGGAGGGAGGTGAGCACTAGTCCCTTCACAAAAGAAAGGGTCCTACAAGAGCTCAATAAGCTCAGGGTGGACAAGGCAATGGGACCTGATGGCATACATCCCAGGGTACAAAAGGAGCTAAGGGTGGAACTAGCAGAGCCATTATCTGAACTGTTTAGTGAGTCTCTGAGCACAGGAGAAGTCCCAGAAGACTGGAGAAGGGCTCATGCGATCCCGCTTCACAAGTGTAGTAGCAGGGAGGAGTCAAGGAACTACAAACCAGTCAGTCTTACCTCAGTAGTGGGCAAGATTATGGAGGCACTCCTTAAGGAAAGGATAGTGCAACACCTGGAACCCATAGGAGCACAGGATCCAAGACAGCATTGGTTTACAAAACGAAAGTCATGTCAAACTAATCTCATAGATTTCTGTGACTGGGTAACCAGAGTGGTGGACCAATGGGGAACAGTTGATGTCGCCTACCTTGACTTCAGCAAAGCTGTCGATACTTTTCCACATAGAAGATTGATTAATAAGCTGGGTAGGTTCGGGGTGGTTCAGAAAATGGTCAACTGGGTGGCAAACTGGTTGGCGGGCAGAAAACAGAGAGTGTTGTTAAACGGTATACAGTCAGAAGAGAAGCAAGTCACAAGTGGGGTACCTCAGGGATCAATCCTGGGGCCAGTCCTCTTCAATATCTTCATCAGTGACATTGTAGATGGACTAGAGGGTAATGCTTGTCTGTTTGCAGATGACACCAAGATCTGCAACAGACTAGATGATCCAGATAGGATGGGCAGAATGAGAAGAGATCTGGATAAACTAGTAAAATGGTTGGAAGAGTGGCAACTGGGGTTTAATGCAAAGAAGTGCAAGATCATGCACATAGGTAAGAGAAACCCTGAAGCCACCTATAAACTAGGAGGGGAGTTGCTGGTAGTCACAAGGGAAGAAAGAGACTTGGGCATCATCATCACCTGAAATCATCCAAACAGACCACTAAAGCAGCAGGTAAGGCTAGGGGGTTGTTACGGTGTATTGCTTAGGGGTATCATATGTCGGAAGAGGGAGGTAATAATCCCTCTTTACAAGACACTTGTTAGGCCCCATCTCGAGTACTGCATGCAGTACTGGTGGCCACACCTTCACAAAGACATTAACTAAATTGAGGCAGTCCAGAGAAGGGCAACCAAAATTGTGCAGGGACTGCTTCGGAAAACATACGAGGACAGATTAACGGAGCTCAATATGTATCCCCTAGAGCAAAGGAGGGAGAGAGGTGATATGATTGAAACATTCAAACACCTTAAGGGCATTAACAAGGTGAAAGAATCTAACATGTTTCAATATAAGAAAAATAGCAGGACAAGAAGACACAGCATGAGATTAGAGAGAGGCCGATTAAGGGGTAATGTGAGGAAGTTCTTTTTCACAGAAAGAGTGGTGGATTCATGGAACGGCCTACCTCAGGAAGTGGTGGATTTGAACACAGTGCAGGGCTTCAAACAGGCATGGGATAGGCATAAGGGAGCAATACAGATGAGTATGAATAGATAGGCCATTAGAGCAAAGGCCAATGGCACATTTATAAGGTAGAAAAAGAAATGGGCAGACTGGATGGGCCTTGCGGTCCCTATCTGCCGTCAGCTTCTAGGTTTCTATCCGGCTGCCCTCTCCCACTAATACAACCGGTTGGGCACCACACCAGTAGCCTCCATCATGGTTAGCCTTGTTCAGCAGAACCTGTATAGTTATTCCTCTCAAGTGGTCCAACAGAGAGGAAACCTTTTTAAATACTTTGGTTCTGGGATACACTCCTGAAATGCAGTTTTACAAGATGTTATGAGGATGGAAACATAGCACAACAAAACACCCCACTGGGAAATGAGTGCCGCCTAAGAACCACTCGATTTAAATACAGAATTGGGGCACTTATTACCACAAGGACGTATGTAATCACAAAACAAGTGCTGAATCCTTATTGGAAAGTGTAGTACAAAACTCAGATGCCTAAGGCATTTCATCACAGTGCTTTCTCAAAGACCTTTGGTGGTGGTGCGTGCCCCGATTTTTATTCTGTATTTACAAGATATTATGTACAAAACAAAAAAATGTAGGTATCCTTATCCAGTTAACATTTAAATAAATGTCGTTACCCGGTTAACAAACTTTTAATAAATAAAAAATACATGTACACTCATTGCTATGTAGACGTACCATGGACCATGGAAAAAATTCAATTAAAAAATATTTTAAAAAATTGTTTTCATGATTTGGAAGGCAGAACTTTGGCTACAGAAAAAAAACAAAAACCTCCAACGGGAGCCTAGTAATGCTTCGGATTTTAAGAACATACGAAATTTGCCGCCAGCAGATAAAGGCCTAGTAGTCTATCAAGTCTGCTCAAATGTGCAGCTAGCACACTTTATTCTGCAGCTGCCCCTCCCTCTGACCCTTCTCCTTCCTTGAGCCTCCCCCTTGCCCTATCCCAGCCCCTTTTGAAGCAGTCCACTGTTCTACTGGATACTTCTGCCAGTAACACATTCCACCCAGCTACTACCCTCTCCATAAAAAAAAAAAAAAAAAAAAAAAAATGTCTTATCTCCCTCCTGAACCTTCCTCCCTCCAGTCTCATATCATGGCCCCGGGTGTCTCTCCCCTTCCTTTGAACAGCCCCTCTGTACCTGTCTTGTTTCTTTCATGTACTTGAAGGTTTCAATCATATCCCCCTGTCCCTCCTCTCCTCCAGCGAGTATATGTTCAACTCCCTCAGCCTTCTCTCGTTTGGTAAGTTCCTCAGCCCATCATCTTTGTTGCCCTGCATCCCCCCAGCAACTTAATGTCCCTCTTCAGATATGGGCACCAGTACTGCACACAGTACTCCAGGTGTGGTCTAACTAATGATCTATACAGTGGCAGAATGATCTCTCCTCTCCATCAGGATATACCCCTTGCAATGCAACCCAGCATTTTGTTGGCCTATGCAGCTGCCTTCCTACATTGTGCAGAGTTGTTCATTGACCCCCGTAATGAGCACCCCCAGATCCTTCTCCCCATGTCTCGGCTAGCTGCACTCTCTCAGCTGGTAACTCCTCCTTGGGTTTCTTGCTCCAAAATGCAGCACCTTGCACTTTTTGGCATTGACCCCAGTTGACAGGTGTCCGACTAGGTTTCCAGCTTTGTCAAATCATCCTGCAACCCCTGCCATCCCCCTAGGTTGTCCACCACCGCTCCTATCTTGGTGTTGTCCCAAACAGACTGGTCTTGCTATTGATGCCAAATGATATGTCTGCAATGGATGTCCCAAGCAACACTGGTCCCAGCACTGAGCCCTGCTGAACACTGCTCGTCACTACCCTTAGGGAGGAGTGCTCCCCCCCACCACCACCCCGTTGCCTTCCCTGAAGCCAGTTCCCTACCCATCTCACCAGCTTAGCACCTGCCCCTGTGCCTTCTAACTTACTTCCCAGCCTCCCATGCAGTACTGAAGTCCAGGTACAGGACATTCACTGCATGGCCCCTGTCTTACCTGCCTAGTTACCCAGTCATAGAACTCCACCAGGTTGGTTTGGCAGGATCCGTCACTCACGAAGCCATGCTGTCCTGTAGTTCTTTGGCCTCCAGGAGGGCCACGAGCCTCTCCTTCAGGACAGTCTCCATCAGCTTACCCATGACAGATGCGAGGCTCACCGGTCTGTAGTTCCCCAGTTCATCCTTGGGGCGACTCTTGTGGAGGGGCATCACATGAGCCATCCTCCAATCCTGAGGTACACACCCTGAATGTAGTGAGGTGTTAAATAGGTCTGCCAAAGGTCCTGGCAGGACCTGTGCCAGTTTCTTTGGTACCCTGGGGTATGAATTAGGAGACCTGTTTATTCTGGTTTCAAATCTAGTGGACCACACTTGTGATGGCTAAGAGAATTCTTCTCTGCCACTGGAGAGACACTGACCCACTCTTGCACAAGCAATGGGAGAACCTTATCTCCCTTATCTTTATATATGTGACTCGACCATACTGTCAGTGGCAAGCTTGCCACATACCAATACGTCAGGGGGCCCCCTACCTAACCTCTAAAATGGATATACGCCCTGTTCATTCTCCACATAGGTGAAAGCATTTCTACAGCTTCTGTATTCCACAAAAGCACTGCCCTGGAATAACAGCCTCCTTACCATCAGCTGTAGATAACCACTTCTGGTTCCCTACTCATTTTCCACCATCATAGACTGTTATGAAAATGACCAGAGTTAGTGTGGCCTTTTTGCTACATACTAAGCTGACAGCAGATTAGGCCTAACGGTCTATCGCTTCTGCCCGAGATGTAGCTCACAATACTGTGCCTGCTGCTGTCCCCACTCCCCTTTTCATTCCCTTGCTCCCAGGTTCCTCCCCTCAGAGTTCCCCTGCTGTCCTCCTCTCTCCCTACCTGCATCTTGCCCAGGTACCTGGCCCAACCTCTTTTGAATCCTCCTACTGATTCCACTGACATCAGCTCCTCTGGTAGTGTTTTTCAAGGTGCCACCACCCTTTCCAAGAAGTAGTGTTTCCTCATTTCTCCTCTGTACTTCCTGCCTATCAGTTTCAGGCTATGACTCCTCATGGTCCCTTCCCCTTTCAATTTGAAAAGACCCTTCATATTTATCCTGTTAATCCCTTTTAGATATTTAAAAGACTCTATCATGCCCCCCTCCTCCAAGGCATATATGTTAAGCTCCCTTAGTCTCTCTTCATAGGACCACTCCCCAAGTCTGTGGACCATATTGGACATCTTCCTCTGCACTCTCTCCAGCAAAATAACATCTACTGTATGTGGTGGGCCGCTTGAGACGAAGATGAGCAACCCAGGGTCCGAATTATTTTCGGACAGGATAACTGCTATCCGGACAAGGAGAGGCAGGAGTCAACTTAGTATTTCGATGCTCGCAGGGGGCGTTTATTTGGTACCAAGGGGTAGACAGACAGTCACAAGAAGGAGTAGGGGATGCCCGATTAACAATAGGGCAATTATAACAGGGATATACTGAAATACTTTCGATCTACCACTTTTATGGTTACCACTACAAGCATAAACTTAGGCTTACTGCCACTCTTATTCTAATACTAGTTTGTACTGTACTTCTAAACTCTAAACAAGAATCCAGTCTTATTCTGATACTAGTTTATACTGTATTTCTATACTCTAAACATGAATTCAGTTACACAGGCTACTCAGCACTACCTTAGGGTGATCAGCATCACACATCTACAAAAGAGTTCAGATTTTACAAGAGTCCAGAGATCCGGTGTCTTCGTGTACACCGTCGTTCTTCTGTTGGTAGCTACAAGGGAAATAAACAGAACTGTAGAACCCTAATCTCAATTCCAGCAAGGACCTAGATAAGGCCACTGGGGTGGTGAGAGGTTTGGTAAACAGACCATATATATGACAAGCCCACTCTCGAGGCTGCTGGAATGTAGAACCAAAGCAACTGGTTCCTGAAATAGCACACACTGAAGCAAGAGGTTCCTCGCCAAAACCCACTTCTAGGGTTGCCAAGGATGAAGAAAGACCAAGATCTGCGTGGCAATGAATCCAATGGAGGACTACCACGATCCGACTGATGCTGCAGCACTCAAGGGCCAGCTGGACTCGGAAGGAACTCTGACAGGACCAGGAACCATAAGAATCTGAAGAGATGATGGTTGACTCTGCAATCCTAGGATCAGAACTAACACAAAACAAAAAGAAGCGGACGCGTCCGGACTGGGCCTGGCCGGACTCGACTTTTCGTGACGACCAGGATGAGGCGCCAAAACAGGTTCTCAAGATAGACTCTCTCTCTCTTCTGTAGAGGGCGACCGACTTGAGGACATCTGGAACAGGAACCATACGGAACGACACTGGCACTGCTGTCGTGATGCGTTTCGGCGGACGTACGTTCAAGCTGTGAAAACAAGAAAACGGTGGGTACGAATTGTACGACGGACTTCGACTTCGGCGGACGACACAAACGGATGGGATGAGTTGATGGATGATCTTCCTGAAGTGAAGAATGTTGGAAGGATGTCTTCTTCCGAGTAGAGACTGATTCTGAGCAGAGACCGATTCTGAGCACATGGTGTCTCAGACCACACTATGAGACTACAGTGTGGTAGAAGATTGAGACTGTCTTCGTACAGTAGTAAACATATAACTGAAGAATGCCCAAAGAACTGTGGAATAGTACAATAATTTGCCGGAGAGGGCAAATTATAACTTCCGGGGTAATTGTTACTGATAAGGGCCAATGTCCAGGTGCTTAGAGCAATAGTTCAGGTACTTGGACCAATAGTTCAGGTACTTAGGGCAATAGTTCAGCATAAGCAGTACAGTAATTTCACAGTATAGGCAAATAGAACAGTCTCAAATGAACCCCTGTTTCTATAGGTAGTGTATTCTGGCATAGGATCCCTTACTGTACGTTGTGGCTAGGGCCTCCCTTTAGTACCACTAGGCTGGCTTGCCCTATTCCGCTAGGCCGGGGCCTCCCTTTAGACCAGGCTTTACCTCGGGCCTAATGCCCTACCTTTACCTCGGGCCTGGTGCCCCAATTTACAATTGGCCTGGTGCCCCTCGAAATACTGGGCCTAGTGCCCCACTTTGTAATGGGCCTGGTGCCTCACCTTAGATTGGATCTGGTGCCCAAATTTACAATGGGCCTGATGCCCCTCTAAACTTGGGGCCTGGTGCCCCACTTTATACTGGGCCTAATGCCCTACTTTATATCTGGGCCGGAATCTCCCTTTTAAATTAGTTGCCCCTTTAAATCTTTCAGCTCACTGAGAGCTGCTGTCAGTTATATCGCAAATCTCTGCCCCCCAAATCCTGCCTCCACATGAATATTTATGAGGCCTTGTTTCTAGCCCCTCCCTGTGGGCGTTGCTAATCCCGCCTCCCTAATGAATATTGAAATCGCAGGTCCTAATGACCCGATGCCCCTGCGGCGCTCGGCCGCCTTTTCTAAGCGCCTACTGTGCTTTCAAAACTCAAGGCAGTCTTTTTTTTTTTTTTTTAAAAACAGGTGACCAGCACTCTTCTTGTGCTGCCGCCGACTCACCAACTCTGCGGTCTCCGAGATTCTTGCTGTGGGCTGGGAGGCGGGAGGGATGCTGGCAGTGGGAGGAAAGCGGACCAGGCAGCAGGGGACAGCTCGGGGGGCCTTCATTGGGTGCCGACAAGGGCCGCGACGCGATGCGGCTGGCAGGGCTGCTGACGGGGGACCGAAATAAACTATTTAAAACACTCGGGGGCTAAAAATAAATAAACGGAGGGCTATTAAGCCCTAAAACGTGGCGGGATAGCGGTTTCATCTTCGTGGTGCCCCGATGGCACCACTGACCACGGATTAACACAGCAAAGGAAGTCTTCGGGCAGGAGAGGCAGCACAGGACCACAGCAAGTCCAGAGGGACAGCTCCAAATAAAACGTAAGCCTAACCTGTCCCCCTGACTTCTGGGTCCTGGCTCCTCAACCTCTGCCCAGGATCAACTGTGTCCAACTGTAGAATGCTTGTTTAAACTTGAACCTCCCCAGGGTTCTAGATCTGCTGGATTGGAATGCTGTGCATGAGCCACCTAGCACAGCATTCCATCCAGGCTATTATGACACGCATTGCTTGTAAATTCTAACTTTTTACAAAGCTGCAAGTGCGCAGGGCACTTTTCTATTATTTACAGTATTTTCTCTGTAATGGCCAACTTTGGGGCATTACATGTATTTTTAATTAAGCACACCAGAACTGCACAAAGTACGCCAAGTGCCACTTCCATTGCAATATACCCTAGCATTTGATTTGCCTTTGCTGCAGCTCTACTGCACTGTTCTGAGTGATTCATTCCAGCATCTACTACCACTTCCAGATCCTTTTTCTCCTTGGAGAACATAAGCTGCCCCCCCCAATGATAGCCATACCCAGGATTTCTAAACCATACGTGCAGTACTCTATATTTCCAAGTGTTAAATCTCAACTGCCAATTGTATGTCCACTGTTCTAGCCTCTCCTGGTCTTCTTGGAGTGCCCTCCTCCCTGTCCAGCATTGCTCCCAGTTTGGAGTAATCCACGAACAGGCTCATTTTGTTCCCAACTCCCTTCCCAATGTCTATTATAAGTGCGTTAAACAACAGTGGAGCCAGCACTGATCCTTGAGGGATTCCCACTGATGAAACTCCTGCAGATCTCCCCACTACCCACTGCTGCGGTTACTGAGCCAGCTCCCAATCCACCCTACCCCGGTTCCTCAACTTACTTATCAGTCTCCTATGTGGCACTGAGTCCAATGCCTTCTTAAGTCCCGATAGCAGTACATCAACTAACTTTTCCACCCTGCAGGGATCTTGTCACCCAGTCAAAAATGTGTCCAATTTGGTCTGACAGTACTTCAAAAAAAAGCCCTGCTGCTGTACATCTTGAAGGCCATTTGTTTCCAAGAACTCCACTAACCTTTTCTTCAAGATGGACTCCAATAGTTTCCCCACTATGTCAGGCGGTCTGTAATGCCCCAGCTCATCCTAAGGCCACTCTTGTGGAGGGCACAACATGTGCTGTCCTCCAACCCAGAGGATCCGATCACAACCTGATTGGAGGGAGGAACTGAATAATTCTGCCATTGGTGCAACCAGGACATCTGCCAGCTCCTTCAGGACCCTGTGATAGATTCCATCTTGTCCATGGCCTTCTTCAATTATCCGTCATCAGTAGACCAATAAAAGATTCTTTTTTTTCATTTTTGGAGCCATGGCCCCGTACCTCCCATCGCTCGTGCCCAGCTGCATTTAGAGGCGCTGCTTGTGCGGAACTCACGTGGAAATGATGATATATTTTCCAACCTAATTACTTCTTCCCGCCACTAGCACAAACACTACCAAACACCGTACGGCGACTCCATACGCTGTTTAACACTCAGTGCGTCGCTGCTGATTGGTTGCTGGTGAAAGTTATTGCCAGTTTCTAGCGTCTCACAGTGGCAGCTGACTTGAACCCGATTCTAATTGGTAGTTTACAACATCAATCTTTGGTTCAATCTGCTACTGCTTTACTTCGGCATGGAAAGTGTGGAATAACATTTTGTGTAACACACTAATCAGTAAATGTATTCTGTTTCATAGTTGTGCTGTAACCGAGAATATTTCTCACGTTGGTAAAAATAAAAGTATCGTGTTGTCGGATAAATCTTTTCTGGGACAAGTACTCGCGAGGCCTCCTTACACCATTTGTAGCTGAAATCGCTATTAGTGATAGTGTGATTGCAACAGATAGTAAAATGTCTTGGATGTTCATGAGGTAAGAAATCCGTAAAAAAATAAACAGATATACCTGCGTAGTGTACATTTGGCTTTCTTAAATGTAGAACCATTTTTTTAAGTACTGTTGTATTGAGTGAAACAGAAATGCGTTTGGTTCCCTACTCAGTAGTAGCAATTGTGTTGCTTTGTAGAAGTATCTAACTACATTGCGGAGTTTGCCCACCCACTGTAAAAGCCCGGTCAAAACGGAAGTCCAGTGATGGGCAGTAGAGGCATACCTCTGAACTGTCTCACATTACGAGGTACATCACTCATTTTATTCCTCAGGAACCCTCTGTCCCACATTGATAAGGTGACATTCCACACTGACCACTGAGACTTTTAAATAGAAATATATAATAATATAAGATGCTAGGTTATCAGTAAACATTATTAACATTAGTGCACTTATTTCCACAATATTCTGAGCTTGCAATGTCACATTTGATGATGTCACACATTTTGTTCTGTTGTCACACATTTAGGTGACAAAAGGTTGAAAGGTATGAGTAGAGGTACCTGGAAATTGGTAGTCTCTCTGCATTGTCAGAATTTAAATATGGGTGTCGTTATTAAAATAAACAAGTTTTTTTTTTTTTTTACCAGGAGAGAGACACTAAGCTGAAAGCTTGTTTACAGGTGCAACCTGGGAGTACAACAAGGAAGTTAAGTGACTTGCTCAGGGTCACACAGTATGCAGGTGGGGGCTGCAGGATTCAAACCCAGGTTTCCAGGTTTGCAGCTCCGAGCCTTAAACCACTGTGCTATACTGCCAAATTCTGCATTCGGCTGATTCGCCCTAATTACACTGTGTAACTCACAAACCTTTTGCTGTTGCCGCACATAATATAATAAAGTGTAGCGGATGGCTTAGTTTGATCAGGGCACGATCTGAACTCTTTGCTGTCTGGGGTGCATTTTGGGGCTACGGAGATTGCCCTGGCAGAATGAATTTGTGCTTTTGACTGTAAAGGAGAGGTCAACAAAGACAGCTGTAGTGGGGCGCAGCACATCCATGCAGTGATCTATACACATATGCTTGACAGATGTTGCATGCAGGAAAAAAACACTGACACATATGGCTGGCACATGCTGACCTACAGTACAGTATTTATAAACTACCAGAAACGTACCTCTTAAACTCATAGCATTGTACTGGACTTCTAAAGGCTAAGTAAAAAAGGGCAGTGTGACAAGGAGTGCGGGCAGGGCTAGTAAAATGCTGACTTGGGGAGAGGGAGGGGTGTCTCCAGCAGGGGAGAGGAAAGAGGTGTTGCCATTATCACTCGCTGATGTGGCCAGCCAGACCATGAGTACTGTGTTCAGTTTTGGAGACCACATCTCAGAAAGGGCTTAGTGTGGAGGTGGGACAGAAGAGGGCAGCTAAAATGTTGCATGGTTTGCACGAGACGCCTTATTAAGGGATCTCAACATGTCCGCGGTGGGAGAGCGGGGTGACATGGTAGAGGTGGGGAGTCTCTTTCAAATGAGAACGTTGACATGCATTGAGGTGTGTGTGTGTGCGTGTGTGTGTCTGGGGGGGTTGGGGGATTCAAGACTGACGTAAGGCATTCACTGAAAGGGTAGTGGATGCCTTGAGAGTAGACTGGCCGGCAGAAGTGGTTGAGGCTGGAAGAGTGGGAGACTTCAAGCATGCATGGGATAGACATCAGGTAATATTACATAGGAATCAGGGAGGTGGAAGGGTCAGCGGAGTACAAATAGGGTCTTTAGATAGGTAGAAAACATCTGGGCAGCATAGGTGGGCCAAGTGGTCCTTCTAACATCAGGAATCCCTCACTGATGCTTTATGACAAGCATTATTTTCCCAATAGGGAGATAGAACCTTATGCTAATTATGGAATTTAGCACTTAAGGTTCAAACTCTGCACTGTGGCCTTGCTCCACTCTAGCTTTAATGTCATATTGGTTTCTCCACATGAAGAGAGAAGTCAGCTCTGGTAGTCTGGTGTCTGAGCATGTTGTTTTATTATTTAAAAGTTACTTGCTATTTTTGTTAGTATTCCATAACTGTGTTAGGTATATTTTTAAATATTTTATAATTTGGTGAAAATTTGCAGTTTCTCTGGTTCCCGATTGGTTACCAGGAACTGGAGACGACCGCAGCGTAGGACGGTTCTCGCCTGAAGGAACCTGCATCATTTTTATATCTTCTTATTAGTTTTTGTGTTTAAAAACTTTCTAAAATTTCCTTTTCTGTTAAAAAAAATAAAAGCGGTTTCATTTTCTCGGACATGGTTCCACTGAGAGGGAACTGGACTGTAAACATAAGCTACCACTCTGTTAACACAGTTTTTGAAACACTCCAAATTTCTTTTAAATAGTGATCTCCATTTAAGAAGGGAACCATACTTCAAAATGTAAAACTTTAGCTTCATTACAATATTTTATACACATGTGCTGTTTTTGGAAACAGAGTTATTCAGGGTCTTCAGTGCTTGGCATGACTTGTAGACCTAAGAAAATGGGACCAACATGCTTTAAAAACTGTACTAATTGTTGTCAGATCCTGGCAAGGGCAGACTGCCATGGGCTCTGTTTAAGGTGCCTGGGTTCAGACCGCAGTTTCACTGGGTTTGTCCTAAACCCCTAAAGAAAGGGGTTAAAAAAGAGAACTTGAGGCTTCCCAGTCTGCCTCTGTCACCAAAAAACAAAAGTTATGAGGGAGTTCCTAATGATGGTGGAAAGCACACATACAGAGTCTCTTCATATACAGCGGCAGTCCCTGTCAAAGGGGCAGAGAAAAAGATAAAGCTGATTAACCATCACATAAGCATGATAAAGATAGTAAAGGAATCAGGGTGTCCGAATGGAGGAACCCTGAGTCCAGTTGTAACCCTCCCCCACTGGCCCCTTATTTAATTAGTAGGCACACCTCCCGAGTCTAGGGGAAAAGAGAGGGGTGGAGGTACAAAGCAATTGCAGTAAACAAGAAAACAGACTGTGTGTACTAGACACAAACAGACCTATACCAAAACCCAGGTTCTGAGGAGAAAATGTTTGCTAAGGGCTATACTAGGTTTGCACTTCTGGACAGGGGTACCCAGTAAATCCACTTGGGAAGCAGTAGTTAGATTGTGCATACCAGGTTGGGATTCTAGAGTGTGGCTTTATTCCGAAACACGGTTGGAAATACAAAAGCAAAGATGGACCCCCAAGGGTTTACACTTGGTGGTACAAGGCAATGCAGAACACATCTGTAGAAACAGAAATTTGAAATCTCCCATATAGAATAGGATTAACCATCTGGAATGTGGAACTAGCCACAGTGAACATGCAAAATCTCTCCTCGAAATGGCACTAGACTAGAACTTAGAACAGTTCCTATGTGGCACAGGATTAGAAATGTGGAAAATTGTGGAACTAGCCATGGTGAACACACAAAATTCTTCTGGAAGTGGCACTAGGCTAGACTTCGAACATCTCCCATATGGCATAGGATAGGAGTGTGGCACCCTGGCCACGATGGAACACTCAAGGCTCAAAAGCTAGAAAAAACACCCACATACAAGGGGTAAGTTTCTTCAGGCATTGGCCACATGCACTGACAGAAAACAGGCGCGGTTGCAGAACCTGAAGTGCTGAACTGGTCACTCCAGATGGGGGGTCTCCCAGCTTTTGCTTCCATGTCCATACCCAGCCATTCTTTCAAAATTACACCTCACAAATACTGAAACTGTAGAAAATGATGCTATCTTGAAGTGTTTATCATATGTAACATCAGGAACACCACTAGGATGTAAGGTTAAAGTCCTGAACAAAGGGCAAGTCACATATGGGACATCCACTGTTGTCAGCAAACTTTAAAACACAAATCTTCTTGAGAAAATCCTCACAGAAGTGGGTGAAAGGGTCCCTTTTATCAAGAGAGTCACCCCACAGAAAAGGCAGGTACATATCCTTGGTAACGCAGACAGAATATACTCACAGTTTGTACGCCAAAGGCAACTTCACAGAAGTTCAAAGTTGGGTCAGGGGATTGCCCTTCAAATCCTTTGCAGTCCCCCACATCCCACATGGGATAAAGGCACAGGGAAGACAGTTTACACCACTTCACAAGTCAGGAAAGAATGTCCTCCACTATGGTTGGAAAACTGGCACTGCACAGTCCCTGAGCTGCTGGACTGAACTCCTGGATGACACTGGCTGCAGAATTCTAAAACTCCCCACTCTCACACAAGCTGTGTGGTTTATGTTGCTGCAAGAGTTCTAAATGACATCACCTCTCTGCTGTCAGCAGTGACCAAGCAGCAGAGAAGGACAAGGTGAAAATCGGTTTAACTAGATATTCACTAGCTGCCTTCCCTGACACTGACACTGATAGGATTCTAGTAACCCCAGGGAACAGGGGGGTTACACTGTGATAGCAAAAATACAAATAAAAGTGCCTTGGAGCAGGCACTGGAAACAGTTGTCTGCCAAGAAGGGGGGAAAAAAAAAGAATGTTCTTGCCACTGATGAAGAAGGCATTGGACCTAAGACAAATGCCCTCAAGAGAGGACACGGAAATATTTTGCAATTTTTACAGGCCTTCTTCCAAGTTTTGGGAAATTTTGAACATGCCTCCCCCCGCCCTCACTTAGACTACAACCTACCTGCCTGTGGAGGAGGAGGAGGAGGAAGGTGAACCTACTGAACCAGATGATTCACAGGCAGGAGTTTGGCTCCACTTCAAGGCCTACAGAGGAGTACTCTTCATATTCCTCTTTTATTAGGCAAATGGTGAGCACACTCAACACCCTGTAACCCCAAGAAACAGAGGAGGATGAGAAGGAAGGATTAAGGGATATGATGGGGCTAGCTCCTACAAGAAGGCTGCTGGTACTCCTACACAAATTAAGAAAAGCTGCTTCAAAGATCACGTCTGAACTTACTTCAGCTGTGGGCATAGATAAAACGATTAAGAAAAAATATACGGGCTGGGATATTCAGACTGCGCCAGGCTGAGGCGCAAGCCTGGGTGCAGCGCAACTGGGATGCACCAGGGAGTGACCTGGGGGATATTCAACGGTGCTGCGCCATGGCTCAGCACCATTGAATATGGCACTGTGGCCGCCTGCATTGCTTATGGCACAGTGGCAGCCGAGGAGCAGGGGGATATGCCAGCACAAGTGCGGATGCGCCAGGTGCAGGAACCACGATATTCAGCGGTGGGTATGCAAATGGAGCCATTATGCAAGCAAGGTGCAAATGGGGCCATTTGCATGTCATTATGGCCCCATTTGCATGCAGGTGCGCTGATCCCCGGCAACTTGCTCCCTGCCAGGCTGCAGCCGTCAGGGAACGATGCCCCCTGCCCCTTGACGACAAAGCGTCCCAACGCCTGATCACGGGCTTTGTACAAATAACATTGCCCCTGGTGGTCCAGTGGACCTGCTCCCCAGCCCGATCGCAGGCTTAGTATTAATTTTATTATCTCTGGTGTCCCAGTGGACCGACCCCAGCCTGATCTTGGGCTTAGTATTAATGTTATCATCTCTGGTGGTCCAGTGGACCAATCCCAGCCCGATCACGGGTTTAGTTGGAATAAAATCTCCCTGGTGGTCTAGCGGTGCCCACTCATACCCGCCACCCCCCCGGTCAGCGGCGAGTGGCAGCTCGCCACCTGACCACCCGCTGACTGGCGCACAGTATGGCTGTATGCCCATTGGTCCACAGTGTGGGCCAATGGGCGTGCAGGCCGTACCGTACTACACAGTCCCGATGCGCGAATGGATTCCATTCCGCCGGAACTTTAATGCAATGCGATATCTGCGCCAATATTGCGCTGTGGACCAACTGAGCATCGCTGACGTACCTATCAGTCGGCAGGCCCTGACTTCGCGGGTGGGGAGCTGCCACTACGCCCGGCGCTGACGAGGGTGGCGGGTCTGAGTGGGTGGGTGGGAGGGGGTGCTGCTGGACCACAGGCAGGTTTTATTCCAACTAAGCCAGCGATCGGGCTGGGATCGATCCACTGGACCACAGGATAATATAACTCTAAGCCCGCGATCGGTCCACTGGACCACAGGGATGATAATGATACTAAGCCTGCGATCGGGCTGCGGGAGCAGGTCCACTGGATCACAAGGGATTTGCCACAGTTACAAAGCCCATTGATTGGGCGTTGAGACCCGACGCCAGGCCTGTGACTCGGTGGCCACCCACAGCAGGCGGCTGCGTGTTGTTCCCACAATCGGCGGCTGGCCTGTGGGTGTCCCCAACATGTTCTTATCTTTTCGGGCACATCTTTGTGCCCCCTGTCTTGACACAAGGTGGGTGTGTGCCTGCATGTGTACCACACATCCGGGCTGAATGTCGGGATGTGCCATATATCATAGAGCGCGCCGCTGCTTACATTACTGGTGCGCCCTGGCACATCGGGATTTGCGCAGCGCAACAGCCCCTTTTGAATATCGCACCGGGGCGCATCAGTGGGTTGCGCATGGTGCAACGCCTTTGAATATCCAGGCCAAGGTGGACAGACTGGGAAGAAGGAGTAGAATACTTGTTTGTGCCCCCTGATAATAAAGGTGGAGTTCAGGCAGCTGCTCGTGAAAGGGCTAAGGTTCCCTTCTTTGCACAGCCTCCTAATAAGGAGGCCATAAAATTGGATACTGTTGCCGAAAAGGTTTCTGCAACAGCCTCCCTGCTCATTAGAGAGGCAGCTTACTTGGCACATGCAGCCCAGTACCAGAACGCCTTGTGGAACTCCGTGCTGGTACCAGCTGATAAGGGGTGAAAGTAATTTGAACAGGACCTGGCTGCCACAGCAGAGTTAGCCCAGGATGCCACGAGATACCAGTCCCACATGGCTGTGAACACTAATGACTGCTTCAAAGGTGTTTTATTATTTTTTTTTTTTAATATATATTACTTACTGTTTTTTCAGAATAAAAACAAGCATGTACATCCAGAATTTCTTACATAACGAAAATGCAAAGGCAGGAGTTGCTAAATTCCAGATGCTGCTTCTACATGTGGAGGGAATACCATATTACAAAACCAGCACTAAATTTGTCAGAATGAGCTAGCACTGCCAAGAATGAGGATGTTCCATGTATTGGGGAGCTGCACAAGAGTATTACATCCATTTATTGGACTGGGTGTCCTCTATTAGCCTATATGATAGGAGAAACAGTACAGCATGTACTAAAGCTCAGAATTGTGGACCAGACTTAGAAGTAATGTGAAAAACAAAACTACAATGTACTACACTAAACAGTAAGCAAATCTGGTACTGTACCTAAATGGAGAGTAAAAGAGCAGTGCAGTCTACTGAGAAATTAAACATTTTCTTCACACAAACGCAGTAGTAATTCTTATTAGAGAAAAAATAACTCTCTACATTTTTTTTTTTTTTTTTAATATTTCAATCCCAAGCAGAGTTGATACTTGCTGCAGTACAGCTACTCCCATTCACTGCCTTTCTGAGCAATGCAGCGGTGACAGAAAGTACCAGAACAATATGCCAATGGTGAGGTCAGTCGGAATGAGGTCTTCTTGGTGCTAACGGCAGGGGTCTCTGTATGATTTTTTTTTTTTTTTGTTGAAGAGTTCAGGACTTTCTTGGGGGGATGGAGTCTGAACCAAGCTGTGAGTCCTCGTGAAATCTTTTTGGGTCCCCATTGAAATGGATGGAATGAGTCTGGAAAGTGTATTTCAGTGTTTTTTATTATACCCATATTTTTTTTTTATATTCCTGAATCATTATGTTGCTAATATAATGCCAAAGTCTTTTTTTTTCTTTTCAGCAGACAGTGTTGTTTTGCATTCCTACAAGGTACCAGTGATGGCTAAGTAGCCACAGCAGTAAATGATCACATAAAAATAATCACCTGTGTGACTGTTGATTGACTGGATTAAGGGATTCATTTGTTCAAGAACTGTCACAAATTACAGTGAGAAAAATGTACTTACAATTTTGCAGTTCTGGTACACTGAGTTGGAATTTCTACGGCTGCAGTTGCCCAATTTATTTATTTGCCAAACTGCTACAAACAAAGTTTGCCATTAGATTAGGTACTGACAGTAAAATGTAAACATTAATGGACACTAACAGTCATTGCTGACAGTCACCTATGTCTCCCAGTCAGTCACCTCCTGCCCAACATACTGCTTCTTCGTTCTCTCCTGCACATTGACATTTTAGATGCAGTCATATCAGCGCCCCCCCCCCCCATTTTAGACTCTCTGGCAGTGCCCACCCACCAAACATTGCAGAAACCTCCCTCCGTGCTCCTACCCACCAATGATGACTCAGGCTTAGATGACACAATCTAACATGATTGTGTGGTTGCTGCCCCGTGGCTTTAGTGAAATTTTTTTAACTGGCTAAACCAGATTGGCTACACTACACACCTCCTGCCCAAACTTTAATGTTGGCACCAGTGGTGGTGCCATTTGTGTGGAAGTAATTGCTGTTTTGTGTCTTGACCTGGCATAGACGTGATTATTTCTTCATCTACACCCTCCTGCCTGCAACCTCTCCCTGCTCCTCTCCTGCACAGAATCTTCTTAAATTGTAAGAATTCTTCAACCTGGCTGTACCAGAGACATTGGATTTGACTGGGGTGACTGAAGGCCCCACCCATCCCACCCTCTTAGCCTTGACAGCTGATCTGCTGTTAAGAAGCGACAGTGGCACAATCTGGTGGATATGACAGCTGGATCTGCAGTGTGTCTGCTTTCTGTGTGTATGAGTCATGGATACTTCTATGTTGGCAGGCATTCTTCTAACACCCCTCCTGCCCAATTAACGTCTCCACACAACTCTCCTGCCCCTAACTTCTCCGACTCTCCTCCTGCACATTTCTTACCCACCCCACCCACAACCTACCTTGGCTCAGCAGGTCTCCCAGATATGTCCGGTTTAACAGTGGCACAGTCTAATCTGGTTGGTGGCATGAAACCTGTACAGTCTGCTTTTCTAGTGAACTTCTTTTTTCATGGCATTAGATTGCCATTTTTTCTGTGGCAATTTCCTAAAACCCTCCTGCCCATAACTTCTCCGAAACCCTCCTGCACATTTCTTGTGTGTGTGTGTGTGTGTGTGTGTGTGTGTGTGTGTGAGTGTGAGCTAAAGAGAACTAGTGCCAGTGTTCATGACTGGCTAGCACAGTGGGGTGACTAAAAGCTCCCCATCCCCACCCACCCCAGTTACCTTGGCTCAGCAGGTCTCCCAATCTGTCTGGTGTGTGGCACAATCAGGTGGTGTTTTGGTGGAATTATCTCCACGCAACCGCCACACTGCAAGTGCGGTCTGTTTTTTTTTTTTCTGTTTGAACTTCTTTTTTCATGGCATGCTATGTGTTCTGTTCCCATAACTTCTAAAACACCCTCCTGCCTGTAACTTCTCCCATAACCCAACACATCTTCCTCCTGCACATTTCTTAACTGTAGTGTACTGTTGATGACAGTAGAAGAAGCCACTGTTGCAGACAGACTGTGGAAAGAGCAGAATGGGCTAGGTAACTACATTTGACAATAATCTCAGACTGTCCCCCACTAAAAAACAAACAAACTAAAAACACAGGGATTGCATTGGGGTCATAATAGTTTTCCACACACACACATGATCATCTGAACTTGTTAGACTGTGATCCTCTACCACCAAATTCAAAATGATATTAAATTTAGAAGAATGGGGTATGACCATCCACCCACCACCTGGGCCAATCCCCAGGAACTTTAAATCTTGATCCATTCCCCTTGACGGGCCCCCACCAAAAGTAGCATTAACCTTAAGGAGCTAAATTTAAAAAATTGTATGCCCCCCCCCACCCTTGCTGGAACAAAACATTTTGATACTTATCTTCTACTCCTGTGCCCAAGTTCTTCCATCGTCCTGTCTCTGGGTCAGTGTCACGTCACTCAAATTGTCTCTGAAACTAAAAAAACAAACTATTAAACACAATTATTAAAGCATTTTAAAATTTAAAATAATTATTTTCTGCACAGTCTTATGGCCTTAAATTTCTTAAGTGCTGGATGAGGGTCATAGTCTTCAAGTTCAGCTCCTTCTTGGGCAATCCGCATGAGCTTGCTCACAGTGTCTGCCTTTAGGGAACATCTACCTTTGGTTTTTATTTTATTTTGTACAGAAAATCTTCTTTCACATGCCACTGATGCGACAGGTGACACAAGTAAAATCTTGGCCATTGTGACAAAATCTGGGAAAACATCTGAGTAGTTCTCAATTAAGTCTTGGCAGACAATACTGAGCAAAGTCTGTCCTTTTTTAGATTTCAGAACAAGTCTGAATTGTCCGTAATCTTTCTCAGCCCTGTGTTGGTCAATAAGTGCTGGCAGTGTTTCTTCTTTGAAGGTTGTTTCTTGGAAATAAGTGCAAACATCCTTGAGTTCCTGCAGTCCATGGTCCATTATGTTGGAGTCATCTGGGAGACACTTTGGATTTAAAAGAACATTTAAGTTCTGCAGCAGCTGCATTGAAGTTGTCTCAAATCTTGTGTGAAAGTTTTCAATGAGTTGCATCAGATATCCCTGAGATGCCATCTGGAACTGCATTGCAGTGATGGCTTGTCATTCACTTTTTGATCCTGCCACATGGCAGGACGTTGGTAGAGTACCTGAAATGTGTTCTGTAGCTCTACCCCATTCTGCTCTTTAAACTGCTGCAGTCTAGTAACTGTGGCTTCTATCATGCTGCTGGCCACCGAAATGTCAACACTGTCCTGTTGCATGACTAAGGACAGTTTATTCACCACGTCCAAGACATCCATGAAAAAGTGCATAAGATAAAGCAGACTGATTTCAGTTTTGTGTGAAGGCCCTTTGCTTCTGTCGCACCTTTTGCTGCATCATGCTCTAGGGCTTGTAAAAGTGCAGGGTATGATCTATGAATTGCTTGATCTGCAGTATGCAGTGACAGCCACCGAAAACTTGCAGGTTCTTTTAGGGACAGATATCTGATATTTTCATCACTGAGAGTTTCCTGGATGAAACGCAAGACATTGTACCGTACTGCAGAGTTGGTGTAGTATCTGTACACATTTTTGATGGTTACTTGATATTCATTGAATTCAGGGTTGTCCCAACATGCTTGACCTGCTGCCAGTGCCAGTCTGTGGGCAACACAATGAATCTGAATTAGCCTTGGGTTAACTTGCTGTCTCAACTTTGCACGCACCCCACTGTGCATTCCAGTCATTATGCTGCCACTGTCACTTGCTAATGTGATGATCTTGATAGGGTCAACTGCATTAGCAGAACACACATGTAACGGTTCTGCCACAATTGTGTCTGTCCTCCCGTCAGGTATTGCAATACAGTCAATAAAATGAATTTTGGCCTGTGCTTTGTATACGCACTTCACATAAATGTTCAGTTTTTTGTGAATGGTTACATCAGTGGTTTCATCCACTGTTATCCCAAGGAACTGACCGCCTGCTAAGTGAGCTTTGATTTCTTCCTGTAGGACTTCGTTTATGGAGTCCAGCATGTCATATCTTGCATCCCAACCAGAGTAGATTGTGCCACTGGCTTGCAAGGATGGACAGCTTTTTCGCTTCTGTGGATTGACTAGTGTCAGTCCTCAAGCAACAGCTGCTGCCACCCTGTGTCCCGGCCCAAAAGATTCCTTCCTCACCTGCAGAGCTTTCAGTGTTTCAAACTGGTTGAGTGATTGCCCTTGTTTGGTAAGGTAGTACATTGTCATTAACTGAGCAACTTTACTGTCATCCTTTGCCTCAGGACCAGAGATCTGCTTCTCAAATGCCACGGGCAGAGATTTTTTCTGCTGTTTTCTTTCCGGTTTGCACCAGCAAATGTTCTCGGTTTCTTTCGTGTCTGTAGAAAGCAGACGCTTGCAAATTCATTGTGCCAGTTGTGGCAAATGGATTGCTTTTGCCACCTTTTTTGCACCAACTGCACTTCCCAGCAATATTCCCCTCTGCTTCCTCCTTTACAAGCCATGGAAATAACTTTGTCCAGCTGTCCCCTCCACAACCTTAATTTTTTTTTGCTGCTTTTAGCAGATGCAGTCTGTTCAGACTGATCATCAATTTCAACATTCACAATGTCAACCATCTCCTGAGATGTTCTTAAGTCACACTCGGAGGATGATGTTGTTTGTTCCTTATCCTTTGGTGTGGAGGATTCTCCTCCACCAAAGTAATCAGTAAGGCTTCGTATTGTCATGCTGCTCACGAGGCTTCCCCGCCCAGCTTCTTCACTCTCCTCCTCCTCTCCTGGGAGCAATGCGACTTGGCCCTGCACAAAAAAAGACACAGTAAACCCTAAGCTCACTAAACCGTCGCCATGCCCTACAGTAGCAGCAACAGACACTGCCAGCTATTTCCAGAAATTTCTGTGATATTTCCAGAAATATCTGATGCTTTCTGCATTTCCACAGTAGGGGCAGCAGAGAGAAACTCTTAAGATATTTTGCGAAATATCTGGAAATAGCTGGCAATGTCTGTGGCTACTGCTGTAAACTGCCTAAAATAATTGTAAATAAAAAAATTGACCCTTTTCTGTTAAGTCTAACACTGGTGCCATCAGGGAATGTGTGCATCATGCACCCGCACAAATCCTTTATCTACTCGAGTGACTGGGCATTCTGTCCGACCGCTCATTTGTTTTAAACAAATGAGAAAGCTTTCTTTCTCTGCCTTCTCTCTCTCTCTCTCTCTCTCTTTCCACATTTTCTCTCCATCGGTGGCAAAGTGGCTCGGCAGCCTGTCGCTGAGCGCTCCTCTAGCTGTCTCCCCTGGCAGAACCAAGGCGCAGGCGACTTGAGGGGGGAACTGATCGCATGCCCCCCTGAATACTGCTGCTTGCACTGTCTTCCTCCTCATTTTCTCCCCTCCCCACCTCATCTGGTGTTGTGCGCCACTCTCCAGGGCACCAAAATCACCAGGCAACAAGGGGGAAAAAAATAAACCAGTTGCGCATTTCGCACATGCGCAGTACACAACCTGCTCAGGACTCCTAGGGCGTGTGCTGCGGAGAGTCTCTGGGACTGTCTGGGCTGGCAGATGAACATCCTGAAGCACAAAATGTGCATAGAGGACGCGGGTGCCCGCATCCCTGAGAGCCCACTAATGGTGGGAAGGTGCCTTTTTAAACAAATATTTCAACACGTGCAGAGTCGCTAGTCTGTTCAGAACATGAGAAATTATACAAGTTTTGTAATAAGAATGAACAACCTTTAATAGACAATAGATCTCAGGAAGTATAAAAGTTGCTAAATTGACTAAAGCAATCTGGCCCATCCCTGACCACCCCAGACCCGTTTCCTTACCAGCCAGAGAGGGAGACTTCAGTTGCAGCATCTCAGTTGCTGTTGTCCAGTTCGGATCCAGTCCTGTGGGCAGCAAATTCTCAGCTACTGCAGGTAAGTTTTATCTGCCTCATTTGGGTTAGTTTAAACATAGGTTCTGCCTCCAGATCATGTTCAATCTGGCAGGGAGCATCACGACATGTTGGACTCCCAGTTCTTGGAGCTGCTGTCTGACCTAGTTGAACGCCTTCTTCCTTGACATGGGTGGAAAAAGCTATGGTCGGGGGGGAGGGGAAGGTGTATGGCTATACCTTGCCACTCCATGGCTTCGGCATATCTTGCGACTTGTAACATCTTGTCTCACTCAACTTAAATCAGCCAAGATGATCATCGCTGTCCGAGGAGGGGGATTGTCACCCATGGTGCATTGAGGAGTAATTCTGTAAAGTATTTTTTTAACTTGGTTTTATTATGGAAATTATGACATTACAGGTTCATTGATAATTTCAATCAGATTTATTTATTGAGAAGTTGAACAAGGACGTACATACTGACCTGACAAAAGCTTGTTTCTAAATGACTCCTGGGGGGGAGAGATAGCTATTAATAAGCTAAAAATACAAAATGCAAAAACATTACAAGCAGAATCATAAATATTAAAGGCAAAATAGTAAACGAAAGAACTAGAAAAAATTTAAACACTCAAAATATGCCGAAAGAAAAACTAGAAACGGCAAGAAAAGGGAAAGACAAAAGAATAGAGAAGAGGGAGAGTCAAAGGCAATTGAAGGAAGGACAACACAAGTCAGAGAGAAGAGACTTTAAGGAAGCATGAGAAGAGGCAAAACGAATAGAAAGGGAAGGGAGGACCAAAGTTTTGGAAAGCAGTAAGAAAAGGCAGGGTGGCTAACAATAGACTTCCTAGAATGGATATTGAAAGAAAGGAGAGAAGAGTTATGAAGAGAGTAAGAGGAAGAGGGGAGAAGGGGAAAGAAGGGCTTTAAGATGGGAGGGAAGGGTACCAAACTAGAATTTGGACAAAAAAAGACAGCGGGTTGGAAAGACACCTATCATCAAGAGAGGGAAGAGAGAGAGCGGAGTAAAGAGAGCAGTGGTTAGTAGGAGAGGGGCAATCTAAAGCATAGCGACAGAAAGCATGAAAGGGGTCCAGTCTGGCAAGGGATGTTTTAGGGGGCACTATGGTCGACTTAGACTGTCATCGTAGTCAAAAATACTATAGTTGTACTGTGTTTTTTTCTGTATGTTTGTCTTTACTGTATTTTTTCCAGTTTGCACAGTTCAGAGATTATGATTTGCAATGTTATCTTTTGATATGACTTCTGTACGTTGTTCTTTTTAGTGAGTTCTATAAATGGCTTAATAACCGTACTCTGCTTAACAGGGAAACTGTCTTCACTGCATCAACTGTGGCTTAACCTATATGACACTAAGTTAATAACAGCATAGGTTGAAAATAAGTGTAACAGTTCTTTTTTGTGACTCACTGAGTGTAAGGAGACATTTTCGGGAGGATATTTGTATTCCCCCACTTTCTTATTTTTGTAATTTTGAGTTATTTAAACTCCGTAACCCCTCTCTGCCTGCCTTTCCGTTTAGAACATAGCTCTGTATGCATCTCTAGAGTGAATCTCAGAGTAGCTGTATGCGTTCCATCCTAATTACCTCTTCAACTCTGTTGCACCATAATGCCACTGAGGGTTCTGTGTTTGCAACCATTCTGCGGTGATTTCCTTTTGAGCTGCAGTACAGAGAATTCAAGTAGAAATCAAGGTTTCCTATCCCACTGTGTCTGACCCGCAACATGAAGTTCTTGAAAACGAAAGGAATAGGGACCTCCCAAAGCTGACTTATTTCATTGTGTACTTGTTGCCAAAACCTTTTGATTTTTGGGCAGTCCCAGAAGATGTGATAATGCGAGCCTGTTCCACTGCTTCCTCTCCAACCCAGGTTGGACCTCCTACTGTGAAGTGTTGGGTGATGCTGGTGTGTGGAAGTATCTTGATGCATATTTCCAGCTATATTCTCTCCACCCCAGAGAGGCCATGACCTTCCATCTCTTCGCTCGTAGCCAGGCCTGTTCTTCCGATGGGATTACCACCCCTATTTCCTCCTCCCATTTCATTTGTATTTTGTCTGACTCGTGGTGGACGTCCCCAATTAATGCTTTATAGGATCTTGAAATTGTGCCCCATCTCCCTTCTAACATTGCTGCCCATTATAAAAAGTATTCTAAGGTTAACAGTCTGCTTTGGGAACTGCAGGGTAGGGATATTGCCTAACTTGTAGGCAACTATAAAAATCTTGCTGTGGAAGTCTATTTCTTTTGTAGTTCCCCAAACAAGATGCAGGTATTGCTCTGAATAAAATTTTGATATCTGGTAATAGCTTGTCTCTTCCACCTTGGGTATTCCATGTCTGTGGTGGGTGGCAGGAAGTCTGTGTCACCCACTGTGATGGGTGGGGGGCCCTATCTTGTTTGGTATTTTGTTATGGATATTGCCTGAGAGCTTCAGGGTGTGCTTGGTCAACGAGTTAGTTATTTCCTTCCAAATGCAGGAGAGAAAGTGGCGTATGGCAGAGCATACAGTGGAATAAAATGGGACTGGCTTGTTTCCATTTCCAGCCACCCAGTGTTTTCTCTGTTTCAGCCATGTGACTTTGGGGACTGAGTATGTTGCTGTGTGATACAGTTTAAAGTCTGGCATTGCCAGGCCTTCCTTCTCACTTTGGGGGGGGGGGGCAACAATATCTTACTATGTCTCCCCTTCACCCATATGAATGACAGGTCGCTGGCATGGCGTGAGGTGTGGCGAACAGTGCCCCAATCCTCAGTGCCACCGGGTTGGCCTGGATTTCATAATTATTAGCCACTGTGGCTAAACAGACCCCATATTTTTTTAGCCACCGCAAGAGACCCTGAGCCACATGTCGAGTAGTGATAAAAATTCCTACTGAGATTTTAAGTGCATATCACGTGATTTTCAAATTATAAAATTTTACTATACATAGACATCTAACTTGTCTGTTTACACATTTATTTGCAACCCTCTTTAATTCGTCTTCTATCCCTGACTGAATTTACTGTGTTCTGCTGTCCTTTGCTGTTGCAGCTCCTTTGTTCACAGCCTTCACTGACTTGTTTTGTTTTTGTCAGTCCTCTACTGCCCTGCCTTAATTTACTGTTCTTGATGCCCTTTACTGTAGCAGCAATTATGATTGCCTTAAATATTCTCCTGACCGCCTGCTTAACCCTGCTGTCCTACAATTTTAATTGTGGTTTCTTAATATTGTGTCTCTCCTGCTGCTCTTTATACTTTCAAAATATAAGGAGTAGCAGGAGAGACAGAATATTGAGAAACCACAATTAAAATTGCAGGACAGCTGGGTTAAGCATGGGGTCAGGAGAGTATTTAAGGCAAAGTCACATTGCAGAATAAATATAGAAGCCAGGCCGTGAACAAATCGTAATTGCTATTACAGGAAGGGACAGCAAGAGCAGTAAATTTAAGGCAGGGCTATAGAGGACTGTGAGAAAACAAACAAAACAAAAAAAAACAAGCTAGTCTGTCAAGGCTGTGAACAAACTGGAACTGCAACAATAACCTTTTTCTTCACTTTCTAGAGAGCCCACATTATTCAGTGCTGCAGAGTCTGAACACTGTGCCCTTTTTATCCCCTCTGTCTCTCCTGCTTGCCGGATCCCCTTATTTGTTTTATTTAGTACAGAACTCCACTCAATTCAGAACTGTGCCTTTTTTTCCCCATCTCTCTGGCTCTAACTTTTCACAGCACAAAATTTTTGGCCCCGTTTTGATCTTTCTGGCTGTCTCCAGGCTTACCTGCTATTAAAATATTTGCAAACTCGATTGCCGAGAACCGTCCGCTCCCTGTCACCACAGCAGCCCTTCAGTCCCTCCCAACAACACCTGAGAGAAAGTCAGCCACTCATTGGCCGGAGAGTGTCTGTAGAATTACTTCAAACATAGATTCTCCTCCGCACGAAGCGTGTTGTCATAGAACTTGAAAGAAAGATGTGGTTGCTGGTGACCGTGACAGGCGTTTTTCAGCACTTCTGGAGGTCACCATACAAATATTGCGAGACCACACAAGATCCAGCGTGGCGCTGGCAGTCAGTAGTTCTTCTGCCCCTCTCTCAGTAGTTTACTACATCGTTGTGAGAGAGGTGGTGAAAACTGGCTGCAGTGGACTTATTTCGCCTCCATGGCGCTTAGGGACTCTGACTACCAATACTCGCGCAACATTTCTAAATTCACCACACTCCTTGGAATAGTGCTTCATAATTTTTCCAGATTTACAGCACTCATATGCATCCCAATTTTGTTTTACTTACTGTATTCTGGGGATAAATTGGGATATCACTGAAATTGACCCCTGAGTGGTGCCAGCTGCAACAATTTATGCACTGTTGCTAATGTCTTAAATGCCATTTCTCAGACCTATCCAGATATACTAACATGTGTGGACCGGGCCCTAATCAAAAACCTGAAGTGCTGGATGGTGACTCCCCCTTTCTCAACCTAAGGCCTGTTACAAAAACTTGAGGTACTTTGGCTGCTAAGGTCTGTCTCAAACTGCAGCTCATTTGGCGCTGATGGGCTATTACCAAGGTTCCTTAAAACTGCTGTGTCTCTCATAGCAGTACCCGTCACTAGACTGTTCAGTCTGTCGCTTGCCACAGGGAAAGTTCCGTTGCTCTGGAAGACTGCAAGAGTGGTGCCCATACATAAAATAGGGGATACCAGATGCATGGATAATTACTGATCTATAGCTGTACTACTTATGCTAGACAAACTTCTCGAGAAAATAGTTGCCTCCCAGGTCTCTGAATACCTTCAACTACATAATCTGCTTGCACCGGATCAGCATGATTTCAGGCAAAGGCATAGCACATCCACTGCCGTCATAAAGTTTACTAATGTTGTAAGTATGGCTATGGATAAAGGAATGCTTACTGGTGGGGGGTTTTCATTGATCTTACCAAGGCGTTTGACCTTGATGACGCCCTGTTGTTTGATAAGTTAAATGCCTTGGGTTTCTCACCTACTACCAATACCTGGTTTGAAAGCTACCTCACTGTTAGGCGGCAAGTTGTCGAAATAAACAGAACAACATCTAGTCTATTTTCTTCTGGTGTTGGTGTTCCGCAGGAATCCATTCGTGAGCCACTTCTGTTCTCATTGTTTCTAAACAATCTACCTAAAATGGTTGATTCCTGTGCCTTCCTACTATATTCTGATGACATGGCGTTGTACAATAGTGCTGCTATTATGGATGACATCAACATAAAACTGAATAAGGATTTTGCTGCTATCCAATCCTGGATAATGCAACATATTTATCATGAACTCCAAAAAGCCACTTGCAGTACTCTTTGGATTGGCACCTAGACTTGCGACATGCCCCTCCACTCTTAACTATATATGGTCCTGGTGGCTCCCCACTTGAGGTTGTTGACTCATTTTAGATACCTTGGAATTACTTAAGACTCCTCCCTCATAACCTCCATATATCTTTGATCTGCAAATCTGTTAACACAAAACTTGTCATTGCTTACAAGATTAGACACATTCTAACTGCTGCTGCCAGGCTTGCCATCGCTCAAGGTGTTCTGAGGCCCATCCTCACTTATGGACTGATATCTTACCTGGAAGAATAGAACACATGCTATAATAGTATCTGTAGATTTGCACTGTCTGTGCCTAGGCTTACCCATCACTGTGTCCTCTATGCTAGCCTCTGCTGGCTCTCACCATTCTCTTATAGACTGTATACTACTGGCTGTACAGTAGATAATATTATTAGAGCTGGTGTCCCTAAGTCGCTCGTCCATCTGTTTAAGTCCGCATCACAGGCCTACTCCCTGAGGTAATTTGACAAGTTGCACCTCGACATCCCTAAATGTGCCACTAGGATGGGTGAGCAAGCATTCTCAGTGTTTGCACCCAAGCTTTGGAATTTTCTACCAAAGACAATTACAGGTGAAAAGTCACACCAGGTTCTTAATGATCTTGGGAAACTCCCTCTAGTCTGTGAGAAATGCTCATGTATCTGAGGCTCTGTATTTTGGAATTTATGATCTGTATATCTCTTGTTACTTGGCACTTATTTTGTTTGCTTTTATACCCTCTGTACGGCTCAATGTGTTGCATATTGCTGTAGTTATCTGTACTTATCTTGTATGATGTCTCTGAACAATGTAATTTTGTGCTTTGTCTGTATCCCTTCCGGGTCATGTCTGAAAATATAGGCAATGTTGTTTTTGTCTAGCGCAACTACCCAGTCAACAAAAACTAAATAAATGATGTTTTAAAATTGGTGAGTAAATGACGCAGCATTATCTGGAGCATAGTTGGCACCTGATCAGTTCTTATCTAGGAAAAAACTGCATTAGTTTTAAAAAAATGTACTCCTCACACTTTGTCCAGACATTTGTACTCATCTGAATTTGTGTTTACTCACCTCACTTTCAAAAAGAGTAGTACAGTACTCGTCCCAAAAAGTTTGTCTGGAGCCCTGCCTGCCTAGAATATTTTAATTCATCCTGTAGGACCAGTACTGATATTTCTGGGTACAGTATGATGAAAATGGGTATCACTTTTTGAGACCTAGTGAAAAGCAGCAGACCCTATTTAGGAGACCCCTGGCTCTGGACATCACACTCATTAGGCGGAGCCATATATCACTAACCCATAGGTAATGATGCTTGTGATGGGGCACTGCACAAGGAGTATTTTGATCTCTGTCAGTAAGTTCCTCCTGTGCCTCTAAAGGAGCTCTAACCTTGAGTTGACAGCCTTAACTAGGTTGTCAACATGAGCACTGAAAGGCGATGCACTATCAAGGTCGAGGAGGAAGCGGTCAGTCTGTAAAATTGACCCAGCCATCTCTTCCTGTCCACAGCACAATGGACTGAATCTGTGAATTCCAGGAGTGCAGTCATTGTGCTAAATTTCTTTCTGAAACCATATAGCTCTTTAGCCAAGAGCGCACGCCGACTCAGATAGTCTACGAGCTGATCATTTACAACTCTTAAGGTTTTGGATAAGAGGGATAGAATGGAGATAGGATGGTAGTTGGACAGCAGGTTAGCATCTTCACCTTTAAAATACTGGGTTACATGTGCCTTTTTCCACCACTCGGGGGACATGACCTGTAGTAAGGGACAGATTGAAGATCAGCTGTAGAGGGTAGGTGACTTCCCTACAGGCTCCAGATAAGATCTTTTGTGAGGAGTACTGTACTCCTCATTTGGAAAATGAGGTAAAAAAAACCAAATTTTGGATATGTACAAATGTCTGGATGGAGTGGAGTGAAGAGTACATTTTTAAAAACTTCATTTTTTTTTTCTAGATAAGAATTTGTCAGGTGCCAACAATGCTCCAGTTGGAAGGTAGGAGTAATTTAATTACCAGTTTTAAAATATAGTGAGTAAAACAACATTGGGATGCATACAAGTGCTGTAAACCTGGAAAAAACTGCTTCTGAATCACCAGTTATATTATGAAGCGCTATTATGTGGAGTGTGGAGCATTTACAAATGTTGGACGAGTATTGCTACTCATTAAAAAAAAAAAAATTTTCTAAAGAGTATTTCCTGAAATGTGCTGAGTAAAATATGGGTAAACACCTTATCTGGAACCCTGCTTCCATAATAACTAATTTTAGCAACTTCATGTCTGTGTTATCTGGGCCAAGTCTGGTTTTAATTTTTGCCCTGTTTAAGTGTCCATGCACATCTGCCCAGGTAAGACTTTAAAACAGAACTTGGGCCTGCGAGCTCGTCAGTCGTAATGGCTACTGGGGCAGGGTGGGTAATGGAGGCAGGTATGTATACCGACATGTCACTAATGGTGTTGTTAAAGACAGTGTAATACTCTTGTCCCCTGCAGTAGTGAAGACATCAGCTCTAATGGAGTGGGACAGAGATATTTTTGGCGTTTCCCATAATTTCATAGATGCTACTCCAGAGCTTTTTGGGATGGGGAATGACCTTTTTTTGCTAAATTTTTTTTTACTATTCAGCCTTGGTCTTCTTTGATACAGAGTTTTACAGTGTTCCACAGTTTTGTATTTTTGTATTTGACTGAAACCAGTGGAAAAGGATTTTTTTTTTTTTGTTGTTTTTTTGTTTTTTCTACTGGAGAAAGTTTAATAATACTTGCATTTGGTTTTGGGGGAGTACCACTGTTTGCACCAAATATATCATATGCAAGACAAACTACGTAAATCTTATTTTGATGGTTGCTGTGCTCATTGAGTTTGCTTTGCTGTTTTTCTGTAGGGGATCTGTCTGGAAATACTGGCAACCGACCTATTGCAGAAGAGCTGGAACCTCATCCCAGTTTTTCTCTCCAGATTTCTCTTTCAATTTTGAGTCTGATGAAATTCTACCTGCTGATGACTCAACAGCAGCAGATGAAGACGTAGATTCTATTCTCTTTGGGACCTTGCGAGGAAATGTGGTGGGATTACGGTATTATACAGGAGTGGTGAGTGTATTTGTATGATTTTTATGACAAGTTAACTTACGACTTAGTTTCAGCAGTCCATTTGACAATGAGATTATGAAAACAGTTTTCCGCCATGGTCAAATTACTCTATGGAGAATCAGGTGATTTATTTATTTTTTCTCCTTCTCTGGAGCGACCCTACTCAGCCTCACTAATGCCAGCCCCATTCTGCCTTCTCTTGTCTCTTTTACCCCCTAGCATCTCTTACCACAGACCTGCCCCTCTGTGGTGGGTTCTTTGGGGTCTGGACCTACCCTCACAGGGCAGCTACGATCAGGGTGGTGGGGTGGTGTGCTTTGGGATTTACTTGGTTTTTCTGCCCTCCCATTGGGACACCGAAAGAGCTGGCTCAGTGGTGAAACAATTGAAACAAGCGACAGAGTATTGTGAGGCACATGAAGTCGAGTTGGGCTGATTGCTGTGGCGTCACTCAGTGTTTAAGTCACTTTTGTATGGAAGCATGCTGGAAAAAGCAAGTGCCATGGTCAGCAGTACTGAAGCAAAAGCAGGTAAAACTAATCATCCAAACTCCCAACAGTGGACCTTAGAACTTCTCTCCAGTAAGGTCTACCTTCTGAGGCTGTCCTGAGATTGCAGTGTTTTGTTTTTTTTCTTTGTGTGTCAGGGAGGCTTGATCTTGTTGTTCACCACACCCTCCAAGCTCATTTCCCGACTGACAGGGACACAGTATGTTTGGTGGTTGTTAGTGGTGACTCAGCCCTAGAGCTCATCTTCATTTCTTTCCCTTCAGAGTGTTTTATCGTAACTGGAGGCGCGGTTGCAATGCAGGTGACCAGGAGGCCCATATTCAGTGTTGGCTGTGTGCGCTTTGCACCCTGCATCGCTTCATGCAACATAGTTCACAGACAGCTTGGGGCAGTATAGCCTAGAGGTTAAAGTAACGAGCTGTGAATGAGCTTGGTAAATCCAGCAGACTTGGGTTTGATTTCCGCAACCTCCACTTGCATACTGTGTGACTCTGAGCAAGTCGCTCAACCACCCCAGTGCTACTGGGTCACCCCTGAAAAAAGGCACTTGTGCCTAGTGGACCTTACCTGGTTAGCGAAGAATAAAAAAGTGCACTCTGACCTGGATGGACTAACTATCTGAATATTGGGCTGTGGCGGTGCAGCACATAGTGATTATGCACTGCATTGACACACTTCTCTAATGAATATGGCCCATAGGAGCCGAACGCAGAAAGCCCTGTCCCAAATGGGACAGCACCAGCGCTTCTGTTAGTCATATTTAGCCCTTACATGCTAGTAAGCCCGTACGGCATGCAAGGCATTATGGACTGTTTGCATTCCCGTTATGTGAACATCAGCTTGCTGCACAGTGCCGCTGCTCATTACTGCACAGCAGCATTCTGCAGAGCCATGCAGTCCCCCAGTTGCCGCTTCCACATGTAACGTACACCTTCCCTGGTGTTCAGTGATCCCTTTCCCCACTTGCCACTCCCACATGCAATATACACCCACCCTGGTGTCCATTGTCCCATTTCCCCCCTCCCCCCAATCGCTGTTCCCACATGTAATGTATTCCCTTCCTGGTGTACAGTAAACTCCCATCAACTACTCTGTTTGACGGCAAGCGCCACTGACTGTTCTCCATTTTGTGTCGTAATTTCTGAGGTTATAAAAATGTTCAAAAGCAGGCTCCACACTAAAAACATATTGCATCTTAGCTGTGCTATTCTAAATCAGTGTCAAAATGTGTAAGAGCAGAATCCCCACTGAAATAAGATATTGCATCTCAGTTGGTCTGTCTTGGGAAAATACATTGGAAAAATGATTAAAAGCAGGACCCACAGAAAATGAGAGACTGCATCTCAGCTGGAGTGTAGTGGATAAATACCGTGTACAAATTGGTAAATGGGTTTTCTCTTCAAATGTATTGCAAACACACGAATTGTCATAAGTTATGCAGGCACTATGAAGGATAAACTGTTATGAATGCAGCAAAAAAGGACTGAAAGTTGTACAGCTGATCGCTTTGTTAGTGTGTGTGTGTGTGTGTGTGTGTGTGTGTGTGTGTGTGTGTGTGTGTGTGCATGCATTTGGGAAGGGGGGCAAGAAGCAAGTGGTCCAAACAGAACTTCGTATTAAATAGAAGAAAAATATAATCTTCTTCGGGGGGTATCTCAGTCATCCGGTTATACTGTAGAAACCTTCACTGTCGATGAAGCAGTATCCACATGGAAGATTTTCAACAGTACAACTGGGGCAGCCCACACCGACGATGTCCATCAAAATCACCAACTCTTTAGAGGCGTGAGTGATCCCTCTCCCTCCCAAGTTCTTTCCCTTCGTCGACTCGCTCGCATGGGTCTCCGAGGAAGCTCGGATGCAGTATTCGTGCCTTTTTTCGCCTATGGCTTACCTTTTTTGTTTTTTTTTTTTTAGAATCGCTTTTATTAAATAGATTTCTCCATCTTGTTTATGTCGAGAGTTAATCCTTCAACTTCTCTCTTCAATCGCTGCGGAAAGAAGATTGCCTTCACAGACAGACATTCTCTCTTTGTCTGCTGTCTTGGGCCTAATCACGAAATTTCTGACTATAAGCTGTACCAGAAGTTTTAACCAAACCACCCTCAGGCAAAGCAGAAAGGTTCTTAAAAATGTCCTGATGGATCAACAGGTAGCCAGTTCCTGGCAGGGGTCTTCCAAGGTCTCACCCTCTCAGTCGCTGACGAGGTTGATTTCCAAGGCCCAAGACAAATTCTCGGGGAGTCATAAAAAGACAGATCGTAACCACCCCCCATGGTGATTCTCATTCCTCAAGGCCTCTGTTCTCTTGGGGACTCAGGGTCGAAATAACCACCTGTCTGCCTGTCCCAGACACCCAGTTTTCCCTAGGACAGCTAGTTTCATTTCTTTGCCTGTCCCTGGGACAGGCAAAAAGAGAAAAAGCATTAGTGGGCACTAGGACCCAGGAAATGCTGCTGCCTGGAAGTTTGGGCTTTGAGTGTCCCAACATTATGATGTCATATGTTGAAAGATGCCCATTCAACCCAACATCCCATGATGGACTCTTCTGAGCAGTTGTTGGTTTCATCAAGCAGCAGAAATGAAAACAGTGCCACAGTAGGACTAGACTGCAGATATGTTCCTTGTCATTGTGCATGAGCAGTTGCCCATCTTCCTTTTGCTTTGTGCACTGCATACCTCAAATCTTTGTGTGCTCTTCCTGCAGTAGCAGACCAAGACTAGCTCTTGATCAGAGGCAGCAGAGTTTTAGAAGTGCTGATTAAAAACCCTTTTCAGGGCTGTCTGCTAACGAATAGGGGCCTTGGTAAGGCTAATTAAAAGCCCTTGTAAGGGCTAGAAAATGGTACTTGAAATACCTCCTTTTCAGGGCAATCAAGGCAGAAAGAGGGGAATAGTCAGTATTTAGAAATTAGGAGAGGAACTTAAAGGACTGAGACAACCATTTAAAACTCTCTGTCAGGACAGGAAGGGCTCTAGAGACAGGAAGTGGGGAGGTTGGTTAAAAGCCTTTGTCAGAACCGGCCCACTGGTGCAGTGGTACCATTACCACTTGTGACACCAATGACCTGGGTTCAGGAATGAGTTTGGGTCATTGGACGACAACTGGGAGAGGAGGATTGAATGTCCCAGGGACACTCTCCTCCACCAGGGAGGGAGGGCTGCCGCACTGCTTTGATGCTGCCACCTATTGAGGCATGGGTGGCAGCTCAAGGATAACAATGTAGGGAGGGGGGAGAATGCCATCAGGTGCTTGGCTGAGACATGTGTCAACATGTCTCCAGTCTGGAGGTTAGACCTGGTCCCCAGCTGGGCAGGTATATCTGCCATTAGTGCTGGCAATGGGAGCAAAAACTGTTTTTAAAAAAAAAAAAAAAAAAAAGCCTTTGTTTGGGTTACTAAGTAGGGGGAGCTGCATAGGGGCAGAGGAAGCTGATCAACTTGTCAGAGCAGAAGGAAGTTAATTAAAGGGCCCCTGTCAGGGCTATTATTGAGCAAGAGGGGGAGGTAAATTATCAGGGCAGTGAACTGGGAGATGCTTAAGTTCTTTTCAGGGCCATGTACCAGCCAGTGGATAATATTTTTAGTAGCCTTTTCAGGGTACCTTACAATAGGTACCATCAGTTATTAAGCCCTTTTCAGGGCACTGTGACAGCCAGGGGTCACACTTATTATTAGCTGGTGTTTGTAAACAGAAATTTCAAATTAGTACTCAAAAATCAACAGGACAGTTACAAATTCTGTGGGACAGTCAAAATAAATATTGCACCTGTCCCTTGGACAGCCATCCACAAAAAATTATTTCTAGCCCTGGGGGAAATCCTTGCCGATTGAGGCTGCGCTGACTCGCAAAACTGCTGTTCAGGTCTCTGTGCCCATCAGACCCATACTGACAGCACCCACCGCCAGATTTGCCGGACAGTTGGCAGTCAACCTCCTGGTTTTCGGACCCTCCTTTGTTGAAGACTGGCTCCTCTTCGATGGCCCTCCTATCAAGGCCTGACCGTTCTACCTCCAGGGCTACATGCTCTTTGGGTTCCCAGGGCCCAGCAGGCGGGTCGTCGACACCTGTGCTGTCGCCCTCTCCGTCGACTTATGTCGTCGACCTGAATGAAATATCGACAAAATTCGCTTTGGTGATTGTTCAACAGCTGGGTGTGAGAGGCCCTCTTCACAGACTCTGTCGATGGCAGCTTTGTCATCGATGCCCACACATTAGCTGCAGGAAGCTCCCCACAAGCCATCATCGGGGCATCTGATGCCAGACCTACATTTGGAAGAAGTAAAAGTCAAAGAGGAGTACTGTCCAGATAGGAGGAGGGAGGAGGAGACACCCCCAGGTCTCCTTCTGAAAGCACAGACCAGACATGGTGCCAGCTATGCCCCGCAGAGCGGACAAACTTTACTATGCCCCTCAGGGGTTCCCCTTACTATGCTGCCCAGCCTGAAACCAATTCAGTGGTCATTGCTCATGACAGGTCTAAGGCACCTAAGCACCTTAGTTCCCTCCCCAGGATAAAGAGTCTTGTGGCATTGACCTCTGGGGTAAGACGGTTTATGCCTGCTCCACACTGGGTTTGAGGATTACAATCTACCTGTCTCACGTGGTAAAGTACCCAAGTGCTAACTGGAAGAAGGGGAAGGCTGCTGTCCGGACCCTCCCAGATGGCACACAAAAAACAGGAGCTGCTCCAGCGCCTTCAGGCAGCTGAGGACGTTGGCAGACACCTCTTCAGAGTCCTCTATGACATAGCTGACACTATTGCCAGGGCTGCTGCCACTGGCATATGCCTATGTAAGCACTTCTGGCTTAGGGTATCCGGTTTTACTTCTGATGTTAAGCAGAAGGTTCTTAATGCCCCCTTTTAATGGCACTAAGCTGTTAGGCCCTGACGTTCAGGACATCATCAGCTATCTGCAAGCCTCCGGCAGGGCACTCTGTCCACTCTCTCTACCATACTCAGCCAAGAGGTGGATAGCGCCTCTCCTTTCGCGAAGCTGCCAATAGACCAGGTGCACCCTCTCACCCTCAAGGGAAGTGCAGAACCCTGCCTGCCCTGCCCACCCCCTGCAATGCTGGAGCGGTGGCCAAGCGTACCAGAAGTAAGGGACCAGCCCCATGGCTGGATCCGCCTCTGCTTGACTCCTTGCTAGACCCCACTTTTCTGGTCTGAGGTTGGTTCTCCCTCTATCTAAACCAGTGGAGAACCATAACTTCGGATGCCTGCATTTTGCAGATAAGAGAGGGGGGTCACACCCTGGAGCTTATCGAGCAACCTTTGGAATCCCCCCTTCCCTGCCCTCAAGTTACCCCCCCAGCTCACTGGTCTGTTCTCTGGGAGGAAGTACAGTCCCTTCTGCACAAGCAGGCCATAGAGCCAATCCCCAGGTGCCAGAGAAACCAGGGGTTTTATTCCAAGCTTATCCTGGTCCCCAAAAAGACCAGAGATTTGAGGCCCATTCTCGATTCAAATGACCTCAATCTGTATGTTCAGTACAAAAGTTCCGGATGGTAACTTTGCCCCAAGATGGGAGACTGGCTTTGCTCTCTGGCCATGCATGCATGTATCGGTCTTTCCTCCTCACAGGAGGTTTCTCCGCTTCACATTTCAGGGCGAGCATTATTGGTTCAAAGTGCTACCCTTTGGCTTGTCCTCTGCACCGCGAGTCATTACCAAGTGCTTAGCAGCAATAGCAGCAGCTGTCAGAAGGGGAGGGACTGTACGTTCCTGTAGCGCTCCACATTGTCAATGGCTAATCATAACAACTGGGTACAGTGCACCCCTACCAGGGGAATGGCACAGCCCAAGCTTCAGAATGTTGGTTATATAAGGATTCCATGCTGCAGCAACTCCCCAGTTTAGCTGTGCCATTCAAAGGGGACAGAGCTACTTTAATCTTCTCTCAAGATTTAAAATTTCAAGACTTCTTTGGGGTACAATTCTGTCTTGCAGGTTGGGGCTGCCTGTTTCAGGAAGCACCCCTAAATTAAAATCGTGCCTGTCAAGCTGCGGATTTCCAATTGAATAACCTGCCTTTTCTTTTTCTCATTCCCTGTGTGAATTGAGAGCAGCTTACACCTTGCTAGGGTGTTTTTAATGGTCCTCATTTAAACAAAAATAAAAAGTCAAAAAGATGCCACTGGTAGGTACAATTTTATTTATTGGGAGTGTAGGGTCTCTGAGGGGTCCTTCGGCTGCAGCGTCGGGTTCCTTTGCCCCCGCCTCAGGTTTTGTGTTTTGTACTTTTATACAGGGACTGTTGAATTTGGTCTATTTTAGAGGTGTTTTGGTGAATTATTCACCACAGACCTTTGTTTTTCCATTTGCGCGGTCGCTATTAGGGCTGGGCACATGCTTTTTTTTTCAGTTATGCTTCCCGTCATTGTCTAGACAGTGGTGCGCATGTTTGCACAATGGTAATCCCGTTTGTGCAGTAGGTTTGATTGCCATGACCTCCACTTGCGTGATGTGTGACTCCGAGCAAGATTTTTTAAGACAACGCTTTAAAGAATTTTTGTCCAGAAAAGATATTGCGGCCAGTTATTTTTTTACCTCACAATTGTTATTTGGCACAATTATATTTCTCTTTGGCACCATGACTTATCGGAGACCATTAATCAAGAAACAATGTTAAGTCATGCAATAAGGGTGATGAGACCCTCCCCCATGAGTTCCTTTTGCTCTTATTGTGTTGCTCAGCACCCCCCAGCCAGTTGTCCGGCTTGGGGGAGGGGAAGCACCTGGTTCTTAATTGGCAGTGGCAGCAGAATTACAAGATATTACCCTTGTGGCTCCGGAGTGAGCTTGAGCCCCGATGTCCCACAGGACATACACACAGATACACCCGACCCCAATAGGGCCGACCCATCCAGGCACGTCCAGATGCGGTGCAGCGAGCTTAGGCTGCAATAACTGATGTGCTGACAGACCCTGACTCAACCTTTTTGAAGGCCAGGATGACAATTATGGGGATCTTGGGGAAAGTTTCTGACCTTAACTTACTTAAAAAAAAAAAAAAAAGTCTGAATCAGGGATGGTCCCCCCTTCTTCATAGTAGCCCTTGTCTTTTTGGATAGCTGAGGCATGTAGTCCCTTACAGCTCTGGAGGTACAGTCTGTGGAGACGGTGGATGTCAGTCTGTGTCTGTCTGCATCTTCTTTGGCTACTGTGTCACTAGAATTATTGAGCAGCATTGGGCAGGTGTGGATCAGAAAAGTCTCTTCCCAGCCATGCCATGGATTTTCCTTTGTAAGGAAAATTTCTTGCGGGTGGGAAGCTCCTCCACTGCAAGACGAGGCCGTTTTGTATTTCTGAAAAGACACCGCCCTGCCTATAGAAGGCTCTGGCCATAAGTCTTTCATGTTAAGCGGTGAACACGCGTGCAGGAGGGGTCTCACCTCATCAGCACACAACAGTTGTACGTCTTGTGCGTATTTTATTGGCCAGATCCTTCAACATATGGGTCACTACCATGGCCAGTTTCATTCCGCCTTTTTGAAGGGGTGAGCCTTTTTTTGCAATTCATGGCCATGATGCCACATTAGAGGTGGTTATTCACTGGAGAATTTCATGTCAGACCACTCGGCCTACTTACATTGTTTTCAACCATGAGGGCCATGTGGCTCGTCATTGGGTCTGGTTAGGTTTCATAAGCTAACTGTTTAACATCCCCTTTAGGGAGGCCTATGGTTTGATTCCACCATGGATACTATTTAAAAATAAATTGTTATTTAAAGTGGTGAAAGGGGTTTACTCCCGTGTCGAACAACGGCTCAAGACTATCATAACCCAGTAGGGTCATGGTAACTGCCGGCGTAAACAGTTCCGAGAGTAGTTCTGTTCCTTCAGAAATTGGCTCCTCTCCTACTCTGGTAACCAGGTTACAGTATCTGAGGAGCTTCTACATCGAAAAAAGCCACTCTGCAGTCAGTGGTGCCTATGGCAAATATTCAACGAAGTATAAGGACATTGCAACCCAAATATTTATTCGAACTGTTGCTCCTTGGAGGGTAATGAGTACCAATGCCCGTAGTCTGGGCAACAAGTTCCCTGAGCTGGTGGCCTTGATGGAAGAGGATGCCTGGATATGGTAGCAGTCACAGAAACATGGTACACAGAGAACTATGACTGGGATGTTAACATACCAGGGTACATAACCTACAGGAGAGACAGGCAGGGGAAAGAGGGGGAGGAGTAGCTCTCCATGTAAAGAAAGGGATAAAAGCAACTGAATAAAAGAGTAAACTGGGAGGAGAGGAGGCACTGTGGGTCACCTTGGAGACTGGAAAGGGCACCACAATCTACACAGGGGTTGTGTACAGACCCCCATGTCAGGGGGAGGGAATGGACAAGGTTATGATAGAAGGCATTCTTAGAATGGCAGAGAAAGGGGAGATACTGTTGATGGGAGACCTGAATATGCCAGATGTTAACTGGAGCACATTTGCTGCAGCCACATCCAAGAGCAGGGCCATTCTTGATGCCCTACAGGTGGCAGGCCTCAGACAGCTAGTTTCAGAACCCACTCATGAGGGAGCAATCTTAGACCTTATACTCTCAAACGGGGCAGTGAGAGGATCTCAGATCTAGAAGTGGGTTGCCATCTGGGAACAAGTGACCATCAAGCAGTGTTGTTCATGTTAAACTCCGCTACAGAGTCAAGCCATACAAAAGTGAGGGCACTGGACTTCAGGAGGGCTGACTTTGGCAAGATGGGAGAGTGCCTCAGAAAAGCAATAGCAAACAGGCTAGAAGGAGGTGTGGAGCAACAATGGGGAATCATCAAAACTGCCACCACAGAGGCAACAAGCCTTTGTGTGAAGCAAATAAACAAATCAAAACAAAAGAAAAAGCCACTATGGTTCTCAAAAGAGGTGGCTGTGAAAGTCGGGAAGAAAAAGATAGCATTCCGGAAGTATAAGGAAACACAGAAGGAGCAGGACAGAGACCTGTACCAGTTAAGACAGAAGGAAGCAGGGAGGGAAGTCAGAATAGCAAAGGCCCAAACTGAGGAAAAGATAGCCAACTCGGTTAAGAAGGGGGATAAAACCTTTTATAGGTACATCAGCGAGTGTAGAAAGACAAAGGGAGGGATAGTGAGGCTGAATAGAATGAACGGTGGGTGGGCAGAGGGGGACAGTGAAAAAGCAGGGATAGTGAATGAATCTTTCTGCTCAGTATTCACAAAAGAGGAGGGGGAAGTGCCTAATCCAATTAACAGAAGCACTCTTGATAGGGGGGTCGATCCCAGTCCTTTCACAGAAGAAAGGGTTCTGCAAGAACTCCTAAAACTGAAGGTGGACAAAGCAATGGGGCCTGATGGAATTTACCCCAGAATTCTAAAAGAATTAAGGGGGGAAACTAGTGAAACCACTGGCTACTCTTTTTAATAAATCATGGGAGGGTGGTGTGGTACCCGAGGACTGGAGGAAGGCGGATATGATTCCCCTTCACAAAAGTGGGACCAGGACAAGAGGCAGGAAACTACAGACCTGTCAGTCTGACCTCTGTGGTAGGGAAAGTGATGAAGTCACTTCTGAAGGAAAGAATAGTTGAGTACCTAGAGGCCAGTGGGGTACAAGACCCAAGGCAGCATGGGTTCACAGCGGGAAGGTCATGTCAGACGAATCTAAAAGATTTCTTTGACTGGGTGACCAAAGTAGTAGACCAGGGAGGGGCTGTGGACATGGCCTACCTAGACTTTAGCAAGGCATTTGACGCAGTCCCACACAAAAGATTAATAGTCAAATTAACCAGCCTGGGAGTGGGTCCCAGGGTGGTAGCCTGGGTAAAACATTGACTAGACAACAGCACACAGAAGGTAATTGTAAATGGAGTCCACTCTGAAGAAAGAGGGGTTACTAGTGGGGTACCGCAGGGTGCAATATTGGGTCCAGTCCTTTTTAATGTCTTCATAAGTGACATTGCAGAGGGACTGGAAGGAAAAGTATGCCTCTTTGCAGATGACACAAAGATCTGCAACAGGGTTGATACACAAGGAGGCGTGGAAAGGATGAGAAGGGACTTGGCAAGGTTGGAGGAATGGTCAAGTATGGCAGCTAGGATTCGATGCAAAGAAGTGCAAAATAATGCACCTGGGAAACAAGAACCCAGGGGAAGAATACACAATGGGGGAGGTAGTAACAACAACAAAAAGGAAAGGGACCTGAGGCAATCAAATCAGATGACCTTAAGGTTAGCAAGAAATGTGAGAAGGTAGTAGGGAGGGCTGGGGTATACTGGGATGCACAGGAGAGGCATCACCAGCAGAAAACAGGAAGTTGTTATCCCTCTGTACAGACAGTTGGTGAGACCCCATCTGGCGTGCTGTGTCCAGTTCTGGAGACCCCATCTCCATAAAGGACATAGACAGGCTAGAGAGGCAGTCAGAGGAGGGGCAACTAAAATGGTGCAGGGTCTGCAAGAGAAGCCGTATGAGGAGAGATTAAAGGAACTAATATGTATACCCTGAAGAAAGAAGGAGGGGGACATGATAGAAACTTTAAGTACCTCAGTGGAATCAACAAAGTCCAAGAGGGTAGCATCTTTCAGAAAAAGGCGTGCAAGAACTTAGGGATACAATTTAAAGATAGGCGGGGGCGGTTCAGGGCAATGTGAGGAAGTATTATTTCACAGAGAGGGTAGTGGATGGATGGAACAGCCTTCCTGAGGAGTTGTGGAGTCTAAAACTGTGGAGAATTCAAGAATGCATGGGACAGACATAAGGCAATTCTTGTGGGGGGTAGGAAGAAATAGGCTGTTGGTTAACTAGGATCTGCGGCCTATCCTGTAGGTAGGGAAATGGGAAGACTAGATGGGCCAAGCAGTCCTTATCTGCTGTCAAAGTCTATGTTTCTATGTTTTCTTCTTTTTATTTTCAGCATAAAACAGCAAATATGGACAAAGCAGGTCCCTCCAGGTACAAACACCTCAGCGTTTCATGTTTACAAACTTTGTCAAGAGGATAATAGCAAACCCCTGTGGCACATATGAATAGTGCTCTCTTAAAGTGATAACCCACTGTTACTCATTACATGAACTGAGTTCACCAATACTCAAGTGTGACAAAAAAATAACAGAAAACCAAAATTGCACACATCTTAAAAATGTAAAAAGAATCTTATAAATGTAGAAAAATAATTTAAATTTAACAAAACAAATACCAACTTTGGCATGTTACTTTTTAATTTTTTAATTTTTTAGTTTTCTAATATTAACCAAGTGTAACCTAATGTAGAAAATGTAAAAAACAGACAGTATTATACATTATATGAGAAAAACATGCATACAATGTTTCTATATGCACAGATATGTCATAGACCTATTATTGAAATGCTCAGTATATACCAAAAGAGCTATAAATCGGCTTAAACTTCTTTCTTAAAGATTAATAAAGTCTACATGTCATATCACTAACAGACTACACAAATTCCTTCTTTTACAGTGTCACAAATAGACAGATATTTCATTTTTGTCATTTAAACCTGGCAATTTCATAGCTTGAGTTTTAAAAATCCAGAATTGTTCTTTGTGCTAACTTAATGTCTAAATTGCCACCTCTAGTGCCCATTCTTATTTTTTCTATTGCTACAATAGCCTGGTGGGCTATTTCAGAGGTGATAATAGCTGAGGCCTGTTAAGGACAGGTGCAGCTCCGGGAGCTGAAAAGTTGGTTCCTAAGGCCGGATTTAAAAGCGGCAATTTTGGGGGTAGTGGAAATGGATGTAGGGAGAGAGTTAAACCAGGATGGGGCTCTGTAAAAGAAGAACCTTTGGGCCCGAGCAGTCCTGGTTCTGGGGACCAGGAGGGTGGTCTTATCGGCAGTTCAGGTTGAGACAGTAGACAGGGTAGGTTGGGTGGTGGCAGTTACCCCGGGTGAGGCGAGCCCAAGCAGAATCTTCTTAGTTAGAAGGCAGGTTTGATAGCGGAGTCGTTCATCTAGGGTAAGGAGATTGGCCATGTCGTAGAGTTGACGTGTGGGTGAGCCTGGGGGCACCAGTCATTAGCCTGCATGCCTTGTTTAGGGTGAGGCGAATCTTGTTGAGGGCAGTGGTGTCGGCAGCAGCGTAAACTGGAAGGCCATAATCTACAAGGGACAGTACCGAGGATGCAACGGCAAGCCGGAGGGCATCAGTAGGTAGGCAGTCTTTTTGTGATGGTAGAGGATGCAAAGGCGGATGTTGGTGGCGGATGCAAGGGCATTAATGTGGGTGTGAAAGGTGAGGGCTGAGTCGAAGGTGACTCCAAGGTATTTGTAGGAGTAGACTTGTTCGAGTGGATGTAGGATGCTGGGGAGGATGGTGAGCGGGTTGTTATAAGCTTTGTTTTTGGGATGAGTGAAGAGCATTGACTTGTTTTTTTTTGTGATTGATGATGAATCTGAGCTCTTTAAACCAGGTTTCGGCATCCTGGAAGGAGTGTTGGAGAATGTCCTGGAGAGAGGCAGGGTTTACGATGAGAGGCAAAAATGACTGCATCATCAGCGTACATGAGGATGTTGCTGGAGCAGGCACTGGGCAGGGTATTTGGATATAGACTGAACAGTAGATGCCCCAGGATGGAGCCCTGTGGTACCCCAGAGCGGATTGTGTGGGTTTCCTAGAGTGTCCCATTGATTTTTGACACATTGGGAGCATGCTGTCAGGTAGGTTGAACACCAGGCAAGGGCGCCAGCTGAGAAACCAATGCGCTCGAGAGCATCTAGTAGCAGAGGGTGAGAGACAGTGTCGAAGACCTTAGAGAGGTCACCATACACTGCACCAGCGAGGGAGCTGGAGTCTAGGGAGGAGTGCAGGAAGTTGGAAAACTCCATTAATGCGGTGTCAGTGCTGTGACCAGCCTTATTAGGGGTCACGTCTGTGCTCCAATTTTTCAAGGGTGGCGGAAAGGTCGGATGTTGTCTGAGCTCCTGACTCTTCTTTTTTGTTATGGGCCAGAGTATAGGTCCTGCTAATCAGTGAGTTCAGGGGTCCTGTTCATTTTATTTTATGGTCCCCAGAAAGTTAGGGAGTGTTAGGCCTTTCTTAAACTCAAGGGCCTGAACAAATTTGTGCTTCACAACCTTTCCAGATGAAGCCCCAAAGGTCAGTCACCGGGCTGCTCAGTCAAGGGGTTTTAAGCCCCAATACATCTGATGGTTGCCTGCTGCCACATTCCCTACATCCGTCCTACTCTGAGTATCTGGGGTTTTTGATACTGGATCAACGCTCCAGCATAGAGTGCATCTTCACCCAAGCATCAGCCCCTCTGAGTTCCTTGAAGGTGTTTGGTAGTCCTGGTGACTTAATGTCTATCCTGTTTGAACGACCTGTTTATTCATGCACTGACGTTGTCCTTAGCAAGAGGTCTATTCTCAGCACTCTAGATATGCCAGAATCTCATGGCTTAGGGTGAACCGGGAGAAGAGCTCTCCTCAGCCGTCTCAGACCTTGGATGTCTGGTGATAATTTTTTGGCACAAAATCAGGAAAGTATTATGCAGCCTTTTTTTCCTGGAAGGCGATTTTTGTCAGAAGTCCACTGGCTCACTGCAATTTGGGCCTCAGGATGGGCACCGACGGTTTAATCATGTGGACCCACTTCAGATGCGGCCTATTCAATGGGTTTACTGTAGGCCTGGGATCCCTCTTCGGAGGATTATCAGCCAGTTTTTCTTTTACCTCTTAGCTTCCTCATTCCCTGAGTTAGTGAGTGGATGTGCAAGATCTGAGCAAGTTCCACTAGGACTGCTAGAGTTAATTCTCACAACAAATGTCTGCCTAGATGGATGGGAACAGGTCGGAGCCATTTTCCCACTCTAGGAACTTGGTCAGTCTACGAACAGTATCTCCATGTCATTGGTCAGAAGATGGAGACAGTCTGCCTAGCTCCCCTTTTAGTTTTCATCCATAATGCTAAACATGGTGTGCACTTGTAGACAACCATTAAGGCACGGGAGAGGTTTCTGGAAGTCGCCAGTTCACCTGGCTGGGGTGTTGAACCTTCAGGCGGACTGGTTAAGCCCCAAAATGTGGAGTAGAGGTTGAACCGGAGGTTTTTTCAACTCTTTTACAACCGGTTTGGTCGACCTTAGATCAGTCTGTTCGCATCCAACTGCAATGCTTGGATCGGAGAAGGATCTTCAGTCTTTTTGGTGCCTACAGACAGGGGCAGTGGTTGCTCTGCCTCAAGAGTGGGCGTTCAGAAGAGCGTATTTTTCCTGTACTAACTCTTTTTTTTTTTTTCTTTTTCCTCCAACGTTTACAGAGAGAATAATAAATAGAAATAAAAGATGCTCTGGAGGGAGCTGCCTCTTGTTAGTGGCTGAGTGGCTGAGAAGACTGTAGTTTTCGGACTTAGTGAATCATCTTGCGTAGCAAGCACTATTATATATTCTGGTGTGTAGAGACCTGCTCAGGGTCTCTCTCTCTCCACCCAAAAAAAAAAATACAGGATTGATACAGCACGCACCCTGGCTCCTGGGAGGAGGAAACCCTCCTATATATAAAAAAAGATAGTTATAGTTTTACCTGAGAAAACCACTTGACTCCTTGATGGCTGCCAGAAATCCTCTATGTCTGCAGCCTATGCTGTGGTGGTAGGGGCCACCTCTCTTTTTACCTTGAGCCAGCAAGGAAGGGTTTCTCCTTCGACTGCCTCTATTCTGCAGTTTTTTTCTATAAGACGGCGGAGAGGTCAACATTGAGTTCACTGAGAGGCTACGTTGTGATATCTCAGCCCTGGGGTTTTTTGGCTTAGGAACTCATAGGTGCGTGTTTGTAGGACACGTTTGCTGTCCTGATCTGGTTTCCTGTGGGATCTCTTGGGTTCTGAATGCACCTTGCAAGGAATTTTCCAAACCACTCCTATCCACATCACTGGTTTTGTTGTTTTACGGGCTTCCTATTAAGGAGCCATACCAAGTTATTGAGCATAAAGACAGGTGGTACTCAGAACGGTGTTTGTCTCTCAGGTGCTCATTGCTTTCCAGGACTCCAGGGCATGGGTCTCTGTCTGCCTGTCTGCAACTTCCTCTATTCAAGGGAAGGAATTGCACAAGTTGAGATTATCTGGCACCGTTAATATCTAATCTAAACAGATGACTGCGTTTTGTGAGTTTGAGAGTCTTGTTTGTTATTGTGGAGCAGACAAGCAGGGGCAAGAAGCCTTCCTGTTTAGACTACCCTCATTAAAAGAGTGTGGGCCTCCATTCAGGCCAATGTTCTAGTAAGAGGAGGTCCCCGGGTCTCCTCAAGGCTCACTACTCCAGGGCTAAGTCGGCACCCTCAACACACAGGTGAAGCATTAGTTTTAAGATTATGCAAGACAGTTGCGTGGTCTCATGTCCATGCATGCACAAAACCTCCATCTTGATGTTTAAAGTTCGACTGACACAGTTTGGTCGCAGAGTGCTATAGACAGCAGTTCGCAAGTAATTCTCAGTGCTTGCTTCTGGTGTATGGGATTATTTCTCCCCCGGCCCGTTTTTTTTCAGGGTACTGCTTCTCGGAACCCAGTTGTTATGATTACCCATTGACAATGTGGAGTGCTACAGAAAGAAGAAATTAACTTCATACATACTATAATTTCCTTTTCTGTTAGCTCCAACATTGTCACAGGGGCCCTCCCAGGAGCCTGCTCCTGCATGAGAATCTTCTCCTGTATGCTAGGAGGGATGTCCTGTTGTAAAACCCCCTACTATTTTTCCAGACATTGCTCTGTTTTGCTGTACTTGTAATGGAAAAAAAAATATATAATATAGTCTGCGACCACAGGTTAACTCATTCACACCACAAGAGCTCTTTGAGACTTCCACCATTTGTGCCTTGTGTACTCTTAGCACTGCATCCTGGGCCTTTCTAAGCAAAATCAAGCCATAATCAGCATGCCACAAACAAATGTGAATACCTCTTGAACCATAAGTGCTACACACAAAGTACGAGTAGCAAAGTTGTTCAGCACAACATTACCTTTCCAGTGATGCTGTGCAATCAGTTTGCTTTTTATTTTATAGTAGCTGAAATACCAAAAAAAAAGTTTTGTTTTTTTTCCAGCTTTTTTTAATGTGCTTGGGTGAGGCTTGAGAGACAAATGTCAGCCATACACACCATACCTTAAACAAATGTGAATAACTCCTAAAGTAGATCTGGTAGACACAAAGTATCAGTGGCAGCATTGTTTAGCACAAAATTACCTTTCCAACAGTGCTATGCAATCAATTGTAATCCATTTAGTTTTTATTTTATAGTAGCTGAAATACCAGACAACACTTTTTTTTTTTTTTTCCCCAGAGTTATTCAAGGTGCTCAGGTGAGGCTTGAGAAACAGATGTCAGCCATGCACACCATACCTTAAACAAATGCGAATAACTCCTAAAGTATATATGATAGACACAAAGTATTAGCAGCACAAAATTACCTTTCTATTGGTGCTTTGCAATCAATTCTAAGCAATTTGGTTTGTTCCGTATTTAGGTAAAAACTGCTGACTTCTTCAGACGTTTCCAGGCCTGAGTAGTGTACAGGCGTTATTGGCCTGAGTGGCTATGCTTTCAGACACCACTTACAGGTGTATCTAGGCCTGAATGAGTTAACAGCTTTACTGGAAACTCTTGAGGAGTTTCTTCCACGTTACGGGTGGCTTCACTGCATCCAGTTGTTGCTTGGATGTTTCTGCCTTAGCAGTGATTAGTCTCAGTTTCCAGATGTGCGAAAGATTGAAACCTGTTTTTTTGTACAGGATGGTTCTTTGGGCAAGGAGGATCGAATTGTCCAAACCTTGAGTCCAATGGTGAGTCTTCTCCTTCTCAGTCATCTGCCTGGAAGGTAGGACAGTTTATTTACATGTGGTAATGGGTTTATGTTAACAATAGATTCAAACAACATGAAGTCTTGCTGTATTCTGACATATTGCAGTGATGTCCAACCTTTGAACTGCCCCGGAGATGAGAGTTAACTTTCCACGCCAGGCATGGAACACTGAGCTCGAGCTCGGTTGAGACTCTGTCTGTTGCTGTTTGAAGTCAAACCGTCAGATTCTTTACTCCGCCTCACTGAACAGTCGCTCCGGAGATTTCTCCTTTGCTCGGTTCAAATTGTCGGTTAAAGTACCGGTTTTCTCGGTTTTCGACCGAATTTTACCGTGTACCTATCGGTTCAGACTCTGTTTGTGGTATCGTGAGTACTAGATAGGTTTATTTTCCTTGTTCTTCTGTGTGGAACTTGTAAACATGGGATCAGTTCGGTTTGAACCGATCAGGTTATTCAGAAAAGTTTATTCTACTGTCAGAGTGTGGTAACCGGTCCTTATCGGTTCTAAAAAAACGGATTTCATTATGTTTTTTTCCATGACCCGTAACACGGTCAGGAACCGATAAGGGTGTCTTGCCTGGCGGATTGCCAAAAAAGGGTAAGTTTTTGTTAGGACTGGCCATGTCTGAGAAACTCAAAAGAAAAACCGGGCCCACTGGGTTTCAACACTGTAGTGTGTGTGGGGAAGTCTTTGCTAAGGCTGATCCCACACAACCTGTGTTATTGTCTGGGGTTTGACCACCTCGATTCAGACTGCCAGATTTGCAAGAATTTTCCTGCAGCTACCCTGGAAAAAAGAGTTGGTAGGCTCAGGAAAGAGGCCAAGAAGTCCGCTGACCGGATGGCCAGCCGGTTCGGTTCAACGAACCAGAAGGAATGCCCTCTGACCAGGGTGAAACTTCTTTGGGCAAAGGAGAACCGACTCAGGAGTGGGTTCCGACTAAAAAGAAAGAAGGGATAAATCAGCGGTGCGGATCCACAAATTCTTTCTCCGACCGTACGATGGAAATAGCCAAAGCGATAAGGATTGTTCAGTCGCTAACCCGGTTCCGACCAGACCCGCACTATCGGAAGGGCTCGGTTCGGTCGGTTCCCCAGTTCCAGATTATAATTTAGAAGATTTTTATGAACTGGAGGAGGAGGAGAGAGTATGAGGATAGTGATGGTGATTACGAGAAGTCTGGATGTGCCTATTGACCGGACATCTCCCAGACAGACTTTCAGGGTTTCTCCTCCTAGGCTTTCTGAGTCCCCTCACATTTTATGTTCTACAAAAGGTGGCTGAAACTCTGCAGCTTCCTATGGAAGAAGCTGTGGACGACCAGGAGAGCCTGACTATGTTGAAATGATGGATATCCCAGAGTCCAGGGCTGTCTATTCCCCTTCATAAGTCCTTTGAAACAGACAATAAAATTTTAAAGACTCCTAATTCTATACCTCCTGTGGACAAGAGAATGGACAAGAGGTATACTCTCTCAGGCTCAGATCACGGGTTCCTACCCAGCAATGCAGCCTTGTTGGGGTAGTGCAGGCTGCTGCCTGTGAAAGGCAAATATACCCTTGGCTTCACACACCCCAGATAAGGACTCCAGGAGGATTGATGCCATTGCAAAAAAGCAGTACATGGCAGCATCCTTGGGACTCGGGCAGGCTAATTATATGGTCTATACAGCTAGATATCAGAAATCTAGATGGGACACTGTAATGGCTTTAGCAAAACAGGTCCCTGGACAGCTTGCCAAGGAGCTGGAACAGGTGGCTGCGGATGGTATTGAGGCATCCAAGGTGCAATTCCATGCTGCAGTGGACTCCAATGATGTTTCATCTAGAGTCATGGCTACATCTGTGGCCCTTCGTAGGATGGCTTGGCTCAGATGTACTAGCCTGTCTCAGGATACCCAGACTAAGGCCATGGATTTTCCTGTTGTGGGTAATTCTCTGTTTGGGGAGCAAACAGAGAACTACATGAAGAAAATGGATGAATACAGGACCACCTATAGGAGTGCTCAGGCCAAGGAAAGGCAAGCCACTCCCCAGAGGCAGCATTCCAGGGGCAGGGGCAGGCCTTTTCATAGGCCTTTCTACCAAGCCCAGGCCTCCTCTTCTGCTTATGCTCATAGGGGGTTCTTCAGAGGGAGAGGCAGATGGGGTACAAGCAGGCCTGCTTCCACCCGCCAGCCTAAGGCCCCTGCCAAGCAGGCACCCTGATGGGGCAGGCTGGCTTACTTTGTCCAGGACTGGATGTCTTTTAACATCAGACAAATGGGTCCTGGAAGTAGTAAGCCAGGGACTGGTTCTCAGCTTCAAAAAATTTCCAAAGATGAGAACCAGATCCTTTCCACCTGCAAATTCTTCAGAGGCTCTGGCCCTAGAAGCAGAGGTCTCTTCCCTCTTGGCTCTGAGAGCCATAGAGAGGGTTCCACCCCTACACAAAGGGAAAGGATTGTATTCCAGGTACTTCCTAACCCCCAAAAAAGACAGGAGAATGGCGTCCCATCCTGGACCTCAGATACTTAAACAAGCACCTTTTAAAGCCAAAGTTCAGAATGGTGACTCTGGGAATAATTCTACCCTCTCTAAGGCCAGGGGACTGGCTAGTCTCCCTGGACCTCAAGGATGCCTGTTTCCATATTCTCATCAGAGCTCCCATGAAAATACCTCAGGTTCGAGCTACCCTCAGGCCACTACCAATTCAGAGCAATGCCTTTGGCTAACCTCTGCTCCAAGGGTGTTCACAAAATGCCTGGCAGTAGTAGTTGCCTTCCTAAGAAAAAGGATTTCCATCTTCCCATACCTGGACGACTGGCTCATAGTAGGCCAGTCCCCAGACCAAGTCAAGTTACACCTACAGACAACTCAGCAACTGCTTACTTCTCTAGGTTTCCTTCTGAATCTTTCAAAGTCAGTTCTAGAGCCTGTACAGCTCCTCACCTTCATAGGCGCAGAGCTAGATACAGTAAAGGCAAGAGCCTTCCTTCCCCTGGACAGGGCAAGGACCCTTATTTCACTGGCCTCTTCATTCACCCTCCAGGTGTCTTGACCAGCAAGGCATTTTCTACAGCTCCTGGGGCACATGGCTGTTTCTACAGCAGTGGTGCAGGGAGCAAGATTTCAGATGAGGGACATTCAGTTCCACTTGAGAGCCTTTTGGTCTCAGAAAAAGGACCCTCTGACCAAACTGATTCCAGTGACTCGAACCCTGATCCAGGCATTACAGTGGTGACAGGATCAGGACAATCTAAGACAGGGAGTTCCTTTTGTCACTCAGTCTCATTCTCTAATCCTTACTAACAGATGCCTCCCTCTTGGGGTGGGGAGCCCACTTGGGAGACCTGACCACCCAAGGGTTGTGGTCTCCTCAGGAATCTCTGCTTCACATCAATCTATTAGAACTCAGAGCAGTGTTTCTAGCACTTCAAGCTTTTTCAAGTCTGTTCAGAACAAAGTAGTTCAGATCAGGACAGACAATACCACCACAATGTGGTATATCACACAAGCAAGGGGCACTCGGTCTCTGACCTTGTGCACAGAGCAATGAAGTTATGGTCTCTGGCCTATTCCTGAACACCTCTTACAGCAGTACACCTCCCAGGCAAGGACAATGTCCTGGCAGATGCTCTCAACCAGGACATCTCAGGGCCATCACGAATGGTCCCTGGATCCCCTAGTTTTGAAGGTAATCTTCAGATTGGGTACCCACAGATAGATCTTTTGCAGCCCCAGACAATCCCAACTTCCTCTCTTTTGCTGCAGGCCCCCAGTGTTTGGCTCAGTCCCCCTGGATGCCCTAGTTCTCAATTGGGAAGGAAAGTTCCTGTATGCTCCCCCGTTCAAGGTGTTAGTCAAAATCAGGTCTCAACCCTGCAAGGTGATTCTGATTGTTCCAGACTGGGCCAGACAGCCCTGGTACCCTCTCCTGTTGTCCTTAGCAGTCCCCCTTTCCCTGTCTCTTCCCAGGAATCACAACCTGTTAACATGTGCTCAGGGTAGGGTTTGGTATCCGAATCTCAAATCTCTCAATCTCAAGGCCTGGCTCTTGAAGAGTTAGAGTTTGATGATTTGCACCTCTCTCAAGGTGTTATGGATATCCTAAAGGCTTCTCGGAAGCCTTCCACCAGAAACACTTATAACTCCAAATGGAAAATATTCTCTCTATGGTGCTCTGGGAAGCATATTTCTCCAGAGTCTGCTGGCCTGCCCACAGTCCTTGACTATATGGTTTATCTTAATAGCCTGGGACTCAGACCAGCTACACTAAGAGTGCATCTGGCAGCTGTCGCTGCCTTCCTTTCAGCAGGCAAGCACTCTTCCCTTTCAGCTCATCCTGTTTTCTCTAAATTTTTCAAGGGATTGCTTCATACCAATCCTCCATTCAGGGACCCTGCCCCTGCTTGGGACCTTAATGTTTGCATTGCTTAGCTTATGCAGCCCCCTTTTGAGCCTTTGTCCTCAGCAGAGCTTAAGTACTTGACTTGGAAAACTGTTTTCTTGGTGGCCATAACTTCTGCCAGACACATAAGTGAGTTACAGGCCCTGTCAGTGGAGCCTGATTTTATCTCTTTCCATAGAGATAAGGTGGTCCTCAGGACTAATAGGAAGTTTTTGCCTAAGGTGGTTTCGGATTTCCACCTTAACCAGTCTCTCTTCCTGTTTTCTTCACTGACCATTCCTCCTCTGGAGAGAGGAGGCTGCACAGTTTGGATGCGAAAAGGGCCCTTAGCTACTACATAGAGCGCACCGAGGGTCACAGGTTTGACTCCCTCCAACTATTCCTCACTTATGGTGAGGTTGGTAAGGGAAAACCTGCCACTAAGAGATCTATTGCCAGGTGGATTGTCTCTTGCATTCAGTTTTGCTATGAAAAACTAGGTAGGACTCCACCCTCGGGCCTGAGAGCTCACTCTACCAGAAGTACAGCTGCTTCCCTGGCTGCTGCCAGGGATATTCCTTCTTAGAGATTTGTCAAGCAGCCACCTGGAAAACGGTACACACTTTTACCAAGCATTACTCTCTGGATATTCAGGCTAGGAGTGATGCTCGGTTTGGCACAGCAGTGCTTCAGAGCCTATTTCCTAAGTAGGTTCTGTCCCTCCTCCATGGAGGTACTGCTTGGTAGTCTGCAGTATGTCAGAATACAGCAAGACTTCATATTGTTTGAAGAAAAAATTACTCACCTTAGTAATGTTGTTTCTTCTAATGGAGTCTTGCTGTATTCTGACCTCCTGCCTCCCCTCTCAGAACCTTGGTTTTTGGGATGTGGGTGGGCAGTGCAGTGTTGGCACTCAGGAGGTGCCCCCAACCCTTATTTTTTCACCCCTCTAGTTTGGATGTGTGGGTGTTGTGTTTTGTTTTATTTTTGGGTTTCCTGACTTGAGTCTTTGTTTTGGGACCAAAAAATCTGTTTATTATATTTAGTAGCCAGTTGGCTAGTGTAAGTTTACAGTTTCCACACAGGACACCCAGTGAGTATAGCTCGTAAAGATCTGACTGTTTGACTTCAAACAGCAACAGACAGAGTCTCAACCGAGCTCGAACTCAGTGTTCCATGCCTGGCATGGAAAGTTAATTCTTTCATCTCCGGGGCAGTTCAAAGGTTGGACATCACTGCAATATGTCAGAATACAGCAAGACTCCATTAGAAGAAACAACATTACTAAGGTGAGTAATTTTTTCTTATGATGTATGAAAAGGTGTAGCTATTGTGGCACTGCGAGGTAAGTAGTAACTTCCTCAAATGCCCAACATTCTTTTTCCATATACATTTTTTCCCCACCTGGAGCTGGCAGGCGACTCGGCCCCTCCCTCAGAGAGGTCCACGCTCTGGCCTAGACACTCCTGCACATGACCCACCCACTAATCCCCCATGGGTTGTCTCCCCCCCCCCCATATGACAGAGCCGAAGGTGAGGGGGCATCGATTGACGTACCCCCCCTCCCCTGAAGACCAACATCCAGACTCCGTGGAGCTGGTACGGGTGCCGCAGACGTCATGGAGCCTGCCTGCTCCTCCACTTTTTCCACCGTGTTTTCTCCCCTTCCCTTGCCGTGGCAGTTCGAGCGCGTGTAGAGGCATGTGCACACAACGATCCGCGGCACCCTCCCTGTCTTAGCCACTCCTGTCTGCACTACCTCGGGACTCCGTCCGGGTGCAGCCTCGCAGTGGTTGCGACTGAATCCCCACCCGGGAGAGGAGAGCAACCCTACGGCTGCTCAGTCCAACTCCTGGCATCCCCCTGCCGACCCCCGCTCGTTCCCGAACCCGGGTTGCCAGCGTGGCAAGAGGTGTGGCGTTCAGCGCCTCAACCCTCGGTGCCACCGGGCCGGCCCTTATCCCAACATTTTAAAGTTTGGACTGTACCATTCCCTGGGTAGGGGTGCATGATATCCAGTTGCTGTGATTACCCATTGACAATGTTGGAGCTAACAGAAAAGGGAAATTATGGTAAATATGAAGTTTAATATCTTTATTCTCTCCTTATCTGGGCGATTTGGCTTCTAAAGGCCCCATCCAAGAAACAGCTTCTGCTGATTCTGGAGAGAATTCTTCAGTTATTTCGCTCTCTGGTCATCACTGTCAGTCTGCCCAAGTCAGTTCTAGAACCATCCCAAAAGCTGCAGTATATAGGGGCGGTCGTGGAGTCTGCACAGGGAAAGGCTTTTCTGCCCCAGAACAGGGTGGAGTTCCTTATAGCCCAAGCTCAAGAGATCACCCAGAGCCGCTGTATTCCCACCAGGGTGTCCCTGAGACTGATGAGTTTGATGATGGCTGCCATCCCACCTCTTCCACTGGCCAAGCTTCATATGCACATTCTCCAGTAGACCCTCCCGTTACAGTGGGACTAGCATATGCATGAGTTAGATCATCAGTCCTGGTCTCTTCCCCAGTCTGCAAGGTTTTGTGATGGTGGATGGACCCTTTGAATCTGTTTGAAGGTGTCCCCTTTCAGATCTCCTCCCCACAACAGATCCTCACCACGGATGCATCCAGTCTTGGCTGGGGAGCGCACCAGAGTCCCTTCCAAACCCAGGGCTCTTGGTCCCAGTTGGAAGCCTCCCTGCATATCAGTGTCCTGGAGATGAGGGCAGTGCTCCATGCAATCCAGGCCTTTCAGGAACACTTTGCTTCAGTAGTTAAGCTGCTGGTGCAGTTAGACAACCTCAGTGTAGTGTGTAGTTACCACATCAGCAAACTGGGGGGGGGGTGGGGCTCATTCATATACCCTTTGCAGGGAGGCCATGAAAGTGTGGTACTGGGCATTGGGATCACGGTCTGAAACTCTCTGTGGTCCATGTACCAGGCATGTTGAACACTCTGGTGGACAGTCTTAGCCGGACCCAGTCCATCACTACTTTGCTTGACCATGTATTTTTATAGTCTTACTAGAATTTGTGATGTTCTTTACTCTCCTGGCTAACTCTGTATTGTATGGTTTATGTATGCTGCGTCACACTGATGTTGTTGTTTTGTATTTCACTTGTATCCTCCCGGGTCGTACCTGAAAATAGGCATTCCTATGCCTAGTGTACCCACCCGGTCAACAAAAGCAAATAAATAAATGCAGCCAGGAGACAACAGTCCAAAGAGGTGGCTTTGTCCGAAGAGTGTGGAGGAGAGTGCGTAGGAAAGCAGAGTGAGCTCCAGGGTAGGAGGGTGGATCGGCATTGAGGGTCTGTGGAGTTGTTTTTGGTTTTGGAGCAGAGTCGAAGAGGACCATATTGTGGGCGCTAACTGAGATTAATCGTGAGACTGTTTGTGGAATTTATCTCTCTCTGGTTTGTGGAAGTGGTTCCTGCTTGAAGGGGATAACGAGTTTGGATTAGAACAAACTAATCTTTAACTGCCCGGAATATCGGGGCTCTACATTTGTGGGTGGCCTGCTAGCTAGAATCTGCCTTGCTCGGGAGGGCCGGGCCTGGAGTGGTCAGGGAACCGGCTGGTGGGTTTTGAGTTCTCCAAGGCCCCTCGTTGGGCCAGCTGGGGGGGAGGGGGTGGCTTAGGTGGGGAGCCGAGGTTGCAGGGCAGACATTTTTGGCGGAGGCCCTCACGGGTAGGGCCCGTGGTTGTAACAGCCGCGAGCAAGGTCTGGACTATCATTGGAATATCCCTATTCCGAGGAATTTTGTCGAGACAACAAATTATGGTCAGACCTCAAACTTTTATGTTTTGGATTATTATTTGGGCAGTGAGAGTGCCGTGCATTATTTTGGTGTCTCCAGGTAGTGAGCGGACCTGAGGCCCCATATTTCATCTGACATTATTTGACTTCTGATACACCCAGTGAGAGGGGGTGTACTTAAGTACCGGAGTATTTAAGTTTTATTTTTTCATTTACTGGCTTAAGTTTAGTCCATATTGTTTTAATTTTATTTTTTCCGTGAACTGAAGTTCTATTATGGCCGACTGGTATACCTTCTCTTCTTGGACTTACACTGACCACTCAGACTAATTCCTTTTATTTTGGGATATTATACTCTGATTGAAATATTAGAGTGTATGGGAAGGGGTTTTATTGCATTTTAGTTTTATATTTGTGGGGTGGGTATTTTAAGTTTGATTTAATATATTAGTTAAATTTCTTCCCTTTGTGGGGGGGAGTGGTAAATAAGGGGGTTTAATTTTTTTTTTTTTTTTTTTTTATTTAAATACTGTTCCCACAAGTGAAAGTTGTGGGGCAGGGTATTGCATTAGTATTTTATTTTGGGGTTTGTTTTAATTTGGGAGTTTAGTTGGTTATTTAATTGGGGATTTTTTCAGGGATGTTTTATTGTTATTGGGTCTTTCAGTATGTGTAGGAGGTCTGTCCCCACGGTTGTACGCTATTTGTCCTCCGCCCTTCGTGCCTCCCCCCATTACAGCTATCTACATACCAGCGCTGTAGAGCGCTGGGTATTGCTCGTAGGGGGAGGAGGAGAGTTGGGGGGGGTTGCGAATAGTGGAGGTCGAATGAGTGGGGCCATCATACTGCGGTAGTGAGATCCAGAAGATGCCCTGGGGCGGAATGGAAACTGGAACGGTGGTCTTTTGTCAGGTTTCCATATCCAAGGGCACCACCAGTATTGGTGGGCAAGTAGCCTGAGCAGCTCCAAAGCCCATCCTACCCGAGCAGTGTTTTGTGTAACGCCAGATCCATCTAGAATAAGACTGCAATTATTGCAAATCTTGTTGGGTCGGTGGATGTGGCGTGCACTACTGAGACCTGGCTGGATGAGAATGCAGGCCCCATATTAGAGGCCTGTATTCCGGCTGGGTACTCGGTGTTACACTGCCTGAGGTTGGACCGTTTTGGGGGGGGGGCGGGTGTGTTGTGGTCTGTTTCAAGACCGAACTGGGCCTCACAAGTGTACCAGTTGAGGCTGAGTCATTCACGTGTACTGTAGTGGCAGGTGTGGGTTGTAGGATTGTCCTCATCTGCTGTCCACCAGGTGATGAGCAGCTGTTCCTGCAGGAAGTAGCGGACTTCTTGATCGACATGGCGTTCGAGTTGCCTAGGCTGATGGTCCTGGGTGACTTCAACACCTGAGTCGATGACGAACTCTTGCAATTTTGACAATACTTCCTCCAGTTGATGACATCTTCGGACCTTACACAAGTTGTTACTTCTGCCACTCATAAAGGTGGTCACTCCCTTGACTTGGTCTTCCTCCTGGGGATTGAAGCCTTCGATTTGGGGGTGGAACCTGTCTGATGGTCCGATCATTACATCGTGGGGTTCAGTTTTTTCGCCCCCCTTCATAGGCCGACCCATGTGGAGATGGTCAGGTACTGCCCTTTGCGAGTTGTAAGCTCTGAGGGCCTGGCGGCGGTGCTTGACCTATCAGAGCTTTCTGGAGTGAACAATGACCCAGATGCCTTGGGCTTGACCTATAATAAAGCCATCTTCTCGGCACTGGATATCATTGCTGCTGTCCATGTTCGTCCTCTCCCCCTTCGCCCTCGGTCCCCATGGATTGATGGGACCTTGAGGGAGATGCGGCTATAAGGACGAAGATTAGAGCGTTGATGGAACATTATCAAGTCTATCATTCCGCAGTCTCCCGTAAGAAGGCAGAGTTCCTGTCCGGGGAGTTTTGCAGCTGCTTGGAACCAACAAGCTCATCTCTTTCGAACTGTAGACAAACTGTGCAACCCAGCCTGCCTGCAAGTTCGAAGAGCCTTTTCACAAGTAGAGTGTGAAGAGCTTGCTTGCTTCTTTGTGGCTAAGGTGGCTGACATCAGGATGGCACTCCAGCCTGCATCCTCTGCGGGAGAAGCTGTGGATCGGCACCCTGGCACTGTCCCTAGGCTCTCCTGGTGTTCCTTTGACTGGCCGGAGTTCATTGATGTCATGCAGATTGTCCAGGGTATGTGGCTCACATCCTGTAGTTTGGATTCAGGCCCAACTTTCCTGATAAAGGGTTGTTGTGATACTATCGGCCTGGTCCTAGCACAGATAGTCTAGTGCTCCTTGGAGACGGGTGAATTTCCTGGCTCCCTAAAGGAGGCGGTGGTAGTGCCACTCCTGAAGAAAGCTTCTTTGGACCCAGACTGCCATGCCAACTACAGACCAATCTCTAACCTTCCGTTTGTGGGGAAGGTGATTGAGAAAGTAGTGGCCATACAACTGGAGAACCATTTGACCATCCATGACATCTATGAACCACTCCAGTCTGGTTTTCGAAAGAGGCATAGTACCGAGACTGCACTGGTTTGGGTGCTCAATGATCTCTTGATGGCAGGAGATCGAAAGAGCTGTTCCATCCTGGTCCTTCTCGACCTCCTTCTCGATCTCTTTTCAGCGTTTGACACTGTGGACCATGGGGTAATTCTCAAACGCCTGAGGTTCATCTGCGGCCTGTCTAGTACAGTCCTCGGGTGGTTTAGATCTTTCCTCACTGGCAGAACTCGGAGGGTGGTGTCGGGGATTAATTCCTCCAACCCAGTCTTTCTTGTCATGTGGGGTTCCTCAGGGTTCGGTGTTGTACCCCATGTTGTTCACAGTGTACATGCTGTCCCTCGGAGACACTGTAAGAAGGAATGGGCCGAGGTTTCACTGCTATGCTGATGATACCCAGCTCTACCTATCTTTTGTACCCAACCAGGATAGAGCTCTCTCGGTATTTAACAATTGCCTCACTGAAATCCAGAACTGGATGAATCTGAGCTGGTTAGGTTGAACTCTGAGCAGACGGAGGTGATGGTTGTGGACCCAGGTCGCTGGATAGAGGGGATGGGAGCTGGTTGGCCTACAGGACTTTTTCCTGGGTGGCTCCCAGCTCCCTACCTCTGAACGGGTGCGGAACCTGGGGGTGATTTTTGACGACGGGCTGACAGTGCGATCGCAGGTGTCGGCAGTAGTCAGATCATCCTTTTACCATCTGAGGAACATCTCCAGGATTAAGCACCTAGTTCCGTCTGGTGATCTGCCTACATTGGTCCACGCCTTTGTGGCCTTGCGCCTTGACTATTGCAACTCCCTTTATCTAGGGCTACAAGGGGATGATATCTGCCGCTTGCAGCTCGTGCAGAACACAGAAACATAGACACAGACTTTGACAGCAGATAAGGACCGCTTGGCCCACCTAGTCTGCCCATTTCCCTACCTACAGGATAAGCTGCAGATCCTAGTTAACCAACAGCCTATTTCTTACCCCCCCCACAAGAATTGCCTTATGTCTGTCCCATGTATTCTTGAATTCTCCCACAGTTTTAGACCCCACAACCTCCTCAGGAAGGCAGTTCCATGCGTCCACCACCCTCTGTGTGAAAACATACTTCCTCACATTGCCCCTGAACTGCCCCCTCTATCTTTAAATTGTGTCCCCTTGTTCTTGCACATCTCTTTTTCTGAAAGATGCTACCCTCTTGGACTTTGATGATTCCACTGAGGTACTTAAAAGGTTCTATCTTGTCCCCCCTCTCCCTCCTTTCGTCAAGGGTATACATATTAAGCTCCTTTAGTCTCTCCTCGTATGGCTTCTCTTGCAGACCCTGCACTATTTTAGTTGGCCTCCTCTGGACTACCTCTATCCTTTTGTCCTTGCGAAGATGGGGTCTCCAGAACTGGACGCAGTACTCCAGATGGGGTCTCACCAACTGTCTGTACAGAGGGATAACCACTTCCTGTTTTCTGTTGGTGATGCCTCTCCCTACACTTCCCAGTATACCCCCCAGCCCTCCCTACTGCCTTCTCAAATTGCTTGCTAACCTTAAGGTCATCTGATATGATTACCCCCAGGTCCCTTTCCATTTTTGTTGTTGTTACTACCCCCCCCCATTGTGTAATCTTCCCTGGTTTTTGTTTTCCAGGTGCATTATTTTGCACTTCTTTGCATTGAATCCAAGCTGCCATACTTTTGACCATTCCTCCAACCTTGCCAAGTCCCTGCTCAGTCTTTCCACGCCTCTTTGTGTATCAACCCTGTGATTCCATCACTTTCCCTACCACAGAGGTCAAACTGACAGGTCTGTAGCTTCCTGCCTCTGTCTTGGTCCCATTTTTGTGAAGGGGAATCGCATCCACCTTTCTCCAGTCCTCTGGTACCACACCATCCTCCCATGATTTGTTAAAAAGTATAATCAGTGGTTTCACTAGGTCTCCCCTTAATTCTTTTAGAATTCTGGGATGAATTCCATCAGGCTCCATTGCTCTGTCCACCTTCAGTTTTAGGAGTTCTTTCAGAACCCTTTCTTCTGTGAAAGGACTGGGATCGACCCCACCCCATCCAGAGTGCTTCTGTTAATTGGATTAGGCACCTCCCCCTCCTCCTCTTTTGTGAATACTGAGCAGAAATATTTGTTCAGTATCCCTGCTTTTTCACTGTCCCTCTCTGCCCACCCACCGTCCATTATATTCAGCCTCACTATTCCTCCCTTTGTCTTACTACACTCCCTGATGTACCTATAAAAGGTGTTATCCCCTTCTTAACCGACTTGGCTATCTTTTTCTCAGTTTGGGCCTTTGCTATTCTGACTTCCCTCCCTGCTTCCTTCTGCCTTAACTGGTACAGCTGTCTGTTCTGCTCCTGTGTTTCCTTCTACTTCCTGAATGCTATCTTTTTCTCCCTGACTTTCCCCGTCACCTCTTTTGAGAACCATAGTGGCTTTTTCTTTCATTTTGATTTATTTGCTTCACACAAAGGCTTGTTGCCTCCGTGATGGCAGTTTTGATGTTGCCCCATTGTTGCTCCACCCCTTCTTCTAGCCTGTTTGCTATTGCTTTTCTAAGGCACTCTCCCATCTTGCCAAAGTCAGCCCTCCTGAAGACCAGTACCCTCACTTTCGTATAGAAGCAGCTCTGGCAGAGTTTATCATGAATCCACACTGTTTGATGGTCACTTGTTCCCAGATGGCAACCCACTTCTACATCAAGATCCTCTCACTGTCCCCATTTGAAGTCACAATTCTAAGATTGCTCCCTCACAGTGGGTTCGGAAACTTAGCTGTCTGAGGCATGCCACCTGTGGGACATCGAGAATGGCCCTGCTCTTGGATGTGGCTGCAGCAAATGTGCTCAGTTAATATCTGGCATATTCAGGTCTCCCATCAACAGTATCTCCCTTTCTCTGCCATCCTAAGAATGCCTTCTGTCATATCCTTGTCCATTTCCTCCCCCTGACATGGGGATCTGTATACAACCCCTGTGCGTATTGTGGTGCCATTTCCTGTCTCTGAGATGACCCACAGTGCCTCCTCTCCTTCCGGTTTACTCTTTTGTTCAGTTGCTTTTATCCCTTCTTTTACATAGAGAGCTACTCCTCCCCCTCTTCTCCCCTTCCTGTCTCTCTTGTAGGTTATGTACCCTGGTATGTTAACATCACAGTCATGGTTGGTTCTCTGTGTACCATGTTTCTGTGACTGCTACGATATCCAGGCATCCCTCTTCCATCAAGGCCACCAGTTCAAGGAGCTTATTGCCCAGACTGTGGGCATTGGTACTCATTAACCTCCATTTCCTGATGGCCTTACTCCTTTTTGCTCCATCCCTGTCCTTTTTGCCTTTGTCACTTTCTTCATTTACTCCTGCCCTTCTCCCTATAGACATCTCTATCTTGGTGTTTACCTCACTTATTACTCTGACTTTTTTTTGGGGGGCTATGATTTCCTGTTCCTTTCTAGTGCCTCCTCCCCCCTTGGCTAATTTAAATGCTTGCCAATGAGGCAGTGCCTCCCCCTTGGCTAATTTAAATGTTTGCCAATGAAGCATTTAAACCTATCACCTAGGATCCTGGTTTCCCTCCTGGACAGATGCAGCCAATCATGCCAGTATAGGCCTGCATCACTCCAGCTGGACCCCCAGTCCCCAATGAAGCCAAACCCAGAGCTCTGCACCAGTTTTTCAACCACTGATTGAATCCCATGGTGTGGAGCATCCTAGCTTCTCACCTCACATACCATAGACAGGCATTACTCTGAGAAGGTTACTGTCGTGCTACTTGTCTAAAGGCCACTCTCAACTCCACAAACTCTTCCTGCACTGCTGTGATCCCTTTCTTAACCAGGTCATTTGTCCCTAGGTGGACAGTGACATCCAGCTCCCTTCCCTGTGCAGCTGCTCCGGTGATCCTGAGGATTCGCTCCCTGTCCCTCCAAGCCATGGCTCCAGGCAGGCACCTTACCTCCCTCTCCCCTTCCTCCCCCAGTTCTACCTTCCTAACAGTGGAGTCTCCCACCAGGAGTAGTTTCTTTCCCCTGTGGGTTCCCATGGCACCCTCCTGTGGGTCTCCCTTGTGGAGGTTCCCAGCATCCTCCTTGGTCTCCACTGCGGGTGCCTCCATAGAGGAACCATAGTTTGCCAGAAAGGCATAGGAATTGTGAAGAGGTACAAATGGAGGGATGCGCCTCCGTTCCACCACCCCTCACCCTCCCTGAGCCCACTGTGGTCCAACCGCTCCTCTTTCTTGGCAACCTCTGAGGCAACAGAACACTGCGGCCCGGTTATTGACAGGTACTCCTTGTACCTGTTATTTCTTTGGTGCTGCGTGAACTGCACTGGTTGCCAATACAGTGACGGATCACCTTTAAAGTCAGTCTTCTAACTTATAAAGCCCTATACGGACTGGGCCCGGAGTACCTGAAAGAGCTCCTGGTACCTTTCTGCCCTAGGCGATCGCTCCGCTCGGTGGACGAGGGGTTGCTAGAGATTCCAAGGGTTTCCTTAAAATCTTGGGGGGGTCCGAGCTTTAATGTACGTGGCCCCAACCCTTTGGAATTCTCTACCCCGTCTGCTTGGGAGTGCGCATCTGTGGAGGAATTTAAACAGGCCTTAAAGACCCATTTGTGGTTGTTGGCATATCCCTGATGATGATATTTTGTTGTATTTTATTAATTCAGTATTTCTTGTATTTGTGTTTATTTTATTGTTTGTATTTTAAGTTTGCTGTTAAGGCGCCTTGGTTTTAGAAAGGTGTGATAAAAATAAAAAATATTATTATTATGCACGAATGGGAGCTTCTCTTATTTGTCGCAGAAGACTTGTTCAACAGATGGGGTCATCCAGAGTTGGACTGTCAAACCCCCGGGATATCTTACTGTATTCTGTCATATGCAATATGGTCTCATCATAGGACAGCTCTGGAGCAAAAAATGGTTAATAGAACCTATGCTAATGATGGAATGCCAGGCTCGAGCTCAGTTTTCAAACCACTGCCCCTGGAATACATCCTGCAACTGTCAGATTCTTTACTCCGCTTTCCTAAGTAAGACTCTTCAGAGAGCTCTCCTTCATCTTTCTTTTCTCATTTTTAAAGCACTGTCCTTGGTATTACAGGCAGATTAGTCTAGGTTTATTGTTGTTTTGGTAAGTTTTTCGGTTCCTTGCCAGTTCTTCACAACTGGGAAGAAACCAAACTTTTGTTTATATTTTCATGTGTAAATATCTTAAAAAATCTATTTCTCTGGGCCGGTTTATTTGCATTTAATATGTGCTGGGAACTGGGGTAACTCTCAGTTCTTGCTTCGGTTGCTGAACCGACTGCAAAAAAAAAAAGACAGTGAAGTCTTTTGTTTACGAAAGTGTGTATTTGGCTCGGAGAAACCCAGTTCAAGGTGTTTTGTTTTTTTTTTTTTTATCTCATGTTACATTTTGTTTTGGAAAAGTTGACCCCGTCTTCCTTTGAACCAGTTGCAACTTGCGATTTACGCTTTCTGTCTTGGAAAATATTATTTTTAGTTGTTATTACTTCTGCTTGAAGAATTTCTGAGCTTCAGGCTCTCTGGTGCGAGGAGCCTTGTTTAATTTTTCACAAAGACAGGGTGACTTTGCGCACAAATCCTAAGTTTCTCCCCTCGGTGGTCTGAGTTTACACCCAACCAGCCATTCAGCTTTCCTGTTTATTTTCCTGAGTGTACTAATCCAGGGGAAGCACTGCTCCATACGTTAGATGTGCGCAGAACTTTGAAGTACTACTTGCTTCGGACCAAGGAATGTAGAAAGTCGAAGCGGTTGTTTGTTCCCATTGCCCTAGGTAGAGAAGGTGCTTCTGTTTTTAAGTAATATTTATCTAAATAGTTGGCAAAGTGCATTGTGTTATGCTGCAATAAGTATGGCAGAGAATTGCCTGGAGCTGCCGAGGCTTACTCCAGAAGAGGCATGGCTGTCTCTGTGGCTTGTTTCCAAGGGTTGCGGCTGCCACCTGGAATTCCATCCATACCTTACCAAGCACTACAGTCTGGACATTGCCTCAAGAGCCTGTGCAGGTTTTGACAGCACTGTGCTGCATGGCCTCCTGTCTTAAGTTTATGGGGAGCCCTCCTCTCAGACTGTTTGCACCTGTAACTGCTTGGGACCCATTCCTTTGGTGTAACCTGATGACTGAGATACCCCCGAAGAAGATAAAACAAGTTACGTAAGAACTTACTGTAACAGTAGATCTTCCAGGGGATCTCGGTCATCGGGTCTGCTTTCCCTCCCACCATCCCCCTTCTTGGGGCTCTTGTCTAGGAACTGGCTGTCTGGTGTATCCAGCCTTTCACATAGGTCTGGGCACCTACCGCTCCCTCCACCTCTCTGTCTCTCTCTCCCTCCCTCCTCCTCCCCCGGTCCCCATATAGAGCTATGCTCTCTTTGTCTCTGGGTGAAATAACTGAGGAGGAAGCAGGGCTGCTCATGCCTTTATAGGTTTGGTGACATCGATGGCATGGGCAGGCCCTAATTGTACTGCCGAAAATCTGTGTGGATCCTGCTTTAGCGATGGTAAAGGTTCCTACAGTGTAACCTGATGACTGAGATCCCCTCAATGGTCTACTGTTATGGTAAGGTCTTGCGTGTAACTGTTCTTTAGTTTTGTAGGGGATCTTTACAACCCAGAGATTGTGCAGAAATGGAGAGATGCAACCCATTTGATTCTGGTGAAATGATGCCACCGATCATGAAACTGGGAACTTGTTGCAGTTAATTTCTTTATGCAGCTCAACTAACTCATTAATTTGACTGATATTTGAAGTACTCCTGCAGTCTGCAAGAATCAGGGGTTCAGAAGTGAAATTATAAATGTTAATTTGTATGGGCTCACTGTGCACATGTATTGATGACACAATAAAATACTGATTCATTTCAGAGTGGGCATACAGATATTGACTAGAGCTAAGGAATATAGGGGGAAAGTATTGGCCCTGATGGATGCACTATTGACTCAAAATTTCTTTATATTGCCCGAGTTGAAGGCTGATGGTAATGTGACTACTGTAAATCAGTAGTTCATCCTGAGGGATACATTTTTTCCATTATATCCTGAAAATACCAGTCAGTAGTAACTTTTTTTTTTTCTTCCATACCTTGCCTTGTATGAAGTTATCTCCCCCTACACACAGGCAAGGTATTTTGTGACACCAGTGAAGAGGAGGAACCCAGAGCAGCACTAGGCAGCAGGTAGTTTTAGTATTTGCAGGTACTTGAAGAGACCGCTGTTATGTTTGCTTGCATATCCAGTGTGGAAGGGAACATCTTGTGGCTACTCAGTTGAGTAGAGGCTGAAGAAGTATGTTAGTGTAGCATCCAGTGGAGCTCAGCCTACACAAGGTTCGACACCAGTAGCCCAAGCAGGAGCAGGCTGATTGTGCCTCCCTCACTTCTTTACTACATTTTACATTGAACACACTGCCACTTGTGCTCCCCCGTATTTCCACACCTTTCATTCAAACACATTAGCCGCTCCCCGTGGCTTCCCCTATGGCACTTGCGGCTTGTCCTCTACGCACTTCTCTGCTCGCTACTCTTAATACATCAGTCTGCACCCCTTCTCTGCTCAGTCATTCATTATATGCGAAGCTCTTCATTTCCCAATCATAGCAGTTTCACTATTATATAACTGGTGGTATCAATGTGTTAATTTTACCCGTTGCACTATCTGTGCCCAACAACAACACTGCAAATACAAGCAAACAAGCATTCGGCATTGACAAATGCTTGATACCATGAATGGCTGCTTATGCTTAACCTCTATTAGCAAAGCTGTAAACGTCAGTTTTGGCCTTGCTTCCCGCGCCAGCCCCAGTCTTTCCTCCTCAGTGCGTGTTGCCATAGCTCGGAGACTTCTCCTCAAACTGTCCTATGGCCTACCTGTCTTTGTGAACACATCTATCTGCCGCCTAAAAAATAGGATGCAAGATACAGCAATGTATGTCGTTTTGCCCTTGCATGTACATCTATCTCCCACCTAAAAAATAGGATGCAAGCTACAATAACGTATGTCGTTTTGCCCTTGCATGTAACCGTTTTACTCCTCACTGCACCCTATACTCCAAACTCTCTGCTGGCTCTCCCCTTCTGCTTTTTGGGACCTATCTCTTGGCAGTGTTGAGCGCAGTATAATGTTGAACCAAGCACCCCATTCCTTGGCATCCCATTTGGTGCCTTGTACAAACACTGATTCCCTCAAATCTTCAGACCTTGATCCATTCTCTCTCCCAAGGTCGTGATCCACGCATGGTGAGAGGTCTTTGCTATTTCTGCCCCTAAACTATGGAACACTAAACCAACACACATATACGTCAGCTTTCTGTTGCTTGCACTTTCTGGAACCGATATCGGTCTCGCCTTCTACAAACCTCTGTGTGCTCTTGTCCTGGACCTCTACCTACATTGCTATCACTCCTTTCATGAATACCACCTATCTGCTCCTACCTAGTGTTCTACTCTACCTTAACAGTCTGCCCACGTCTCTTGATAATTAACAGTTTTTTATCATTACCAACATCATAGCCTTATTGAATGGATACTGAACATAGGATTTGCAAGAGAGCGAGTTGTGCTCACAACAGAGGGAGGGGAAGCTTTCAATTGTCTTTTGTTTGAAGCAGATATACTGCAGGTGGAGGCTGCGTCTAACTGAAAGGTGAAATAAGGAATTTACAATTATCAGGAAAAGACAGTCTTGTTATAATTCTTAAGATTTTCAGTGCAGGAAGATTTTAAACTCTGGGCGAAACATCTGTCACAAATCCTGAAATAAGTGCAGGTACAGGTTGTGTATTTGACCCAGACAGTAAACTGTTTTCTTTGTTTATCTTTGTTTGCCTTAAAAGGCAATTCCAAACTTTCTCAGGAAGTGATTACATCACAGAGACTTAATCAGCCAATAGCTTGGGCAACAGACCTGAGAACAATAGTATTATAAGCAAGTGTTTTATAGCAAACTCATCAGAACAGCTAATATTTTTCCTAGTCAAACTATCTCTTGTTGGGAGCTGCAATACTGAACATAGGATTTGCAAGAAAGCGAGTTGTGCTCACAACAGAGGGAGGGGAACCTTTCAATTGTCTTTTGTTTGTAGCAGATATACTGCAGGTGGAGGCTGCTTCTAACTGAAAGGTGAAATAAGGAATTTACAATTATCAGGAAAAGACAGTCTTGTTGCAATTCTTAAGATTTTCAGTGCAGGAAGAGTTCAAAGCACAGCTGACTTATTTTGGGGCTGACTGCTTTCAGAGCACAAACCACCAGGCTGTTTTGGGGCTGGGGAGGTTTACCTGTGTCTGACTTGGATGTCTGGATTTTTCTCTGTTTGATTAGCAGGGGATTTTCTCTGTCAAATTGTTGTGTATGGTATCTTGCAGACAGGAAGGCACTCATCGCAGCGGTGGGTCAGAGCTCTTAGCTGATTGTTTTGTGAGGGCACAGTTTAGGCCCAACCTCTTCCCACCCCTGGAAATAGTTCCTTTATACCTGGGGTTCTGACATCGTTTCCTCAAGAGTGCAAGGTGCATATCAATGTCCTATCCTCTCTAGCACACAGCACTGAAAATATATGCATACACACTGTATAATATATATATATATATATATATATATAACAAACCAATCACACACACACAAGCACACACACACAAAAAAAAAAAACATAGTCATGTGGGGAGTAGTGCAATGTAATGGCTGTGGGGCAGCAGTCTTCCGGGAGTCTTTCTGGAGGCTGAGATGCTGCCCTATTTGCAGACAACTCTCTGCCCTGAGGGAGGAAGTTGCCCGTCTTCAGGCCACACTGGACAGCAGTAAGAGAACCTTCCCCCAGGCCAGGCTGGATGGTAGGAAGGGAACCTTCCCATCCAGGGAGCACCAGAGCCACCACCACTACCTCAGAGGTTGCAAAGAAAGCACAGCAGTTGGACCACAGTGGGCTCAAGGAGGGTGAGGAGGGTGGAACAGAGGCACACCCAGTCAGTTGTTCCACTCCACAATCCATACACCATTCTGGGGGAGCACAGCTCCCTTATGGATGCACCCAGGAGGGAGATTAAGGAGGCTGAGGACACCTGTCACAGGAGGCCCACAGGAAGGAGGCAGAGGATGCCACAAGGAAGGAAGCAGCTCCTGGTGGGGTACTCAATTATTAGGGGGATAGAACTGGGGAGCAGGGAAACTGAAGCAAAAGTGCCTGCCTGGTGCCATGGCTTGTAGGGACAGGAAGCGATCCTCATGATCATGAGAACAGCTGCACGGGAGTCTGAGCTGGATGTCATTGTCCACCTAGGGACAAATGACTTGGCTCAACATGAGATTAGAGCAGTGCAGAAGGACTTTGTAGAACTGGGGAGGGCCTAAGACAAGTAGCACACACAGTATCCTTCTCAGAGGTGCTGCCTGTAAATGGCATGAGTGAGGCAAGGGATTTGCACCATGCAGTTAAATGAGTGGTTGAAAAATGGTGTGGAGCACAGGGTTTGGCTTCATTGGGGACTGGGGTTCCACTTGGAGGGACACCAGCCTATACTGGCAGGATGGTCTGCATCTGTCCAGGAAGGGAACAAGTCTTTTGAGCAATCGGTTTAAATGCTTCATTGGCAAGCTTTTAAACTAGTCAAGGGGGGAGGCACTGATAAGCAGCAGGAAAATCCCAGCGCCTCCCTACAAAACAGGGTACTAAATGGGAAAAAGACCGAGGAAGAAAGGTCAGTGGGGGATGCTGCAACAGAAAGTAAAGCCATGAAAAAATGGAAAGCAATGAGTACCAATGCATATAGTCTGAGTAACAAGCTTCCTGAATTAGTGGCCTTGATGGAGGAGGAACATCTGGATATCATGGCAGTCACAGAAACATGGTTCAGACAAAAACCATGACTGGGACGTAAACATACCAGGATACACTATCTACAGGAGAGACAGAGAGGTAAAGAGGAGGAGGAGTAGCTCTTTACATAAGGAAGGAATCAAAGTAACAGAACAAAAGAGAAAACAGGAGGAGAAGAAGCACTTCAGGTAAATTTTGAGACCGCAATGGCACCTACAATCCGCACAGGTTAGATACAGACCCCTTCTCAGGGGAGGAAATGGACAAGGAAATGATAGAAAGTATACTTAGTATGGCAAAAAAGGGGAGATATTGCTGATGGGTGATCTGAATATGCCAGATGTTAACTGGAGTGCAGTTGCTGCAGCCACTCAAGAGTGGGTTATTCTAGATGCCCTCACAGGGGGCATGCCTAGACAACTAGTGTATTGGAGCCCACTCGAGAGGGAGCAATCTTAGACCTGGTTCTCTCAAATGGGGATGAAGAGGATCACAGATGTAGAAATGGGTAGCCATCTGGGAACTAGCGACCATCGAACAGTATGGTTCACAATAAAACACAGCAATACAGTCAAGCCATACAAAGGCAAAGGTACTGGACTTTAGGAGGGCTGATTGCTAAAATGGGTAAGTGCCTAAGGAATGCACTAGCAAATGGGCAGGAAGGAGGGGTGGAAGAACAATGGGAATAATAAAACTGCCATCACAGAGGCAACAAGCCTTGTGTGAAGCAAAAAGCAAAACTAAACGATGTAAGAAACCACTGTGGTTCTCAAAGGAAGTGGCAGTGAAGGTTCAAGAGAAAGAAAGCTTTCAGGAAGTACAAGGAATCACAGAAGGAGCAGGACAGAGAACTGTATCAGTTAAAGCAAAAGGAAGCTGGGAAGGCAGTCAGAACAGCAAAGGCCCAAACTGAGGAAAGATAGCCAACTCAGTTAAGAAGAGGGATAAAACCTTTTATAGGTACATCAGGAGCGAAGGAAGACCAAGGGAGGGATAGTGAGGCTTAATAGGGGAGGGTTGGCAGAGGGAGACTGTGAAAGCAGAGATACTAAACAAATATTTTGCTCAGTATTTACAAAGGAAGGGGGATACCGAACAAACAGTAGAAACACACTGGATACAGAAGTTGATACCAGCCCATTTACAGAAGAAAGGGTTCTGAAAGAACTCTTAAAACTGAAGGTGGACAAAGCAATGAGGCCTGATGGGATTCATCCCAGAATTCTAAAAGAACTAAGGGTAGAATTAGTGACACCACTGACTACCCTGTTTAACAAATCATGGGAGGATGGGGTGGTACCCGAGGACTGGAGGAGGGCAGATGTGATTCCTTCACAAAAGTGGGCGTAAGGCAGAAGCAGGAAACTACAGACCTGTTAGTTTAACCTCAGTGGTAGGAAAATGATGGAATCACTTCTGAAGGAAAGAATTGTTTCCAGTATCTAGAGGCCAGAGGCACAGGATCCAAGGCAGCATGGATTCACAGCAGGAAGGTCATGCCAGACAAATCTGATAGATTTCTTTGACTGGGTGACCAAAGTAGTAGATCAGGGAGGGGCTGTGGACATGGCCTACCTAGACTTTAGCAAGGCATTTGACACAGTCCCACACAAGATTAATATACAAGTTAGCTAGCCTGGGAGTGGGTCCCAAGATGACAGCCTGGATAAAAATTGGCTGGAAAATAGGACACAGAGAGTAATAGTAAATGGAGTCCACTCTGATGAAAGGGGGTTACTAGTGGGGTACTGCAGGGTTCAGTATGAAGGACCAGTCCTCTTCAATGTCTTTATCAGCGACATTGCAGAGGGACTGAAGGAAAAGTATGTCTCTTTGCAGATGACACAAAGATCTGCAACAGAGTTGATGCACAAGGTGGGGTGGAAAGGATGAAAAGGACTTGGCAAGGTTAGAGGAATGATCAAATGTATGGCAGTTTAGATTCAATGCTAAGAAGTGCAAGGTAATGCACCTGGGAAACAAAACCCAGGGAAGAGTACACAATGGGAGAGATACTAACAACAACAAAATGGAAAGGGACCTGGGGGTAGTCATATCAGATGACCCAAAGGTGGGCAAGCAATGTGAGAGGGCAGCAATGAGGCTGGGGGATATTGGGATGCGAGGGAGAGGCATCACCAGTAGAAAACAGGAAGTTATTATCCCTCTGTACAGACAGCTGGTCAGACCCCATCTGAGTACTGCGCAGCTCCTGAGACCCAGTCTTGCAAAGACATAGACAGGATGGAAGCTGTCCAGAGGAGGGCACTAAAATGGTGCAGGGTCTGCACCAGATGACATATGAAGAGAGACTAAAGGAGCTTAATATGTATAGCCTCGAGGAAAGGAGGGAGAGGGGGGACATGATAGAAACTTTCAAGTACCTCAAGGGAATCAACAAAGTCCAAGAGGTAGCATCTTTCAAAAAAAAAGAGGTGTGCAAGAACAAGGGGCACAATTTGAAGATAGAGGCGGCTCAGAGGGTAATTTAAGGTATTTTTTTCACAGAGGTTGTGATGCATGGAGCGGCCTTCCGTGGAAGTCGTGGAGTCAAAAACAGTGGTGGAATTCAAGCATGCATGGGACAGTCATAAGGCAATTCTAGGGGATGGGGGTAGGAAGAAGTAGGCTGCTGGTTAACTAGGATCTGCAGCTTATCCAGTAGGCAGGGAAATGGGCAGACTGGGTGGGCCAAGCGGTCCTTATCTGCCGTCAAATTCTATGTTTCTGCATCTGTGTTAGACTTCATAGCTCTCCTGAGTGTTCCTATAGCCTTGTTTTCCTTACAGCACTTTAACTGAATAACGTACGTCTGGTATATTATGTCTATGCTTGTATTAGCCTGACTGCTTTTGTATATGTCTTATGTCTTGTATCCTTCTGGGTTGTTCCTCAAAATAGGCAAATATATGCCTAGTGCACTCCACCCGGTAAACAAAAACTAAAATAATTGACGAGGAGGAAGGACTTGGTGGACTGCTTGCATGGTCTTCTTTCATCCCCATCCACCAACCTTTCTGTGTTCCTATCTTCAGTAACTTATTTAGGCTGCAAGACAAACTAACTGCAATAACATATTATTTGGCAGGTAAACAACAATGAAATGGTGGCACTTCAGAGGGAGCCTAATAATCCTTATGACAGAAATGCAGTACAAGTAAAAAACGTAAATGGAGACCAGGTAGGACATATTAAGCGTGAACTGGCAGTACCCTTGGCCTACATTATGGACAACAAATTGGCAAAAGTTGAAGGGTAAGTTAAAACATTTATTTACAAATTAAATTATATGTGCGTTATGAATAATTGTTTTAACAGTGTCTTTTCGCCGGCTCAGTGGCGCTGAGGGTTGAGGCACTGGATGCCACACTTTGCGCCACGCTGGTAACTCATGTTGAGGGTGCGAGCGGGTTGCCAGGGGTCGGCTGTAGAGGAGGAGGATTGAGCGTTCCTGGGGCAGCTCTCCTCCGGGGGGGTTGGGGGTGGTTGCAGCAGTCTGTGTTAGCCTGGCCCCTAGTGAAGGGTAGGGGCTGGCACACTGATGTAGACAGAAGAAGGGCAGACTCTGGGCGTGCAGTGTACGGGAGTGTACACAGCACCGCCACTGGAGTCCTTGCATGCTCCCTCTGCAGGGGAGAAAAAGGGAAACTGCCAGCAGTTGGATGATGGTGGCACTGGCAGGTCCCGTCCCCAGCAAGTTGGACCAGCGGACCAGATCTGTGCCTGAGGCAGGGGTGTGCGCATCCCCCGCTGGGGGGGTGGAGGTTAAGCCCTGGGGGGCCATAGCTGGTGCCGGTGGATGTCCGGGGGAATGGGGCTGGAGTGCCACGTGATTGAGGGCTGCCGGGGGAGAAGAAACGGTCTTTTCATATATATTATATTATGATTGAGATATATCTATATATATTTATGAGTCTTTTCCATTGATTAGTATTTAATTCTTTTAATCAGTAACTCAGTTGACTAATTTGTAATCATTCTATTGATTTATTCTGGTACCCTGGTATTACTCTGTACTGTACTGCACGGTATTGCATATGTTGTTTTGTACTACTTACATATTTGTAACTATTATATATGCTAATCTGTCTGCCTGAAGGTTACTGTACTGTGTAGCTGGAGGTAATATGTACAGTACTGTATGTCTTTCCTAGATAAAATCCTTTACGAAGGGGCCGGCCTGCATTCTTGTGTACGAATACAGTAGTGACTAGATTTCCTTAGCAAGGTGGCTGTACCTGGGATGGGCCCTTAAAGTATGTAGCTTACATGCAGGAATGCTACCCTCAAGAAACTGTATACTAGGAGATGCAGGGTATTACAGGGCATATTGTACCAGCTCCTACAGTTCCACCAACCAGTCTTATCTCAGTTACTCAAGATGCATTAAATTTGCAGTAACTGCAGTATATTTTACTGAAGTTCTCACTCGGGAGGATACATTTGTTGCCCACTTGATGTTATTTCAGCTCTCTGATGATCTGCTGCATGTTCAGCTCTGGCAGAGTATCTGAATTTATCACTGCCCACCACCTATGCATCCTCCAGTGCCCCCCACTTGGCTCCCTCTAGCTGAGTGTTAACAGCTACCCGTTGTCCTCTCATGATGGAGGGTACCACTCTGTCCCAGCCATAAGGCTTCACAGTACTATGATGCCCTTGCTTCCAATCTGTGCTGTCACTAGGGTGGATACTCCTTACCTCATCTGCTAGGCTTTGTCGTGAAGGAAACCATACCTGTCTCTAGTGTTGTACTGGTGGTCTCTAATGAAATTAAGCCAGAGAAGTCTAAAGAGACTTGTGATTGTTCATAAACAAACAAAAAAAAAAACTTTGGATACATACTGTATTAGTATAAAAACATTGTAGACTAACTTTACACCAGATTCACGGCTTATGTACAGTATATTGTTACCACTTGGCCCAGGTGCCTTACTACATTGCTTGTGGCCACATGACATTTGGCTTTCTCTGAGTGAAGTTGACCTTCTGGTACCATCAAACTGAGAATAGACATTTTCAAATAAAATTATTTGACTTCAGTTAAAAACTCAAAAACAAACAAAAAAAATCCAACAAAAAAAAGGCACAATTTACTGTGCTGTGATTAAAACTGAACATTCTTGGGAAGACAATGAACCTCTGTGCGCAAACACTGAGGCAAGGGTTACCCCAAAGGGCATTTGGCTGGGAAGCCAAGTTTAACCAGCATAACATTCTGTGGTGATTTGCATATGCAGCCCATGATGCTTTGCATTGTGTGGGCATGTGTGATTCTTGGGAAGGCTACTTATCCACACATTAAAGTCCCCAAATTCTGGAAGCCTTATTGAAACTTGGGTTTAAGCAGTTGCTGACTACTGTCTGTGTAGGCTGTCCTGATAAAACACAGATGCATTTGAGAATATGTTCTTACTCTGCCTGAGACTGGTAATCTTTGATACACGTCTTATTATATTGTCCATTGTATAAAGAAATCGGAAAATCGGAGCCCTTTTTGACACAGTATTGTCTGACTACTATACGGACCCCATCTAAATAGACTGCAATTGTTTTTTTGTTTTTTTTTTGAACTTTCTCTTTATCCTCTTGGTCGCCCTTGCCACTCTACTCCTTCGGGCTAGCTCAATGCCCTCCAGTCCCCGCTGAGTCTGCCCCTAGAGTGCTTTTTTCTGGTGACTCCCCTACCTGCCTCTTTTTTCACCTTTCACAGTGGGGTCTGCCCATGGTTTGCAGACTGGGTGGCTGGAGTGGCCGTCATCCAGAGTGCCGCGGGTTGTTTTCGGTTTTCTGTCCCTCCTCCCCTCCCACTGAGCTGGCTTCGGCTCGAGGCGGAATGTGCTTCACTTACGCCTGCCAAGTGCGGATGGCGTCCTCCCTCCCGACTCCTTCCTACTGGAGCCGCCGCCGCCCGGTCCGGTGCTCCACGGCTTCGGGCGTGGGGTGCGTTAAACACCCGGTATCCTTCCCGAAGGAGGAGAGCATCCGTGGGGACGCCGATCCTCCTTCCCCTGCCGACTTCGACGGCCCGAGTCCATTCCGAACTCGGGTCGCCGGCGTGGTGCGAGGTGTGGCGTTCAACGCCTCAACCCTCAGCGCCACTGGGACGGCGACTGCAATTGTTATCTGCCAGTTTTCCCAGGCGAAGATTTATGGCATCTCTTAAGAGTATTGGTTTTGAATTTTTGGTTCATCCTTACTAGTTACAGTTTGCAGTGTTCTTTCTAATTATAATTTCTGGATTTTTATATACTTTATATTGCTGTGTCCTCTTTCTTTTTGGTTTCTCTCACCCTAACAGATTGCACCAGGAGGCTGGCCTCAGCTCCAGTGTGCAGTTCCTGGTCCCCAAGTTTTTTATTTATTTTTTATTTTTTTGCACCTTCCCCTGACCCTGGTCGACCACTCCTTTGGGACGCCTAGGTCACCCGCTGGCACCCCTGCCCCAATGTCCGCCACCACCACCTCGCATTGCAGCCCCACGGTTAATCCGGTGTGTCTCTTCGCTGGAAGGGTCCCCCCCTCCTCTGAGGTAGATAGGTACTGGTGGGGGTTGGCCAGCACACTCTACATTTTGCCCCAGGTGCTGTTGAGTTGGTTGGGGACCGCATCGTGGGCTCGGTGGCAGCAGAGGCCGGCGACCGTCATCCTACCGGCTATGGAGCACTTCTTCCTGTTTACTCCCCAGGGGACTCTTCTTGGTCATCAGGACACAGCACATTGCCATACTCCTGATTTTGCCAGGAGTCAGCAAGTGCTGGGTTCAAACCCCCATTTCTAGATAAAAAGGTAACTGTATACCCATTCCAGGTGAAACAGATCACTGTGCTGACGAAACAACCTCACATTTCCATGGCACCCCTCCCCGCACAGACAAAATTGCTCCAAGACCAACAATTGCACATCGAGTTATCAAGAAATACTACTAAAAAAAGACAGTCACTAAGTTTTAAACAGGCCTGACCCACCTCCAAGAAAAGAACTCTCTCAAATCATACATCGTAAAAAATAAATATCAAAAATACAACTTGGACAACAATCAACTTTTAATGAACCTAAAATTCAGGTATCAAAACTGAAGAACAAAAAACACCACTTAGTAAACAAGAACATTAAACGTCAGTGGAGCTCCCCAGTCAACCCCCCCCACCCAAAGTTAATTACGCACACGTGATTAAAATACAGAAAACCTTAAAAAATACAATTCCACACTAGAGCAAATGCATTAATTGACACAGCATTACAGAATACCATATGTATGAAGTCTTACATGAAGTGCTCTAAATGCAGTAAAATTCACTATAATCTGACTGAATTAGGAACAAAATGAAATGCATTTTTTCTGGAAAGCATGAAAGTTAAAACCATAATAAAGTCAGCTCTAATTGCCAGCAAGCAGCTGAGACTCTTTCATAATAAGCTCTGATCAGAACCAATACAGCTGTGGAGATCTTTTAGGAGCAGCAAGATCGGTTAAAAGGATATGCGGTGCTTTCGTTGCACCGGAGTCAGACGTAATACTGCAGCCATTACAGTACTGCGCATGTGTGATACTTGCACATGTGCAGTTTGCCCCAGAGTCAGCCTTGTGCAACATGGCGGTGCTGACATAACTACATGCAACAACCTAGTGCCCTCTGGTTACTAGAATCCCATTAGCAGGGACAATGGTTTTCCGTTTTTACCGGTAACACCGGTAAAAATCACGGAATCCTGCTTGGTTTACAGATTTTGAATTCTTGTACCGGTGCCTCACGGAAATTGCATTTCACTGCACAGAATCCCTAATATTTCAGCATATTTTTAAATGTTTTTATTTTCTCTTTCTCTGCTCCCTTCTCACAGCATCAGTCTCCACTTTTCAGAGATCCCTAGGCTGGGTATCCCTTAGCTTTACCCCAGGTAATGCTTAAGAGCTCCTGTGAGCCTGCACCCATCCTGCCTAGGTTGTACCCCCCAGGTGGGAAGGGAGGGGACTACAGGTCACCCCTCCACAGTCCTTTAATGTGTGTCAGGCAACCCAGTGGGTCCCTCATGGAAACTGGTTATGAAGTCTGGGGCAGCTGGGTCCCTTCTACCAGCAGCCGATGTGGGGTGATTGTTGCTGGTTTTCTGGTCTCTGTCCCAGAGGGCACCAACACTTGAGGGATCCAAGGAAGTAGGGCACATAGAGACATGCCGCTTACTCCAGATCCTCGCTAGCTCTCTCTTCCCAAATGCTCTGCAGCCTCATTGCACCACCACCTGTGGTCACCCAGGTGGCAGTAAGCAGCAGGTCCTGCAGGCCACCGTTCCCCAGAGGAGAAGAGTGGCCCCCAGCTGCTCAATCCTATTCCCTGGCCAGGCCTCTAGCAACCTGAATTCACTTCTGATCCCGAGTCCCTGGCATTGCAAGCAGTAGTGCTACCTCAGGCTATTTACAGTGCTTTGTCAACTATACACCTATTTTGGTGTAAGAAAACATAAGCAGATGGAGAGGAAATAATTCAGTTTTAGTAAATGTTGCAAAGTGTTCAATGTTCATAATTTGCACTGTAGGTACTGTGCACTATTATTGAAATCATATATTAAAACATTATATATGGGTGTTATGGCTGACAGTATAGCCTAATGGATAGGGTAACAAACAGTGATCAAACTGAGTACATTTAGAAGACTTGGGTTTGATTCCCACAACCTCCACTTGCATACTGTGTGACTCTGAGCAAGGCACTTAACCTCCACAGTGCTCTTGGGTCACCTCTGAAAGCAGGCAGTTTTGCCTTGTGGGTTTACCCAGTTTGCACAAAAATATAAAAAAAATACCAATATATATTTACTACATCATACAGTAGTCAGGATACCATGTAATTTATCTGAGTTGTACTCAGGCTGCAATGATGTTGTATAGGTAAATATAAATGTTCAGATACATTTTGTGTTTTATAAGCTTGTTTTTAGACTTTAGTCAGGTTTTTATTGTATTTTTTGCATATGAACATCTAGGATGTATATTGCTAAGCGCAGGATCACTGTTACCAACTAGTTTATTCAAGTTTATAATCAGCAGGGCCATCCAAAATCCTCAGCTGTTCGATTGAAAGTGAGTCTAAATGAAAGTATGTTCACAAGGCACAAGCTGCCTTACTATTTATGGTGAATGGGAAAGAAACATAGACTTTGACGGATCACCTAGTCTGCCCATTTCATCATTTGCACTTTCTCTCCCACCTGTTGTGTCAGTCTCTGTGACAACAAAAAGTTTTCTGACAGACTGCTTTAATAAAAAACAAATGTTACGTGTTTAAGTGTACTTATGCTTGGCCAGTGGAATGGAAAGCACATTCAGTGACACAAGGAAGGTAAGACCCCAGGGGCTGTATGATGCTGGTGGGTAGAGAGATGCTCAATTCACATCTGAGCTCAAACATGAAAACTGAGAGACACCCTTTTCATGGAGACCAAAGGAAAAAAAAAGTAATCCACATGTTTGTGAGATGCATTAGAAGGTCCTCCACTAATCACTTGTGAATTTTTTTTTTTTAGGTGAAGACACTATTTCAAAGAAACAAATTCAGGCAGTTTGTTTTGTTCCTCCTACCCCCTGGCCATCCACTCCTTCAGGCCTGCCAAGTCCCCCTACCACTGCTGCTGAGTCCCCCCATCATCCACTGCCCCTTATGGCCATGCTACCAGGTAACCTGAATTAACCCTTCATCGGTGGGCCCCTATCCCTGTGGGAGGCTAACAAGGGAAGACAATCACCCTAAAGAGCTTCCTGTATATCCCAGGCATGGCAGAGGTCAGAACAGACACATGTGTCTGGGACGCCATGCTTATGGAGGACCAGAAGCCATCCTCTAAGTAGCCAGCAGATGTTTTTCCATTTTGTGGGAGCATGAGAGGCCACATGATGTCAAGACACAAGCTGACATCCATCACGCTCTCTTCCATAATGAGGGGCCAATGTATTGCCATGCCTCCAGCCTCCACTTGGGGCCAGCAAATGCTGAGCTGTGAATACAGACTCCCTCAAGGAGAAGGCAAGTGGTTGTTGGACACTCAAGCCTTCACCACCCCGGCCAGTCTTCCAGCACTCAAACCTATTCCCAAACCCTGGTCAGTGGTGTCACTGGCAGAAATCCAATTCAGGCAGTTAAATGATAGGAAAAAACAAATGTGGTCCACCTTAGTAGTGGTGGTGGTTCAGATTAATTCACATCTGAGTTCTAACAAGCAAAGAGACCCAGTAATTTGTAACATGTGCCTGTGGGGTGTGGGTGTTGAAGAAAGGGGATCATAATGCTGTCACTACTGCCATCACCCTTGAGGGATGTGGACTGCATTGTTGCTACTGTCATCACACCTGAGAGGTGGGGGTGGGCATAGTGCTTCTGCCATAACCACTGGTGGATGGGGAATGTTGTACTGCTGCTGTCCCATCTGAGGGATGGGGGCCATAGTGCTGATACTTCTATCACTCCTGAGGAATTTGAAATATGGTACTGCTGCCATCACACCTAATGGATAGGAACCGCAGTGCTGCTGCTCCCATCACACCTGAGGGAGAGGGAACACAGTGTTGTTGCTGCTGCCATCACACCAGAGGGATGGGTCTGTAGTGTTGTTGGTGTAGCCATTGCACCAGAGTGATGGGGACCTTACTGCTGCTTCCATCACACCTCAGGGATGGGGGCTGTAGTACTGTTGCTACAATCATATTTGGTACCTAAAATAACTTTAAATTGGTACAAGGATGAAAGGATGTTCAATAGTGGAGGTCAAAACTGCATGTTAGCAGAGTTAAAAATTGTTAAATAAAGCACATAAAACCAAACACCGGTACAACCGGATTATGGCTTAGCAGACACCGGTGACAGTACCGTTTTTTACAATGTGCAAAATGGAATTTGCCCTTTCTCAATCCCGGTAAACCAGTGTCCCTGCCCATTAGTGCTAGTCTTAGGCAGGTAGGAAAAGGCAGCAGGTGGGGAGCTCATTCGGAGCTTTCTACATAATTAAATCATTGTTTACTCAGCTAGCCTGAGAGAAAGATGATTATGTCATTTAGAACTCACAGCAGCATAACCATTTTAGAGTCAGCTGCTCTCAGGGAGCTCAGAATGTTCAAGAGTAAGTTGTTAAGTGTGGCAGGATGTCTGCCATTGGGGCTCTGTCAAAGGGAGCCCTGGTATTTTTCACTCTAGTTTGGTAAAATCTTCAGTTTACCTTCAGGACTCTTTAGTTTCACTCCAGGGGGAGTGAGAGGGAATGCTATTCTTGTGGATCTAAGGGGCAATCTCCTGAAGTTCACAGCTGCCTTAAGGAAAAACTATGAGTAGAATCTGACAGTTACCAGAGAAGGAAAGGTGCCTTTTGTTCTTTCCATGACTGGGAGGAAGGAACAACTAATCTGTAAGTACTGAATTTGAGACTGTTCTCTGAGGGGGTTTTCTGAGGTGTGTGTGTGTGTGTGTGTGTGTGTGCCCTAAATAGGGCTAGATCACACTGGTCAGGACCCCTTTTACCGCAACTGTGCTGAATTTAATATTAAAGTTGGGAATCTTTAGCAATTCATTGGGGATTGGAGACTCATTTGGCGTAACCCTGAAGGAATGGCAGAGGCTGTTTAGGGCGAAGAATGGGAAGAACGCCATCTGGAGTTTCAGGCGGGGCTACGTGGTTCGTGGATGGGCACCACTGTTTCCTGGGCAAAGACCATGCACCAAGAGGATTTTAAGGTGTGGCACATCCCACAGATATACACTTTGGAAAAGAGAGAGAGAGAGAGAGAGAGAGATTTTTGTGCAAAACAGTACTGCCTAGCAAAGTGTCCTACAAAATAGTTTGCCTGTATTGCAATGACAGATCTTTGGGGGACCACCCTTACTTTAACTAACATCTGCAAATAAAGCCGCACTGCAAAATCCCAGTTGCTGCTGTGGACATTCTGCTTGTTGCTTCTATTGTGAACGTTATTTTGGGGGGGAGCGGCCCTCAGCAGTTGGGTCTAGCATATGCCTAGCGTCCTCTTCCCTGGACCTGGTTGTAAATAAAAAGGTTAATTTTTATTATGTACTCCCACTCCCCATCCTGTAGATAACGAGCCTGGTATACACTCCAACTCTAGGGGTGGTACCATGAGTGTAGTTCTGCCAAAAGAAAATTGTATACCATGTAGTTGGCAGAAGTTCTTTTAAGGGAGTGCCAGCTAACCAAAGGTGGCGTGGGGGTTACATTCATATGCACGATACTCGTGCATGGACACTTTAAGTCAGCGCCACCATCTTGTACACAGCAGCCATCACTTCCGCAGTTGTGGAAAGGAAAAGTAGTGAACCAGGAAGTGGGTATGTTTATGTGGCCTGCAGAGGAGAAGGGCTGCATAAACAGAAACATTGGAAACTATGCTGGAGCACTGTGGCAGAACATTAGACAGCGGTCCAGTTGCGTGCTTCCACAGTGCACTTACACAAATCTGATGATTGCATAACATCTGTGGAGCTTGGCCCACAGAGCCATAAAAATCTGACTCCGGAGGAGACTATTAAACTAGAGATCTGGTCTGGGATTTGCTTATCACAGTCACTTTCTTAATTCTTTTCTAAGCGGTAATTTCTCTGGTAAATGTGCCTTAACCATATTGATCTCAGTGCTGGTAGGCTACTTCTGGTTTTCCCCTGATTGTATTAGGTAGGGGTAGTAGCAGTTTTTAAGTGGTAGCTGCCGGTGGTGACATGCTCTGAACAAAAGTGGTCATCATGCTTGTCTGCACATTTTAGAAATGACCACTTTCCTTGTTTTTGCTGTAAAACAACTGACCCCTTTAACACAAAAACAAGGAGCCAGTTATGGCCTCCACCCCATCTCTTTTCGCTTCAAGAGAGGAATGTGATTATGGGTTTGCATCAGATGTACAGTGGCAGCCATAGGTGCATAATATTGTTAAACAGTAATCAACTGTATGTAAACGTTTTTTTTTTTCCTTTTCGAATGTGTACTTTCTTAATGTTGTCAGTACCACTCCACCCATTTTGTACTCTGCCCCTGGATTTCTGTGCCCCAAGTGCATTATTTTACTTTATTGTGTTCAGGACAAAAAGGCTTTTCAGATGAGGGTAGGCAGTCACTAATCTAAATATTTTTTTTTTTAATTGCCATCAGAATTGTGAATTTTGTAAAAACAAAAAGGGAAATACAGGTAACAAAATGTCCATATTTTACAGAATATTAGGAATTTAGATTAGTGACTGCCCTTATTTGAAAGGTCTTTTTGTCCTGAACAACTTTCAGACTGGTTGTTTTTGTGCACCTGGAATAGTTTTAAAGATATATATAGATTTGTTTGGAATGTGTGCACATTTGCTAAGAGTTGTGCACAGTGCCTTTGGAAGATTCTGTATGAAAAGCAGTTTGGAGTTGTCTTCATCGTTTTAAATACACAATGGGTCTGAATGAGTTTAAAATGCATAATCTTTGCTTCATCCGATGAGAGAGAGAGAGAGAGAGTTCATCAGGGTACCCCACACTCTTTCAAATAGCTCTTCCTCTTTCTTTCAATTCATACGTTACCCTGTCCAGGGGTAGTATCTATGCTACCCTTTCTAGCCACATATTAGCTGTAGGTTTCACACATGATACCCATGTGTCTTGGATACATTTCCTGGCTAATGTGAGTAGTACTCATCGCTCTGGGGTGAGGGTCCCATTTATCTTCCCTCTCCTGGTCCATCCCTGTCAACATGGACATTGGTGTTTTGGGGATCCTTGTTCCTGTTCTTTGTTCTGTTAGCTGCCTTACCTCAGCCCAATGTTCCCTCAGGACTGGGCACTCCCAAAAGTAGAGTACAGTATGTACAGTATGTGCCTTTCCCTCCATGGCATCTACCACACATAGGGGATATGCGAATCGACCGGCTCAGCTCTTTCGAACTGTAGACAGGTTGTGCAGTCTAACATGTCTGCAAGTTCGAAGTGCGTTTTCACAAGGTAAGTGTGACGAGTTTGCTCGATTCTTTGCTGATAAGGTGGCTGACATCAGGGCCGAGATCCGATCAGTTCGCTCTATGGGGGTTGTCAGTGGTCGGTGCTTGGTTACTACTCCCCGATTTTCTTGGGCATACTTTGACCAACCAGAGATCGTGGATATTGTGCGGATTGTTCAGAGTATGTGGCTGACTTGCTGTAGCTTGGGCCCGGGTCCAACACGCCTCCTAATGGGGTGTGTGAATACCATTGGCCCTGTCCTTGCAGAGATTGTTTGGTGCTCTTTAGAGTTGGGTTAGTTTCCGAACTCCCAAAAGGAGGCAGTGGTGACACCACTCCTTAAGAAATCTGCTCTTGACCCCAACTGTCCTGCTAACTACGGGCCAGTCTGTAACCTTCCCTTTGTTGGGAAGGTGATTGAGAAAGTAGTCCCGCTGCAGGTGGAGAACCACCTTACCATCCACAATATCTATGATTCCCTCCAGTCCGGTTTTTCGGAAGAGGCATAGTACTGAGACCGCTCTGGTTCAGGTGCTCACTGATCTCCTGATACCAAGAGATCAGAAGTGCTGCTCCATCTTGGTGCTTCTTGATCTGTCTTCAGCCTTCGACACCGTGGACCATGGGGAATTGGTGGAGTGCTTGAGGTGTATCTGTGGCCTGTCAGGAACGGTCCTCAGATGATTTCAATCTTTCCTCACTGGCAGGTCCTAGAGGGTGGTGTCTGGGATGTATTACTCGGACTCATTCTCTTTGCCATGTGGGGTCCCTTAGGGCTCTGCGCTGTCCCCAGTGTTGTTCGCGGTGTATATGCTGCCATTGGGAGACATTGTGAGAGACGGTATGGACTGAGGTTTCACTGTTATGCAGATGATACCTAGCTCTACCTGTCTTTTGTGCCTGACCAGGATAGTGTGGTCTCAGTCTTTAAGAGCTGCCTTGCAAAAATTCAGGACTGGATGAAGACTAGCTTGCTGAAGTTGAACTCCGATAAGACTAAGGTGTGGGTGGTGGATCCAGGTCGCTGGATAGAGGCATCGGTGGCAGGGTCTCAACTGGGGCTTTGACTTGGGGGTAATCAGCTGCCTTCCTCTGAATGGGTGTGAAACCTGGGGCTGATTCTTGATGATGGGCCGACATTGCGCTTGCAGGTGACGGCAGTAGTCTAGTCCTCTTTTTGGCATCTGAGGAACATTACCTGGGTTAAGCATCGTGTTCCGTCTAGTGAACTTCCAACGCTGATCCACGCCTTTGTGACCTTGCGACTGGACTACTGTAACTCCCCTTACCTAGAGCTTCCGGGGGTTGATATCGGCCACTTTCAGCTAGTGCAGAACGCAGCGGCAAGGTTGCTGATGGGGGTTCCTCATTTGAGCCACATCTCTCCTGGGTTGCGCAAACTGCACTGGCTGCCTGTACAGTGGCAGATCACCTTCAAAATCTATCTTCTGACCTACAAGGCCCTACACAGACAGGGTCCGGGCTACCTGCAGGAGCGCCTGAATCCTTCCTGCCCCAACCGACCACTCTGCTCAGCCAACGAGGGGTTGCTAGAGGTTCCCAGGGTATGGTTGAAAACATCGGGGTCGCAAGTCTTTATGCACGCGGCCCCCACCCTGTGGAACTCTCTACCTCATTGTATTCGAGAGTGCCAGACTTTGGAGAAGCTTTAAGACGACCTTAAAGACCCATCTATTCCATCTTGCCTTTGGGGATTTTATGTAGTAAACTGTTTTAATGTATATTGGTATGAAGTCCGAAATTGCACTGTCTTTTATTATTTTATTGGTTTTAATATGTTTTCATTGACAAAATTTGTACAGCGCTTTTGATAATTTTGAATTGCGCTATAAAAATAAAGATGACTATTATTATTATTATTATTATTATTATTATTTATATCCCTGGTGAGAATTTGTGAACCACCGCTGGTGGCAGATATAGTCTGTGTATAAATTTGTATTGAACCTCTTTGTAGTTGTTGCACCACAATAACCCCATGTGTGATTCACATATAGTTGTCCAATTTTTTCTGTGATCTCTACCTCCATGTCCCATTCCCACTGTTGTCTTACACCCAAAAATTGATTGGGCATGGCGTCTCTCAGGTGTGAAATATATTTTTGCCATTAACCCCTTGGGGTCTGCTTGTGATACCATAATATCTCTCTCCCTCTCTCTCTCTGTCAAATAGTTTTGATGTTCCTGGATTTATTCTAGTCATAGCCCTCACATGTGTCCTTGCTTGTAGGTACCTAAACATATGTTGCTGTTCTGTGCCATGGGTGCGTATCAGTTCTTCCTGGCTTCTTATTCCTTCCTGACCTAGCATGTCCCCGAAACACTGTATCCCTCTTTGCTGCCACTGCGTGAATCCCTTCTCCTTAATCCTAGGTATGAACTCTGGGTTATCACTGACGGTTGCCAGTATGGTCTTGTCTTCTCCTCCCCTTGTACAATTTCTTTCTGCCATCCTCCACGTCTGTAATGTGTGTAGAACCAGTGGGTTCAGGTTTCGCCTGTTTCTATACTTTTTACGTCTCCCTTTGTCCAGGTACTTTAGGGGTGATCCGCCTACCTGTCCTAGCTCCAGGGGAAACCCAGCTTGCTCCTTCCTTTCCCCTGAGCCATTCCCTCACTGATATCAATTGTTGTGCTACATGGTATTGTTTTAGGTCTGGGAATTTAAGGCCATCTTTTGCAGTAGTCCCTTTGAGTCTTCTCAGGGCTGCTCGGGGTCTTTTAACCTGCCACAAAAATATGGTGCACTGTGCTTCTAATTCTCACAGATCCTTTCTGCTAAGCCCCATTGGGAGCATTTGTATAGCGTACAGTATTCGTGGGAGCAGGTTCATCTTTAACAGATTGTCATCCCATCCACGAAATGGGCAGAGCTCACCATCTCTAAAGATCAACTTCCAGGGTTTTTAACATGCTCCCATAGTTTAATCTATAAAGGCTCGACATTTGTGGACCCACCCTGATTCCCAAGTATGTTACAAAAGATGTTACCCTCTTAAATGTAAGGTTTGGTATCACCCTTTGCAGGCCCCTCCCACCTGCGCTAGTTCTGACTTTTCCATGTTTATTTTATAGCCTGAGAACCTGGAGAAGTTGGACAGTACTTCCTCTGATACTTGTCAGGGACTGCTCTGGCTCTTTCACGAACATCAGGATATTGTCTGCATAAAGTGATATAGTTTGTTTCCCCAAATTCCTATGATCTCGGGCTTCCTCCATATACATTCTGCTAGAGTTCTATTACCAAGGCAAAAGCAGGGGCGATAGTGGACACCCCTGTCTGGTGCCCCTTTCCAGATGAAATTCTTCAGAGAGACCCCCGTTCACCATCACCTTTGCCATGGGCACCGCATATAACAGTTCTGTGCATTCCATGACTCCTGCCTCTAGCCCAAATTTGTTTAGTGCCTGATAAGTCCACTCCACCCTGTCAAAAGCTTTCTCTGCGTCCAGGGATAGCACAGATCTTTCCCCTGCACACAGCCTCCCCCCCCCCCACACACACACATTACGTTTAGCAATCATCTAACATTATTATAGGATTTTCTATCTTTAACAAAGCATGTCTGGTCTTCATTTATCAGTGTTGATAGTAATATTTCCAACCTTCTTGCTAGAGCTTTAGCTATTATCTTGGTATCTATTGCAATTAAGCAATGAGATTGGCCTATATGCAGAACAGGTTGTATGGTCCTTGCCTGGTTTTGGGTATTACCACTGTCGTGGCTTGATAACAGGTGTCCGCCAGAGTACCCACCTCCTGTACTCCTTTAATCATAGCTTGTAGGGTTTTCATACTCTGGGGACCCAAACTTATAGAATTTCTACTAAAAAACTGATTTACAGTTCAGGACATCTTCTCATGGAGGATTCCTATTCTGGCCAAACCTAACAACCAAAGTATCCTCCTCTTCTAAGCCAATTCTCAAACAATTATATGAGACAACCATGCCTTGTTGTAAATGTACGTCGTGAAGTAAGGCTGATATATTAGTATTTTTGTTAAACTGTTTCTTTTGTTATGAAACTTTGATTTATTATGCAAAATGCATATTTGTTGTTCTCAAATTTTTTGGTAAATTTTTATTTTGGTTTTGTATATTTCTCCCACTTTAGCTTTTTAACGCTATTATTAATTTGTATCTCTCATACCCTTCCACCCTCAAGGATGCACCTGAAAATGAGCTGTTGCAAGTTAGTGTGTCTTTCCTGGTAAAATATTGTAATTAAATACATTAATAAATATTATAAATAAATAAATATAAGAGCCCTATTCAAACAACATGAAGTCTTGCTATATTCTGACATATGCAGTGAGTCCCAATCTTCAAACTGCCCCGGAGATGAAAGAGTTAACTTTCCATGCCAGGCATGGAACGCTGAGCTCGAGCTCTGTTGAGACTCTGTCTGTTGTTCTTCAAACTCAAACCGTCAGATTCTTTACTCTGCCTTACTGAACAGTCGCTCCGGAGATTTCTCCTTCTGCTCAGTTCATTTTGTCGGTTAAAGTACCGTCTTTCTCGGTTTTCGACCGAATTTAAACTGCAACCTGTCGGTTCAGTCTCTGTCTGTGGTATTTGTGAGTATTAGATAGGGTTTACATTAATTCTATTCTGTGTGGAACTTGTAAACAGTTTATCGGTTCGGTTTGAACCGATCAAGTTGTTTAAAAAAAATCTTAAATCTGTGATTTAGAGTGTGGTTACCGGTTCTTATTGGTTCTAAAAAAAAAAAACGGATTTTATTATGTTTTTTTCCACGACCTGTGACACGGTTGGGAACCGATAAGAGGGTCTTACCTGGCGGATTGCCATAAACGGGTAAGTTTGGATAGGACTGGCACTATGTCTGAGAAACCCAAAAGAAAAACCGGGCCCACTGGTTTTCAACATTGTAGTGTGTGTGGGGAAGTCTTTGCCAAGGCTGATCCCCACACCACCTGTGTTTACTGTCTGGGGTTTGACCACCTCAATGCAGACTGCCAGATTTGTAAACATTTTCCTGCAGCTACCCTGGAGAAGAGAGTTGGTAGGCTCAGGGAAAGGGAGGCCAAAAAGTCCGCTGAACCGGATGGCCAGCCCGGTTCGGTTCAAACCGAACCAGAAGGAGTGCCCTCTGACCAGGGCGAGACTTCTTCGGGCAAAAGGAGATCAGACTCTGAGGAGTCGCTTCCAGCAAAGGACTAGAAAATCAGCTGGTGTGGAGCCAAAACTTTCCTCTCCAACCGCTGAAGAAATAGGCGATCAAGATTGTCCCGATTCGATCGAACCCGCACCGTCAGGTAGAGCTCGGTTAGGCAGTTCCACCAGGTTCAAGACAGAAAGGAGTATGAGGAGGTGAATGTGTTTGAAAGTCTGGATGTGCCCATTGACCCGGACATCTCCCCAGACAGACCTTCAGGAGTGTCTCCTCCTAGGCTTTCCGAGTCCCCTTCTCATTTTATGTTTTATAAAAAAGTGGCTGAAACCCTCCAGCTCCCTATGCAGGAAGCTGTGGATGATCAAGAGGAGCCTGACTATGTGGAAATGATGGATATCCCAGAGTCTAGGAGACTGTCTATTCCCTTGCATAAATCTTTTGGGAAACAGACATTTAAAATTCTAAAACTCCTCACACTATACCTCCTGTGGATAAGAGAATGGACAAGAGGTACACATTGTCAGGCTCTGATACGGAGTTCCTTACACAACAATGCAGCCATGTTGGGGTAGTGCAGGCTGCAGCCTGTGACAAGGCAAATATTCCCTTGGCTACACACCCCCCAAACAAGGACTCCAGGAGGATTGATGCCATGGCAAAGAAACAGTACATGGCAGCATCTTTGGGACTCAGACAGGCAAATTATATGGCTTATGTTGCTAGATATCAGAAATCCAGATGGGACACTGTCATGGCTCTAGCAAAACAGGTCCCTGGCCAGCTTGCCAAGGAGCTGGAGCAGGTGGCTGCTGATGGTATTGAGGCATCCAAGGTGCAGTTCCATGCTGCAGTGGACTCAAATGATGTGTCATCAAGAGTCATGGCTACATCTGTGGCATCAAGAATGGCTTGGCTCAGATGTACTAGCCTGTCACAGGATACCCAGACTAAGGCCATGGATTTTCCTGTTGTGGATAATTCCCTGTTTGGGGAGCAGACAGAGAATTATATGAAGAAAATGGACGAGTATAGGATCACCTATAGGAGTGCACAGGCCAAGGAAAGGCAGGCCACTCCTCAAAGGCAGCTTCCCAGGGGCAGGGGCAGGCCTTTTCATAGGCCTTTTTACCAAGCCCAGGCCTCCTCTTCTGCTTATGCCCAGAGGGGTTCTTTGAGAGGAGAGGCAGACTGGGTACAAGCAGACCTGCTTCCACCCCTCAGCCCAAAGCCCCTGCCAAGCAGGCACACTGATGGGGTTGCCAGGGCCGATTCTCAGCTACCTGTAGGGGGCAGGCTGGCTTACTTTGTCCAGGACTGGGAGTCTCTGACATCAGACAAATGGGTCCTGGAAGTAGTAAGCCAGGGACTGGTTCTCAGCTTCAAAAAGTTTCCAAAGATGAGAACCTGATCCTTTCCACCTGCAAATCCATCAGAGGCACTTGCCTTAGAGGCAGATGTCGGGTATTCACAAAATGCCTGGCAGTAGTAGTTGCTTCTCTAAGAAGGCAGAAAATTGCCATTTTCCCTTACCTGGACGACTGGCTGATAGTAGGCCAGTCCCCAGATGAAGTCAAGTTACACTTACAGATAACTCAGCAACTGCTCACTTCTTTGGGTTTCCTCCTAAACCTTTCAAAGTCCGTTCTAGAGCCTGTCCAGCTCCTCACCTTCATAGGCGCAGAGCTAGAGACAGAGAAGGCCAGAGCCTTCCTTCCCCTGGACAGGGCAAGGACCCTGGTCTCTCTGGCCTCCTCATTCACCCTGCAGGTGTCTCGACCAGCAAGGCATTTCCTACAGCTCCTGGGGCACATGGCTGCTTCTACAGCAGTAGTGCAGGGAGCAGGATTTCCGATGAGGGACATTCAGTTACATTTGAGAGTCTTTTGGTCTCAAAGGAAGGACCCTCTGACCAAACTGATCCCAGTAACTCAAATCCTGATCCAGGCTCTACAGTGGTGGCAGGATCAGAACAATTTGAGACAAGGGGTTCCCTTTGTCACCCAGTCTTGCTCTTTAATCCTTACTACAGATGCCTCCCTCTTGGGGTGGGGGACTCACATGGGCGACCTCACCACCCAGGGGTTGTGGTCCCCTCAGGAATCTCTGCTCCATATCAATCTGTTGGAACTCAGAGCAGTATTTCTAGCACTTCAAGCTTTTTCCAAATCTGTTCAGAACAAAGTTGTACAGGTCAGAACAGACAATACCACCACAATGTGGTACATCAACAAGCAAGGAGACACTCAGTTTACGGCCTTGTGCACAGAAGCAATGAAGTTGTGGTCTCTGGCTTACTCCCTGAACACCTCCCTCACAGCAGTTCACCTACCAGGAAAGGACGATGTCCTGGCAGATGCTCTCAGCAGGATTTCCCAGTGCCATCTCGAATGGTCACTGGATCCCCTGGTCTTGGAAGTGATTTTTTTCCAGATGGGGCACCCATAGATGAATCTTTTGCAGCCCCAGGCAATCACAACTTCCCCTTTTTGCTGTAGCCCCCAGTGTTGGGCTCAGTCCCTCTGGATGCCTTAGTTCTCAATTGGGAAGGGAAGTTTCTCTATGCTTTTCCCCCTTCCTCTCCTGTTCAAAGTGCTAGTCAAAATCAGATCTCAACCCTGCAAGATGATCCTGATTGCTCCAGACTGGGCCAGACAGCCCTGGTATCCACTCCTACTGTCCTTAGCAGTCCATCTTCCCTGTGTCTTCCAGGAATTACAACCTGTTAACCTGTGCTCAGGGAGGGTTTGGTACCGAACCTCAAGTCTCTCAATCTCAAGGCCTGGTTCTTGAAGAGTTAGAGTTTGCTGACTCACACCTCTCCCAGGGTGTAATGGATATCCTGAAGGCTTCTAGAAAACCTTCCACCAGGGCTACTTATAATTCTAAATGGAAAAGATTTTCCATATGGTGCTCTGGTAAGCATATTTCCCCAGAATCTGCTGATCTTCCCACAGTCCTTGATTATATGGTTCACTTAAATAGCTTGGGGCTGAGACCAGCTACACTGAAAGTGCATCTGGCAGCTGTGTCTGCTTTTATTTCAGCAGGTAAGCCCTGTTCTCTCTCAGCTCACCCTGTTTTCTCAAATTTTTCAAGGGATTGCTTCACACCAACCCTCCATTCAGGGACCCTGCCCCTGACTGGGACCTCAATGTTTGCATTGCTCAGCTTATGCAACCCCCTTTTGAGCCTTTATCTTCAGCAGAGCTTAAGTACTTGACTTGGAAGACTGTGTTTCTGGTAGCCATCACTTCTGCCAGACGCATAAGTGAATTACAAGCTTTGTCAGTGGAGCCTGATTTTATCTCCTTTCATAGAGATAAGGTGGTCCTCAGGACTAACAGGAAGTTCTTGCCTAAGGTGGTTTCAGATTTCCACCTTAATCAATCTTTGTCTCTTCCTGTGTCCTTCACTGACCATTCCTCCTCTGGCGAGAGGAGACTGAACAGTTTAGATGTCAAAAGAGCCCTTAGTTACTACTTAGAGCGTACCAAGGGTCACAGGTTTGACTCCCTCCAGCTGTTCCTCACTTATGGTGAGGTTGGTAAAGGGAACCTGCCACTAAAAGATCCATTGCCAGGTGGATTGTCTCCTGTATCCAATTTTGCTATGCAAAACTGGGTAAGGTTACTCCCTCAGGCCTGAGGGCTCACTCCACCAGAGGTACAGCTGCTTCCTTGGCTACTGCCAGGGACATCCCTATTCTAGAGATATGTCAAGCAGCTACCTGGAAAACAGTTCACACTTTTAGCAAGCATTACTCCCTGGACATCCAGGCTAGGAGTGATGCTCGGTTTAGCACAGCGTGCTTCAGAGCCTATTCCTAAGTGGTTCTGTCCCTCCTCCATGGAGGTACTGCTTTGTAGTCTGCATATGTCAGAATATAGCAAGACTTCATGTTGTTTGAAAAAAATTACTCACCTTAGTAATTGTTTCTTCTAATGGAGTCTTGCTATATTCTGATCCCCCCTGCCCCTCTCAGAAGCTCTGTTTTGGGATGTGGGTGGGCAGTGCAGTGTTGGCACTTAGTAGGTGCCCACCCTTTTTGTTTCATCCCTTCTTTTTGGGGTGAGTGGGTGTTATGTTTTCATTTTTGGGTCTCCTGACTTGAGTCTTTGTGTTGGGACCAAAAAATGTGTTTTTATGTTTAGTAGCCAGTTGGCTAGTGTAGGTTTACAGCTTCCACACAGGACCTTAGTGAGTTTAGCTCGTAAAGATCTGACGGTTTGAGTTTGAAGAACAACAGACAGAGTCTCAACCGAGCTCGAGCTCAGCGTTCCATGCCTGGCATGGAAAGTTAACTCTTTCATCTCCGGGGCAGTTCGAAGGTTGGGACTCGCTGCATATGTCAGAATATAGCAAGACTCCATTAGAAGAAACAACATTACTAAGGTAAGTAATTTTTTCTTCTGTACTGCTCCACATTGTCAATGGGGAGTTAATACAAATGGGTGATAAACACCCGCACTGGGGTAGTGGTACAGCCCAAAGCTGTCAATCAGCATAGCAGCGAAAATGATGTTCTTCTCCCCCCAGGCTGCCTCTGCCTCTACCGGTACCGTTCCACCTGGGGCCAGACCTCATATTATTACCCTCTTGGGTGAATCCCTCGAACCAGTTGAAAAGTTTAAATACCTTGGCTTCTGGATCAACAGTAGGCTTTCCTTCGCACTTCCCAGAGGGTGGTTCATATCACTGAATTAAGTAAAAAAAACTTAGACAGCGACTAGGCATATTTTACAGGACCATGTACCTCCTTACCCTCGGCCAGAACACGATTAGTGCAATCAACATTTCTTCTTCTCCTGGACTATGGTGACATCCTCTACAGGCACTGCCCCTTGCCTCCCTTTCAAAACTAGACACTGTGTATCATAGAGCCTCAGAGTTATCACTAACTTTCCCTACAATATTCATCACTGCTCCTCTACGCTGAACTCGGCTGGCACTCCCTGAACACTAGGAGGCTGAAAAATGCCGCCATATGGGCCTGCAGAGCCATAATAGGCAAGATCCCACTGTACATCACCCAGCTCCTGGTCCACTCTTCAGGAACCTACTCCCTGAGAAGATGCTCCTGCATCACTTTTTGACATTCCTAGGTTCAGAACCCAGTACGGCTTATCTTTCCTAGGCCATGCCCTCCCTCCGTCTGGAATAGTATCCAAAAATCTCAAAACCTGTTAACTTGCCAACCTTGAAAACACTTCTTAGTAACCTACTTATTGAAACCTGCAAATGTTTCAGAACCTAATCTCCCAGTCTTCCCGCCTTCCTCTGCCTGTTGGTTTCTCCTCTCCCTTCTCCTTTACTCTATGACCTGTATTTTTTGTGCACATTGATTGTGGAGTCATGTATTTTATTTAACCTGCAAAAATGCTGTGCCTGCACTTTCTCTGTATATGTTATTTTTCCTGTAGTACTTTTTATTTGCATTATGTGTTCTTATTATATTGACCACCCAGGTCCACCTTGTAAATGAGCTTTTCCTCAATGGCTTTGCCTGGTTAAATAAAGATTGATTGATTGAACCATGGGCTTGTGAGCATTCCAGAGTCACAAATTCCTTGATCTTTGCTGTGCCACTAGAGGTGTAGGCATCATAGAAGCACTCTGTGGAAGAAACATTTGTCTACACTTTTCTGACTAGGATTGTGTAGCTGGGAGGCAAGCTGGGGGCTACCTGGTGACAGGGAGCACCCTCAAGTTTAGAAATCATGCCTGTTGAGCTGCAGTTTTCAAATTGACTAACCTGCCATTAAAAGAGAACTGCACTGAATCTGTTAAGTCATTTTTCACAGTAGAAGCTGTTTTTAAATACTGGATCAGATTCTGTTATTTCTCTAGTTATACCGACTTTTTAGTTACCCAGTGAGTGTTCCTGATTTACATGCTGCTGATAAGAACCATTTTAGTACTGTGTGATGTAGTTTATGTCCCTGTTCTACTCTTGTATTGTTGGCACAATGCATTCATGTTCTGTTATAGAACTTTGTGGCTGAGAGGGACATAAACTACATCATACAGGTCTAAAATCGCACCTAACACTAGAGTGTAATACAGAAATACCCACTAAGTACTAAAAGGCCTGTATAGATGGAACAATAACAGGAATTTAATTGGTACTTAAAAAAACAGCTTCTACTGGGAAAAATTACTGACAGGTTCAGCGCAATTCTCCTTTAAGTTTCATTTCAATAACTGCTGTGCATGATTTGGGAGCCACATTCCATGTTCTTTGCATAGGGTGAGCAGTGAATGTCTGTTTTTCATAGCTTGATGCCAGAGGTAAGTAATAGTTACTTATTTGGGGGGAGGGAGGTACAGTTAGTTTAGTTTGTGGGACCTTTACTGGTTATTCTCTTTCCTCTACCTAGCGTGCAAATGGCAATCTACCCTCCCTTGGGACACTCCCTCCTTTTCCCTTCCTGGAGACTTGGCATTTCTCTCCAGATGGCTAGATTGTTACAGCAGAGCATTTTGTTTTACAGACTGAGCCCCTACCTTTGAACAGTGCCCTCCCCTGTTCAGTTTAGGCTGTTTTTCTTTAGGCTTCCAGAGGCTGCATACATAACTTTCCCCATTCAGAGAAGGCTGCGCACAGGGAAATATTTATAGTATCTGAGCAAATCTTTTATTATACGAACATTGAAAATTGCCAGCAGATACAGGACTTACGGTCTATCTAGTCTGCTCGAGTGTGCAGCACTTAGCCATTTAGACTGCAGCTGCCCTCCCTTACTGTTTTCCTCCGTTTCATTCACACCCACCCCCATCGACTCCCGGGTTGCACCTCCCTTGATCCTGTCCCACCCCTCTTGAAGGCTCACTGTCTGCAGTGATACCACGTACTCCGACAGTGTGTTCCACCCTGTGACCACCCTTATGGTGAAGTCGTGCCTTCTCATTTCCCTCCTGAATCTGCCTCCTTCCAATTTCAGATTGTGTCCCCTGGTTTCCCCTCCCACCTTTTAGTTTGAAAATACTCTCGGTGTTTACTTTGTTCATGCCCTTCAGGTACTCGAAGGTCTCAATCATAGCCCACCCCCCCATCTATCCTCCAGGGAATACATATTGAGCTCTCTGTTTCTCCTTATAAGATTTATTTTCCAATCCCAGGATCATTTTCATTGCCTTGCGCTGCACTCCCTCCAGTAGCTTGATGCCCTTCAAGTAGGGGTGCCAGTACTGCATGCTGTACTGTAAGTGTGGCCTCACCAGGGACCTGTACAGGGGCAGGATGACTTCCCCTCTCCTAGAAGCTATTCCCCTTGTGATGCACCCCAGTATTCTGTTGGCCTTTACAGCTCCCTTCCTGCACTGGGCTAAGTGGTTCATTTCCCTTGTTACCAGTACACCTAGATCCTTCTCCTCTGTTGACATGGATAACTGCACTCCTCCCAACCAGTAACTATTTCCAGGGTTCCTTTGCTCCCAAGTGCATAACTATGCACTTCTTGGCATTGAACCCAAGTTGCCATGTGTTTGACCATCCCTCCAGTCCTGCCAAGTCCTCTTGGAGTACTTTGCCGCCTTACCCTCAGTCTACTTCCGCACAGATCTTAGTGTCATCAGCGAAGAGGCTGATCTTACTTTTTATCCCATCTGAAGTGTCTGCTATAAAAACGTTAAACAGCACTGGTCCAGGGGTGCCAGGGAGCCAGCTTCTGGATCGGACGTTTCCTGCAGGTGCTCCACATTGCTGCACAATATAATTTAAAATAACTTTGTGTGACTACTGGGTAGCTTTATTTTCTCAACATTCTTGGACTCCTGATATCCTGTGCTGTTGAATGAGCCTACACTTAAGTATGAGGCGGAAGAAGAATCAACCCTCGGGACCTCGAAAACAAAATATGTAGCAACCTACTATGGCCGGAGGCTCGGGTGGTCTGACGGGACCTGGCTCGACTGAATCACTGTCAGCAACTCCATGGCAAACTATACTGGACTCAATCAAAGTAATGGATTCTAAAATAGAGAAAACTCTCTCAAAACTGAGTCCCACGATGCAGCAATAAAAGATCTACTTTCTACAGTGGCTGCTGCAGATAAGAGAAGCACTGCCACTCAAGCTATGGTTGCCAGCCTGACTAAAGAAAACTTATCGTTACGAGGTGGGTTAGAAGTGCTGGAAAACTAGAGCAGGCAACTTACGGGTGGTGGGGCTCCCAGAGGGAGTCTAAGGCCCTAATTTACTGAATTTTTTAAAGTACTGGCTGAACGATAACGTTTCAGTACTGGGGGATTTTGATTGGTCTTTCCTTTGCATCCCTACGAAATGTCTCGGCAGGTGATCTCTGTAAAGCAGCCACTTGGAGTTCCGGTTCATACCTTCATTAAACTCTACAGTTTGGACATTGCTCCTAGAAGGAGGGCTGGCTTTGGCCATGCCATCTTCCAGGGACTGCTCTCTTAAGAGCACTGGTGGTTTCCTTTTCTTTCTGTAACCACTGCCCATCTGACCTGGATTGTATCCTTGTACTGCTTGGGACTCCATCCTAATGGTTATTACCTGCTGCAAGAGCTCTATCTCGAAGTGAGATAGTACAGTTACGTAAGAACTTAATGTAACATTAGATCTTCGAGAAGAGCTCTTGCAGTAGGTATGTTTTCCCTCCCACCTTCCCCCATGGTTACAGTGGCTTCAGAAAGTATTCACCCCCCCCCCCTTGGATTTTGTCACATTTTGTGATGTTGCAAACTCAAATTAAAATACATTTATATAGGATTTTTGTGACGATCTACACAAATTACTCTATAATGTCAAAGTGGAATGAAACTTCTGGAATATTTTTATACATGTAATTTAAAATAAAAACTGAAATGTCTTGATTTGATAAGTATTCACCCCTTTGCTATGACACTCCAAATTGAGCTCAGGTGCATCCAATTTCCTTGTGAGATCACTCTAAAATTTGAATGGAGTCCACCTGTGGTCAGTTCAAATGGTTGACATGATTTCAGAGGAAATACACCTGTCTATATAAGGTGCCACTGTTGACAGTGCGTGTCAAAGCAGAAACTCTACCATGAAGACCAAGGAGCTGTCCGTAGAACTCCGTGATAGAATTGTGAGGAAGCATAGATCTGGGGAGGGGGTATAAAAGCATTTCTAGGGTGTTGAAAGTTCCCAGGAGCACAGTCAAGTCCATTAATAGAAAATGGAAAGATTACGGAACCACCCAGACTCTTCCTAGAGCAGGCCGTCCTTCCAAACTGAGCAACCGGGCAAGAAGGACCTTGGTCAGGGAAGTGACCAAGAACCCAATGACCACCTTGACAGAACTACAGAGTTCCATGGCTGAGATGGGATAACCTGTCCAGAGGACAACAATCTCTGCAGCACTTCACAGATGTAGCCTCTATGGGAGAGTGGCTAGACGGAAGCCACTCCTGAGAAAAGGCCACATAATAGCATGCCTGGAGTTTGCAAGAAGACACGTGGCAGACTGAGACCATGTGTCAAAAGATTCTCTGGTCTGATGAAACAAAAATTGAACTCTTTGGCCTGAATGCAAAGCGCTATGCCTGGTGCAGACCGAACACAGCTCAGCACCCATGTAACACCATCCCTACCATGAAGCATGGTGGTGGCAGCATCATGTTATGGGGATGTTTTTCAGCAGCAGGGACTGGGGCACTTGTCAAGATAGAGGGAACAATGAATGGAGCCAAATACAGGCACATCGCCGGAGACCTGCATCAGTCTGTAGACCAGACTGGGGAAAAGATTCAGTTCAACGGACGCACTACAGAATACAGCAAAGCAACACTGGGGCAACTGGAACAGGAAGGTGAATGTCTGAGTGGTAGCCAACAGACTTGATCCATGGTCTCATGGGCTGAGTTAAGTTCTAGCGCTCCCCATCAACAGAAGCTCGAGCAATCTACCGAGAGAAGATGGCAATCCCCCTCGGTGTACAAGCGGTAAGACATACCCAGAAGACTCAAGCTGTAATTGCTGCCAAATGCGCTTCTACAAAGTATTGACTCAGGGGGTGAATACTTAGTAAACAAGATATATCAGTTTTAATGTTTCATACATTTTAATACACAATAAAATATTTTGCCCCTTTAAATTGTTGAGTATGCTGTGTGAATCAAGGGAAACAAATCATTTCAATGCATTAAAAATTCTGGTAGTAACACAACAAAATGTGACAAAATCCAAGGGGGTGAATACTTTCTGAAGGCACTGTATGTGAATTTTCTTCTCTCTGGGGGATGTTGGAAACTCCTCGGTTCCCCATCCCTTTATGCTAGCTGGGTCTCTGGCGGGCGAACTGGGGTGGTGCCAGGGGACCGCTCCTTAATACCATTGGTAACGTCTGGGGCGGGGCTGACTTCAAGTGGGCGGCCCCCACCTTGGATTGCTAACTAGAATTTTTTCCGTGAGGTCCTAGTTCCTGGTGGCATAGTCCTAATAGTTATTACCTGCTGCAAGAACTCTTCTCGAAGATCTACTGTTATGGTAAGTTCTTACATAACTGTACTTTTCCAGGGATGTGGCTATAGTTCTCTTAATTCACACTGTGGCAATTCTACTAGAATGTGATGATTGGCAGGACATCTTTAAAGCTAAGCTACTTCCATTGGTGGATATATCCCCCGATTCTGCCCTGTAACGTCAGATCTTCCTTTCCACTTGAAGAACAGGTCATCTCCTTTGTGCTCCGCTTAGGATTTTCTCTGCGCCATAAGCGAATCGTTACTTTGAAAGTTTTTGAAGCTGTTTTGCTGTTATTTCACAGTTCTTTCAACTCTGTCACTGGAGCGACAGTGGATCACAAGAAACCTGGATTTAAATTTTGTGTTGTATGCTGCCAGAAGATGTTGGTCACCGATCCGCACAACATGTGCATGTACTGCCTGGGCAGACAACACAATGTGACTGGGTGCAGCTTTTGCCTTTCTGTGCTTCCTGAGTCCTTTGAGGATAAGAAGCTCCAGCTCGTGCTAGGTTGGCCTTCGGAACGGGATCTAAAGGATTGCCATAAGGGTAGCAGAAAGGCCTTGGGAGCTGCCAGGTCTGAAGCACAGCTTGCTGCCCTTGAGACCGAAGCCGCCGCGGTGGGCAGCTTCTTGACCTTGGTGCTGTTTCCACTTGGGCGCAGCATTGGAGTGTCCTTTGTGGACCAGTTCTGTGGTATATGCAGGTCCCACCAGCCAGTGGAGGAGAGCCCTACCCAACATTGCTCTAGATCCAAGACCAAAACCAAGAAATCTTCTCACCTCCATTGCTGGTTATGGGTTGAGGAGAGATTGCAGTCCTCCCAGCTCTTCCATTTGCCTGACCGCTCAGCAGCCGTCTAGCACCCCTCAGCCAAGGGGCTGATTGGGCAGGTCAAAGGCTTTTTGGTTCCGCCATTGAGCCAGGCAATTTTGACCTGGTTGACATGTTGTTGGACAAGGCCAAGGACTTGACCTCACAGACCCCGGTGCTCCCGGTCCTCACCGAGGAGGACGTGGGTCGATTGGTGACCCCGCTCAACCCTACTCGGAACGAGCCTCCAACTGTGGTTGGGTCATCAACTCCCTTGTTGCTAAATGTGGGCCTGTGCATTATTTCTGGCCAACATCCTAACCTTCTTGCTGACTGGGCAGCTGACAGTTGAGGCGTTCGCGCTGTCGATCCTGCTTGACTGGGAGGTGCTGCCATTGACACTTCTCACCCCCTTTATCCTCTGGTGAGGAGAGACATCAGTGGAAAATGTACCGGTGCTACAAGGTGTTCCTCTAACAGCAGTGGACCATCGAAGGGCGGGTAGGGCTCTACCCAAGGACCTTTGGTCTCCTGGCAGCCACCAGTGGTTGCCTAGCCAGTCCAAGTTCTGCAGGTGCTTCTCACACCTGCCTCTCTGCCTGTCACGGTGGAGCCGCCACCCTGACAGCCACCAGCCAGCACTTTGACTAAGGACGCCAGCTGTTCAGCTTTCCAGGCAGGTTGTGAGTGAGGATTACTCTGGGTGACCAGTTCCGGGTAGTCTGTGGCAAACTATGGTCAAGGGCCATCTTTGAGGAGTCATTGGACAACTTGGATCAAGATTTCATGGCCGCCTCCTGGGATTGTGGCTCGCTTCTCGACCAGGGGTCGGTCTTCATCAGTGCACTGCTCTGACTGACTGTGGAGTCCACGCCCATTCCTTTGCAGCCAGTCCAGAAGAGGGCCAGATACCCACTTAGACATTTTGAACCAGGATAAATCCCCAGGGGCTGCCTTCCTGGTGGCTGCAGCCATCTTGGGACTGGTCCTGGACTTCTGGCAGCATCCAGCATTCTGCTTGGCACCCTCTGCCCGCATGGTCTGCAAGTATGCAGCCCCTGTGGGCTCCCTTTTTGGAGTTTTCTGATCACCCTTCAGCTGGAGGTCTTGTCACGGATTTTGTTCCATATGTCTGGACACCAGGAGAACATGGACAAGCCTCTAGACAAGCAGTCCAGTAAGATTGACTATGCTGCTGCTACAGTGGGTCTCCATCAGGCTGGCCATGTCATTATAATGGCTAATTATGGGTATTTAGTGATGGGAGTGTTCAAATAATCCTCCCTATCTCCACCCAGAGCAGCGGGTGGTGGTTGAGCTCATTAGAGACCACAGTCAATCGCTGGCTAAACACCAGCTCCAGACAGCCTTGGACATGGCTGACTCTTGCGCCTGTGCAGTGGCAGCAGCAGCAGCTATCTCCATGTGTTGTAGGGCTTGGTTACACCTGTCCTCCATTACGGCAGACACCCAGCAGAGGTTGGCCGCTGTCCATTTTCTGGGCACTGACCTTTTGGTCCTGGAGTGAAAGGGCATCTCACGAGGATTGGGAAGTCCAGTGCCACCCTAGATTCTGTGACTTTGTCCCAGAAGGACCATAAGAAAAAAACCTAAGAAACTGACCTTTCGATACAGGTCCTTTTTAATCATAGCCTCCTTGGCAGTAGCCACAGTAGGGGAAGTTTCAGACCTGGTTTCCAAAGAAATCCATGGCTCAAGGTCCTAAGGGTGGGGTGGTGGGACTGGGCTGGCAGGGCTAATGGCGCTCCTCCGGCAGCAGCCACCACTGCCTCCACAAAAGCTGCTCAGTGACGGGGGTGTGTGTGTGTGATCCCTCCACCTGTCCTGTCCCTGACTGCTCTCCCCATCAGAGGCCAGTACATATCTTCTTGCCATGGTCCGTTATCACAACGGACAAGTGGGTGTTGGATGTAGTGGCCAGAGGACTGTCTCTGGACTTTGAGGCTCTCTCACCCTACAGCCTCCACTCATCTGGAGAGTCTGGGGTGTTTCAGGACATGATGTCCACCCTCAGGGAGGACATTGCTCACTTCTTGTGAAAGGAGCCATAGCTCATGCCCCAGATGTCCTGTCGTGTCAGGTTACATATCCAGGTGCTTCCTGGTCTCAGAACGGATGGGGAGTTGGCATCCCGTACTGAATCTTCACAGTCTTAACGAGTATGTGTAGAACCATAAGATCTTACTTAGGGGGTATCTCTTGCAGCATGCCATCACTGATAGGACTGTAGCCACCAGGCACTAGGACCAAACGGAAACTTTCCAGCTAGCAGTGTACCACAGGGGCCACCCACCTCCCAACATCGGCCCCTGATCTCAGCCAATCCTATGTAGGTGGGTGGCCCCCATACTCCCCCCAGTTCTTTCCCACTGTCCACCAATGCATGTTGAACTGCTGAAACCGCCGCAGCTACAGTAGTCTGTCATTTTCCCGCCTTTACCGTGTTTTTGTATTTATTTTAGTCTTAACATGGAACCTTCGGTGTTCACACCTGACGGATTGTCTTCTAAAATGTCTTCATCTTCTGAGTACTCCACGAAGTGTGCCTGCGGAAAACAGATCCCAAGCAAGGATGGCCATTCTGCCTGCATCTTGTGCCTAGGCCCAGGCCCAGACCACGACGTCCTATTCTGCAAGTCCTGCCAGAAATTCAACCCGTCCACCAGGAGACGTTGCCAGAAGATCCTGGAGAACCACCTCCTTAAGCAGAAGATCGCCTCAATGGAACGGGAGCTGCAGGCCAGGAGCTCCTCTGTTTCCCCGGCCCAGTCCTCAGGGTTTTTGTCATTGAAGTCTCAGGATAAGGCCACCAGGAAACGCAAGCACCAGGATAAGGATTGGGACAGACCCTGGTCTGCCTGTCGCTTGCGGTCTTCTCACAAGACTTTTTTGATCACAAAACGGTCTTCCTTCCTTGTGGGGGGTCGACCTCCTCGGCCCCGTATGCCTGAACTCTTACAGGGCTACCAGTGGCCCAGCCTCCCTCGCGGATTGTGGCTCTTCGGGGCAGGGTACTTTGTATCCTGCTCCCCAGCTCCTGCTGTTTTAGCCCTTATTTTTGGCAGGAACACAGGGCACACAGTTGTGTGACTCCGCCAGGGTCTCTTTGGCCAGCGCGAGTATGGTGGACGCCAGTCTCCTAGTGATCGCCTTGACACCCGCGCCCCCAGCAACTGTCTCGTCATCTGGGACTGCTGCTGGTTCTGCTTCTCCTTCCTGGGGGCAGATGCTGCAGGACACCGGCATCTCCTCAGGCTCTGTCTCTCCTCAGCCTTCGTCCGGAGGGTCGCTCTCCACTCCAGCACTCATCTCCCCACTGCTGGTGCACGTGGATCCTCCTCCGGAACTCCCTTGGCCAACACCTGCAGGGTCTGTGACTGTCCTCCTTCCACCGCAGCATGTGGGACCCACACTGGCCCTGCCTGTCCTTCCTGTCGGGCCTGCGCCAGGCCTTCCTCAGCCTATGCCCGCTGGGCCTGCGTTGGCTCTACCTCAGCTGACGCCCGTCGGGCCTGCACTCGTCCTGCTGCAACCTGCTCCTGTGGGACCGGCACCTGTCCTGCTGCAACGTGCACCTGTAGGACCTCAGCCTGGGTACCTTATGCTGGCACCTGTGGGTCTGGCGCATGCTTACCCCTATCTCGTGTTGGCGGGACCTGTGCCAGGTTACCCATACCTGATGTCCCTGGTGCCTGCACCAGTCTACAACTACTTGACACCTAGGGGGCCGGCCCCTTTTGATTATCATGGTCTGCTCTCTGCCTTGTGGCCCTTCATGTAGACGTAGGTTCCCACCTCGAGAGGATTGGCCCTTCCCTTAAGGGCCTCCTCCGGACCCCCTTCTCCCTGCCCCTATTTGGCTGGGCCCTTGTGCTCCTCGCACCCCGCCTAATGCTGGGTCAGTAGCCTGGTCGGGCGATCGTCGGCTGAGGATAGCGGGGACGACGATGTGGATGATGTAGATGAGCGTGTCAGTAGTGAGTCTTCCTTTCTTGCCTCAGACGAGGAAGAGGCACTGAGCAATGTTCCCAATCCCCAGTGACCCCACCTTTTATGGCAATCATGAGGCATATTCAGGCCACTGTGGGGTAGGAGACAGAGGAGCAGGACCCTGGGAGACATCGGTTGGCTGTCTACCTATGTCAGCCCAACGCCTCCTTGCTCCCTTGGTGGTCCTCCCAATCATCGACACCTTTTATGGTCATCATGAGGCATATTCAGGCCACTATGGGATGGGAGACAGAGGAGCAAGACCCTGAGAGACGTTGGTTGGGTGTCTGCCTATGTCAGCCTGATGCCCCATCTTTGGTGGTCTCCCCAATCATCGACTCCTATGAGGATGCCACCTGGGCTGCCTGGAACCGCCTTCACATGGTCCCAGCGGTATGCAAAAAGGCTGACAGACTTTACCATGCACTGGCTGGTAAGCCATATGATGGAGAATAGCCCAAGACCGATTTAGTCGTCATAAATGTGGCGCATGACTGCCCCAAGAGGCCAGAACACCTTGGCTCCCATCTCCCCGGACAGGGAGTCTCGTAAGCTGGATCAGATGGGCAAGCATGCATTTGCCTCTGCCACTCTAGCCATCAATTACTTGGCCCATGTGGTCCAGTTTCAGAATCTCCTGTGGGACAAAGCTAAGGAGGTGGTCCTGGCCATGCCGGATGACCCTTCCAAGTAGCAGACCCTCCAGGCCCTCAAAATGGGCTCAGACACTGGTACTTGCGTCCTCTGGACTGCCCACAATGCAGTAGACCCCTCTGGTCGGACAGCAGCCTTAGGCATCTGTATGAGGCGCCACTCCTGGGTATGGGTCTCTGGCTTTGCCCAGGACATCTAGTCTAGCATAATAGATGCCTCTTTCAGGGGTTTAAAACTTTTTGGGGGTGATGCTCCACTTAGCAGCTAGGGAGTACCAAGAGAGACTCCAGGCCACAGAACTTCACTCCTTACAAACAAGAAGGAGTAGGGGTGATCTCCTTTTCTTATACAGAATCCAGCAATCACCTGATTTGATGCAGCAATGTGGACTTTGCTTCTCTAAAAGAAGGATTGTCTCAAGACTTCATAATGAACAAATCGGTGTGTGTAAGGCCAGAACAAACAAGAGATTAAACTTCTATTCTGTTAGAGCACCTAGACTATAGAACAGACTGCCACAAGAACTTGTGGATCTTAACACAGTAGATGCCTTCAAAAAAATCATAGATAAATGGCTAGAATCAAGCCTCAGGTTTAATATCTCACAAAGTTGCGAGGGACCATCTGGATGGACTATGGCCTTCTTTTGTCCATAACTACTAAGTAAACCAAGAACTGCAGACCTTGGGATGCGTTCTCAAATCCGTCCGCTCATTGTATCATACCCAGGTGAAGTTGTGACATGGGGCTTTTTTCATCAGTCTTCCAGGCAGGCTTATTCCAAGCTCAAGGCAAGTGAAAGGGGTGACTCTCCCCCCCCTCCCTTGCCATCACCCATAGTGCCCAATGTGCATTGCCGTCACCCATAGTGCCCAACTTGCAGCAGAAGCCTCAGCAGCGGCTGCTCCCACCTCCTGACTCCTTGGCAGACCCCACCCACCCTTAGCACATCAAGAGGCAGTTGTAGGGGGTCACTTCTCCCTTCACCTAGATAGATGGAGGGAATTGACCACAGCCAGCCTGGTGCTGCAGCCCATCGAGCATGGCGACACATTAGAACTCATAGGGTGGCCACCAGAAAACCCTCCGGGCCTGTCCTTATAACGTGCTGGTCACGTCCTCCTCATCCGGGAGGAAATTTAGGCCTTACTTCGGAAGGAAAAAAAAAAAAAAGGCCATACAGCCAGTCTCACAGTTTCAGCAGGGCAGGGGGTTCTACTCCCACATCTTCCTGGACCCCAGGTGGAGGGGAGATATTCAGCCCATCATGGACTTGAGCCAGCTGAACTGTTTATAGCATACAAATGGTTCAGAATGGTTACTCTTCAGGGTTTGCTGCCCCTGCTACATTGGGGGACTGGATCTGCTCTCTGGATATGCAGGATGCCTATCTGCATATCAAGGTTTTTGCCTCCCACTGCGGTATGCTATCTACGTTTCCACTTTCAGGGAGTGCACTGCCAGTTCAGAGGTCTGCTTTTTGGTTTGTCCTCAGCACCCTGGGTCTTCACCAAGTGCTTGGCAGTGGTGGCTGCTGCCTTAAGAAGGCAGGGTTTCTGCATCTTCCCATAACTGGACATTTGGCTCCTAGCAGCGCTGTTCAGGGAACATCTCCTTCAAACCATTGCGCATACCTGCAGTCTGTTCCAGGCCTTGGGCATCACTATCAGCATGCCAAAATCCTTTCTGACCCCCAGTCAACATCCCCAGTACATAGGGGCAGTACTGAACATGGCTCAGGAGATGGCCTTCCTGCCCTCAGACAGAGCAGAACCTCTGATGGACCAGACCCGGCTTCTTTACTCTAGCAGTCATGTTCCTGTGAGGGCTTTTTTGCGACTTCTAGGCCTCATGGTTGCCGCCATTGCCACGGTTCCCTTAGCCAGGCTGCACATGAGAGCCCCTCAGTAGACATTGCAAGTCCAGTGGGACCATCGCACTGACGTCTTGGGATCACCCAGTTATGGTCTTGGATTCAGTCTGGAGGGTATTGTTGTTGTGGCTGGAGCCTAGCAACCTGCTTTTGGGGGGGGGGGCTTCTGTATTCCTCCCCCTCAGTGGGTCCTGACAACAGAAGCCTTGAATCTCAGCTGGGGGCTCACCTGGGAGTTCACCAAATTCCGTGCACATGGACCGAGGTGGAGAAGGTACTTAACATCAATGTCCTAAAGATGTGAGCAGTCTTGTACGCCCTGCAGGCCTTTCAGACTCTGCTATCCCCAGGTCTGCCTTTTTTTAAACTTTATAATTATTCAGTTTCACTGAACAAACATGTACATTCTTTTGATTTCAGGTATAGGGTATCATACAAATGATCGTGGTAGAAAATACTTAGCCCTTCATTCTTTGGTATATCATTGTGAGGGAAAAGTTTAATATTTATAAATGCCCATAACATGGATCAGTGTAGGCCCTTGCAGCAAGACCATGGACAATCATTCTAATAAGAGTGCTAAAAAGTCCAGAGAATCCCTTTTATGTAGATGAGCTTATATCAACAACTTAGCCCAGGAGTTCATGATAGCACAATAAGTGGAGAACTATTCCCCTTTCAGAAGCTTCAGATGCCTCTCCGTTAAACTCTCAAGGACACCATTTAATAATTAGTTACATCTTTAAAAATATTATAAGTAAGTAATCACGACGGGGTGTGCATTAAAGGATTTTAATGCACGCCCCAGGGGTGTGCTGAGGCATGAGGCTGAATGCAGAGTGTCATTACGCACCTGGGAAGTGCATTAAAATCCTTTAATGCACACCCTGGAGTGGCTTATCACACTTATAAAATGGGCCACCATCATAAAGTAATTAGTTTGATGTACTCTGATAGGGATTAAAACTTATTTACTATTTTCAAAAGAGTGTACAATACATTACCTCTAAACCATCTAAAAAACTGAAAAGTAGTCCCAATTAATATATAAAATAGGATATGTCAGCAATAGGTTAACTAGTACAGTACTTTGCAGTAAAAGTATTTATTAGTAGAGTCGGTTGAAAATAAATACTTTCTCTGTCTCATGTAAATGTTATCATAAATGCACTGTAACATTTGTAAGACATAAGCAGTGTTTAAAACTTAATTTTCATTACACTGTAGTTATATAGTTTCCTTGAAGGCAACCTTCTCTTTGTTTTTTACTTATGTGCTATGGTCTAGTACATAAAAGAAAAACTGCTGTAGGATTGAGGTGAAAGGTTAGTAAGAAAAAAAAAAAAAATTTAAACCTGCCAGGTTGCCTTTTTTTTGGTGGGCAAGGAGGGTAGATTTCACCAGAAAACTTCTATATACTGTAGATTCAAATGTGCGTGCTTTTATTAACATTAACAATGTATTTTGGGCACTTTGGGTCTGTCTCTGCCTTTTTAACTGTGTTTTCCCACCTTTTCTTTTTGTTTAGAAATTATTACTGTATTGCCTACTTTCTTCATTCTGTTTTTTGGTTTATGTTTTTCCCCACATTCAAGACATAGAATGTTTATAATGGAATGTTTACCATTGGATATAGGGATTCAAAATTCTGCTTTATTCCACTTGTAGAATGTTACTCTCCTGACATTATGTACGCACAGACAATAAAGGCCTATTTTAGAGCCACAGAGTCGATGATCTCACTGTCAGAGTAAGCAGAAGAGATTTCCCTGATGAGCAGGTAAAGACAGAAGGGGGAATTTTCACTGTTAGAAAAGAAACAGTTGTAATGAAAACTATAAACAATACTTAATTTTTCTAATTTGTTTATGTGTGTAAGGAGAGTGTGATGATCAGGGAAACAACATTTAATTAATTTGTTGTATTTTTTATTTAAGGTAGTATTATTTTTAGGGCCCAGTTGAAGGTTTTTGCAATGTAAAGGTAGCAGCCATGTTTGTGATGGAAGACCAGTTCTGGTTGCAGGGGGTCTGATGGAAGATAGTTCTGGCTGTAGGAGGATTCGTTCATTGTGTGATGTGATTTAGGACCAGGATAACTGTGCGTATAAAGAGATTTAATGTACAGTCAGCTGATGTCTCTTGGTCAATGAGATTATTAGATTTTTTTCTTGCCATTTTATAAAAGAGCAAAAACAGATCCCTCCAACAGTGAAAAACTATTTTCTTTTTTTGTTTTCACTACTCAAACTATGTCATGCCACCGGATGGCAGAAGAGATACACTCTCTAATCTATTCCTGCGCTGTGACCATGAGGCGAGCTAATAAACAAGGGACCCTTTTAAGTTTAAAACATGTCGAGGATAAATACAACACCGCGCAGGTTTAGAATGTAAATCACTTTAACCTTCAGAACTTTAACTGTAAATTTTAACCACAGTTCATAAATAGCTCCTAAGATGGAAGGAGAAAAAATGAACCAGGCAGTCCGTTACTGCGATCCCCATTCAGGTCTCAGTCGTCTTTCTCCAAGTCCTCAGACTGTTGTGGGGTAACTAAGTATTTTCAGATGCTTTCTAGCTTCTGACCAGCATCAGTGGGATAACTATAAATAAAAGTTTTACTGGCATAAAGAATCTTGAGTCGTGCAGGCATTTGGAGGGCATGATTTATCCCCAGTTCCTGTAGGCCTGCTCATGCAGCATCGAAGCTGCGCCGTCTCATCTGTGTGGTATAGTTAAGGTCAGGGAAGCAACTGATCACTGTTCCATCCGGCTGGGCAAGAGAACCAGCTGATCAAGCTTTCTGTAGGATTAAATCCCGAACATGCACTCCAGTTGTTGTGACTAAGAATGTCTGGGGTAGCTCAGGGTTGTTGGGCTTTCGGTGGGGCATGATGTGATGCGCTCTGACTATTAAATGCTCCGTTTGTACCTGAAAAAGGTCCAGTATTACTTGATGCATAAACCCCACAGGATCCACTCCTTCTTGGCCTTCAGGTACTCCCAGAAAACTGAGATTGCATGCCCTTGCTCTGTTCTCTAGATACTCCAATCTGGTTCGCAGGAGCTTATTTTGTTTTAGCATGCAATCTGTTACCACTGTTGTCTCAGTCATCATACTGGCGAGAGTAGAGTGGTTAGATTCTAGCGTAGCTACTTTTGTTTCTACCGTTGTGAGTCTCATGTTGTAAGCTTCCAGTTTTTTATCAATTTGTTGTACTACCACAAGGATGACATTGACTGTGGCCTCCAGATCCCCGGGCTTCCCACTCATCGAAGTACTGCTAGAAGTGCCGCTGGTGGAAGGTGCAGGGCCATTTCCCCAGCCAGAGTCTTTGAAGTTGTCTTGTTTAGTTCTCCCCATCATGGAATTGAGTCCAAATTTGTTGTGTATTGTCCTGAAGGTAACCGTTTGATGTGAAGCAAAAACACTCTTGAAAACGTTTTTTGATCTTTTACATGTGCTAAGGCTGAGAGCTGTATGAGAAGAGTTTTCTGTCGGCTGCTAGCTACCCCTACCCCCGGGCTCTGCTTTTGATTTCAGACGTACAACATATGCGTGGTTTATTACGTAAACAAGCGGGTGGGTGGGGACTCATTCCTATCCTCTGTGCAGGGAAGCGATGAGAGTCTGGTGCTGGGCCATAGAACACAGGCTGGAGCTCTTGGCTGTCCATATTCCTGGTGACCAAAATGTCCTTGCAGACAGCCTGTCTCGGTCCAGAGCCCATGAGTGGGAGCTTCTGACTTCAGTGGTTGAAGATCTGTTTTGACAGATGGGGTTGTCCCAAGTTGGACCTTTTTGCATTTCCACGTAACGCAAAACTGCCGCTTTTCTGTTCACTAGATCCAGAGCCTGGAGTTTTTTGGTGAGACGCATTGTCCCTCTCTTGGAAAGGGAGGTTCCTCTATGCCTTCCTGCTCCTTCAGAGGGTTCTGATCAAGCTTCAGATGAAAGGGGCAGCTATGATCCTGATCGCCCCCTTCTGGCCTCATCAGATCTGGTTTGCCTTGCTTCAACAGCTGGCTGTGGAACCTCTGGTCCCTTGCCCTTATGCAGAGGCTTGCTCTCCCAGGAGCAGGGCACCCTGGTCCATCCAGACCGCATGTCTCTCCATCTGTGGCTCGTGAGGATGTAGCGATTACCCGGTTTCGGGTGTCTCCCAGAGTGGGGGATGTCCAGGTGGCTGCCAGAAAGCCCTCCACTAGAGCCACTTACTCAGTGAAAAGGAAGCATTTTGCTCTTTGGGCTGCATTGCACCATTTGGACCCCTTCACCTATCAAGTAGATCGGGTCCTGGAGTACTTTCTGTCCTTTTCAGACTCAGGACTGTGGTACTCCTCAATTAAGGTACATCTTTCCGCAATCACTGTATACCATATATCTGTAGGGGGTCGTTCAGTGGCTCAACTTGATGTGTCTTGCACATTCTTAAGGGGCATTCTGCATTTGAAGCCTCCCATCTGCAATCCTGTCCTGGCTTGGGATGTCAGCTTTGTGTTGGAAAAGCTTACGCTGCCTCCCTTTGAACCGGCCATGTCTTGTGAGCCACTCTTTCTGTCATGGAAAGCATTATTTTTAGTTGCCATTGCTTAAGTTCTGCATGGAAGATTTCCGAGCTTCATGCCCTGATGGGTAAAGGAGCCTTACTTGTTTTTTCACAAAGAAAGTCTTTGCGAACCAACCCTAAGTTTCTTCCTAAGGTGTTGTCGGAGTTAACTTTGACTCACCCTCCTGCCTGTTTATTTCCCGGAGCATTCCAGTCAAGGGGAGGCATTGCTCCATACATTAGAGGTGCATATGATTTTGCGGTAGTATACACACCGGACCAAAGACTCCCAGAAGTGTAATCAGTTGTTTGTTTCGTTTGCCCCTGGGAAGGAGGGCACTCTGGTATACAAACATGCACCCTGGTGTACAAACAGTGTTTGTGTAAGTGTTTAGCCAATTACATTGTCTTTTGCTACCAAAAGTACAGTAAGGAACTTCTGTGTATGGTTAAGGGCTGTTCCACCAGGGGTATGGCCACTTTGATAGCTAGTTTCAGAAATGTATCAGCTGCTGACATTTGTGCTGCTGCTACCTGGAGCACAGTCCACACTTTCACCAAGCATTAAAGTCTGGACATTGCCTCTAGGCGTAGGCCCAACTTCAGCCTAGCTGTTCTTCAAGGCCTCCTTTCATAGGCCATCAGTTTTGCCTCCACCCAGACAGTCTGTCTGTCTGTATTTGTCAGAACTGCTTGGGACTCAGTCCTGCCAGTGATGGCCTGCTGCAAGAGATATCCTTGAAGTAAGATAGTACAGTTACGTAAGAACTTACTGTTAACACTAGATCTTTGAGAGGATCTCTTGCAGCAGGCCCTGCTTTCCCTCCCTCCTTCCCCCTTTTCCTGTCTATCTCTCTTCCCTCCCCCCAATAGGGGTGAGCTTTCTGCTTCTCATTCTTCATATGCAAGCGGGATACCTCCGAATCATCCTCTGTTCCCCCTGATGGCATCCAGCTTTTGGTCTCTGGTGGGAGAACTGAGGAGGGTATGGTGGCTGCTCGCCTTTATAGGATTGGCTGATGTCAGGGGCTGACGTTGGTGCTGGGCGGCCCCCCTCTGGTAAACTGCTAGCTAGAAAGTTTCCATGTGGTCCTAGTGACTGGCAGCTGTCGTTCTGCCGGTGATGGCCTGCTGTAATAGGTCCTCTTGAAGATCTGCTGTTATAGTAAGTTCTTCCAGATGGTCACTTTGAGTCAGATTATACCATCCCTGGATCAGAGCATGTGGTTTTGCTCCCTGCACCTGCAGGATGCGTTCTTCCATATTGCTGTCCACAGGTCCCACCGCTGATACCTCCTGTTAGAATGTAAGGGGTCCTGTACCAGTTCCAGGTCATGCCGTTCGGCCTCCCCTTGGCTCCAAGGGTCTTAGCTAAGTGCATGGGAGTGGTGGTGGCCCACCTGCAGCGCCAAGGGGTTAGAGTGTGTTACGCCTGGGTTATGCCCCTATCGTCCCACATGTACCTCACACTGTATTCCTGGTCTATCATGTTGTAATACTGCTATTTTGCACTAATATATAGAGAACTTTCAAATAAACTGTAGTCTGTCCAGCCAATTAAGATTCTACAATAAAGCTCATTGTTCTGCATACTATGAAGCAAATCTGGGGTGGGGGAAATCCCCTAACTTCAGCAAGAAGTTTCTTCTTCATTTGATCTACAACCAAGAAATCCATTTTCTTCACTGCTTGTTTTCCAAGTTGTCTGGCACCTCATACAAACTGAGTACTGTCATAAACATTTATACTTTGTGCAGCCGTGTGATCATCTTCAACTGAACACTGTTGCTGTTGCTATTAAAAAACTCAATGTGCAATCTAATGCACCCCCCACTGAGGCCTCTGAAAATACTGCTGTCTCCAGAACATTTGGATCAACCTTTGGAAAATCTGAATGCATCGAATCTGAACTATGAATCTTCATCTAACACTTGAAGAAACCCTGGATTTATCCCTGGAACTGTTCGGAGTTTATGGCTTGTGGACATTGACATTTCATGTCCTGTTCAACTTACCAACTGAAAAGTGGCATCCTCCAAGGTGGTACATTATGCTGATGTGGAACATTGTGTGGTGACTAACTATACATTCTTCTGATCTGGACTAAAAGTTATGCAAAGTGAACTTTCTAATTTCTATTTTTCTCCTTAAACAGGTAATAGAATATACGGTAATCACACCTGTTCCCATCCCGGAACCAGATACCATTAAGTCTAGTCTTAACTGTCTTGATGCTCTGTCTCAATTTTTACTTATTTTTAATACTCATACAGGCAACTTAAGTTTGCCTCTTCAATTTCTTCCCAATAGGACAGATACACACCTGATGCATATCAGTATTTACTGATTGTTTTGATACTGGAAACCCACTGTGAAGTTTTATTCCAAATGTTTATAGTAATACAAAGGTTTACTAACATTTCCCCTTATAATTACATTTTGTTGTTTACGGAAAACCCTGATATACCACCGTGACCAGTTAATATTCCTCTGTCAGGCCCGTGCCTCGGGCCTGTAGACTGATGGTGCGTAACCGCCGTCTTTTTGTTGTGTTGCCACTTTTGCAGTTAGGGCAACAAAGAGGCGACTGTTACGCCTAGGTTATGCCCCTATTGTCCCACATACACCTCGCATTGTATTCCTGGTCTATCGTACTGTAATACTGCTATTTTGCACTAACATACAGATATAGGCACCAATCATATAAGCATGAGTGCCAGAAATGTGCTTTGCTGCTAATATTTGGTAATGTTTACATCCTTTCATAGAATTAGAACATGCATGACTATTACACCTCCCTATAATGCAATATGTTTGTCTTTTACATATATTCTATATATAATCTACCTAATCACTGATGAGATGACTCTGAGGGATCATTAGTGATTACTGTATACTTATATTCTCATATAATTATATGTAGTGTGTGCATTACACGCAGCAGGATATGCCACGTGTAATAGAGCCCAGTCAGCATTTCTTTTGTACAAGCTATAATGCTAATGGAAGCATATTCTGTCTCATATGATACTAGTTAGTAATTCTGTCTCCTAAGTCATCATCCAATGGAGAATGACTTGGGACCAATACATACTGTTTCTCATATCTGTAACCATGAGGTAATCTCTGTTGCTATGCTGTTATCTGTAGTATATAGTCTTCTGCAACCTACTATAACTCCTCTAGAAGAGCGGGGAGAGAGACTGAGATCTTGGAGAACCTGAGATCCTACAATCCAAGATTATGTACATTCTTCAGGAGAGTGGTGAGAAACCAATCTCCCTTGTGATTTTCTTTGTCACATGCTTGGCGCAAGTAGTCTAATAAACATTCATGAGTACTCTTGCTTGTTTACGAGTGTTTCTTGACAGACTCTGAAGACCAGTAATCTGTATTATTAGTAGTAGTATTGTTTATGTAACAAGTGTACCCCTATGTGGGCGAGTGACTCATAGTTGGTCCATCCAGAGAGGCCGTGACAAGATCCACAGACTTGACTCTCAAGATCTGCCGAGATTTGGGCCTGTTGGTTAACGTGGACAAGTTCGAACTGGTACCGAAGCAAGTGATCAAAGTTCATCAGACCAGAACTAGAAGCACTAACAGGGACTTCCGGTGACGTCAGCAGCCTGAATGGCAACCTAGTTCGCGGAGCCTTCTAGCCTGAATTAAATCAATCGGCATCCAAAAGAACAAACTGTGCAATCACCGGCAAAACTTAGAAGATCAAAAGTGGGGTCTATCAAGAATACCCCGACCTCGGTTCAGAAACTACAGTTGCTGCTACAGGGAGAAAAAATGGCTAGGAACTCTGGGCCTACTGAGGAAGATGACAACGTGGCCAGAGACACTGGGATGGAAGAGGAGTTTCCACAGTTAATCACGTCAATCCTGCAAACGGCTAAAACCGCCCAAAAAATAGATAAATCACTGACAGAACTATGGACAGACATTGGGAAAATCGAACATAGAGCAGACAAGTTGGAGCTGGGGCTCACCACGGTCTTAGAGCAAGCAGACTGACACGACCGTCTCCTGTTGTTTTTGATGGCGAGGGAGAGGGAGCTGAGAGCAAAGGTAGAGGACATCGAGGGGCGGACCAGAAGAAAGAATCTCCGGATTTATGGCATACCAGAAGGGGCTGAAGATGATGTGCCTGACGCTATAGCATTTATACAGAAATTATTACGTGATTTAATAAAGCTACCTCCTGAGATGGATGTCTCGATGGACCGGGCCCATAGATCACTAGTTCTGCGCCCCACGAGTCCGGGCTCCCGCCCCCGTTCTTTTGTGGTATGGATGTCCAGCTACACAACAAAGGAGGAGGTATTAAAGAGAGCCTGGAGATTGAAGAAAATAATGCTGGGAACCAGTCGTATTACAATAGATAACGATTATACTACAGGAGTCCAGGAAGCCCGTCGCACCATGTGGCCCATCCTGAAACAGCTCAGAGCCAGAAATTTAAAGGCACAGATGCTATTCCCAGCGCGCCTTCGGGAGGAAACCAGACAAGGTGTTAAAATCTATGAAGATCTATTAGATGCTAAAACCTTTCTGGAGGAGATGGGTATCCCAGTCCCAGGACTGGAAAAAGAGAGACTAGAGAGGGAACTGAAGCATTCAGCCTGGTCGGTGGCAAGAAAAGGGCTGACTCGACATTCCAACCCACATCAAACGAACCTGAGGGCAGATATCACCGCATTACTCAAGCCGTATGCCTCGGCGGTCCAGCTAACAGGGATGTCTCTGCAAGACACCTCAGACTGTGAAGTTCAAGATGGGGAACAAGTGTCCATATCAGATGGGGCCTCGGTGGGCTGAGAGGCAAACGGCAGGCCTGAAACCGGAACATAGACTGTTGAAGATGCCGAAAGAGCTACAATATGCAGATCAAACTGGTAAAGAGGGTAGGAATAACTGAATGCTGGCCTGCCCAAGGGGAAAAAGGGGTAGGAAACATGAAGGGATTCTGGAAATTAAAACAAGGAGTTAAGATCTCGAGGAGAGTGTCCTCGATTCCTGGGGGCGGATAAAAGCAGATGGGAGAACGGAGTATGAGGGAGGAAATGAAGGTGTGACATAGTAATTTTGAATATGATAAACCAATTTTAAGCAGGAGCCCTGGAAATGCGGGGATGCGGGGGTAGGGGGAGCCGGGGTTTCACTGATGCCAATGTGGAATAACAGGTGTTAAGACCAGAGGACCTTCATCATAAATGTGTTAAGGGGAAAGGACTTTCGGCGTTTCACTACGTCGGCAGAGACTTGGCTTGCACACAATTACCCCTTATATTGAATTGACTGGCCTATAGAAATAGGCAGACGAGGAAGAAGGGATGAAACGAATGGTTAATTGGGTAATGTGGGGGGAAGGGAATAGTAACTGATGTATGAGAAATTGAACTCGCAGGCCACGGGGAAAATATGCGGGTCTGAGGAAAACAGGCTCATTCACCTTACTACCTGACAAAATGAAAGTTGATGGTTGCATGCACGTTTATCCCTTTTTCCTCCCAACCTCCGAGCATCGCCCAGGGGGAGGGGAGAGGTTGCTCTGGAAGTGGTTGCCTACCATACCAGTAAACTGGGGTGGGACGTTCACCCCCTAGTTAATCATAGCTGAAGGGCGAGAGGGGTGAAACGGCTGGACTAAAATGAACAGCCAGGTACTGATCCTGCTGACATTAATACTGCCTCTGGGCAATGGGCTTAGACCCACTAATAGTGCTCACATGAGGCTGGGCCCTGACCACCATATAGGGCTGACTGTCCTAAAGAGGACACAAACCTGTCCAACCATATGGGGCTGGACAGGCCTTGGAAGTTATGACAACCAGATTAAGATTGCTGAACCCTTCTGCGGATGTACACCCTGTAACAGAGGAACACTCGGGCGCGATTAATGGAGCGGAACCTTTTTGAAAGGCTCAAAATGCTCAGATGCAGGTTTTCAAAGTTCAGAAGTTTAAAGTTTAAACTGTTAATGGTTTTTACTGTTAAGACATATGTATCCCCACTAGGGGGAGATGGAAACTACAAGGTTTTTACTTGTACATGGTTGGGCTGGTGGGTCAAAACCAGCAAGTTTGGTACAATATTTAGACATTATATTTGGCACAAAGTTAAGGATGAACGAGTACAAACAATGTTCTACCGAGAAAAGATAAATTGGAGAGTGGTTTGGGAGTGGTTAAAGAATGGAAAACTAGGGGAGGGAGGGTGGGGACTGATAAACAGGAATTAGTAGCATTACAAGGAACAACAAACCCTGGATATGGATAAAGTCAGATCTCAAATAGTATTCCTGAATGTGAATGGTATAAACCACCCCATTAAAAGAAAAAAACTTCAAAAGTTCCTGAAGAGACAAAAATGCGAAATACAGTTTATACAAGAGACGCATCTGTCTCCAGTGGAAGCCCAGAAGCTTAAAAATAGGGACTTCCCTACCATTTACCATGCACCCCTAGAGAAGGGGAAAGAAGAGGGGAGTAATGATAATGTTGTCGGCATCCCTTCCGTTTGAGGAAGAAGTAATAGATGTCGGGGCTAGATATGTTATGGTGGTGGGAAGAATTCAGGACTTACAGGTCACGTTATTAAACGTGTATGCCCCTCCGGGAACACGCACAACTTTTTTTGCTGACCTCTTCAAACTTCTGGCAGAAAAAGCCAAAGGGATAGTGATAGCAGGAGGGGACTGAAATGTTGTCATGAAGCGCTCCCTGGATACGACCTTGAGCATCCCTGCCCCTTCTGAAAGGATCTCCAGACAACTTAAGAGGCTCATGACGGACACGGGTCTTGTGGATGTTTGGAGGGAGAGATATCCCCTGGCGCGAGACTATATCTATTACTCCCCAAGATATCAAATATTTTCAAGAATAGATATGTTCTTCACATATGGGAAAGATATGAGTATTTTCGATTCAATATGGGTGGGAACAGAGAGTATATCTGACCACAAACCGGTGTTTGCATGGGTTGACTTACAACTCCCAAAAAAACCAACACAATGGAGACTAAATGTTAGTCTGCTCAGAGATGAAAGGGTTCGAGAGGAAATTCGAGATATAATAAAACAGACTATACGGATGAATGAGAGTCCAGATATCACACCACAAATTCTCTGGGACACTGTTAAGACAATGATCAGGGGGAGACTGATCTCAATTGCTACATACAGAAAAAGAGAGAGGGCTAAACAGAGGGAGAGACTAATTCAGGAACTTAGGGATCTGGAAACACATCAGAAAGTAAAATACTCCAGAGACAGGGGGGAGAAAATAGAGGAACTTAAGCGAAAACTACAGAGACTGCAACTTATGGAGACTGAAAAGGCACTCCTGTTTGTGAAGCAAAACTATTATGAAGGGGGTCCAAGGGCCACGCGCTTCCTGGCATATCGCCTAAAACAACAGTCGGCCAAAGCTAATGTCATGGGTATCAGGGATTTAAATAATGGGAAAATCCTATATAGATGGGAGCAGATAGCGGGAACATTTGCCACATATTATAAACGATTATATCGCCCTCAGCCGGATGCACGTCCGAACGAGGCGAAGCAGTTTCTTAAGACCCTGACATTACCCGAACTCTCTGAAACCAAAAGACAGAGTTTAAAAAAGCTAATTATTGATCAGGAAATTATGAGCACGTTAAGGGAGCTTAAGGTAGGTAAGTGTCCGGGACCCGATGGGTTTGGAGGTGAAATGTATAAAACATTTATGACAGAACTGGTTCCCTTGCTGGGCCCGGTATATAACCGGGTGCTGCTAGAGGGAGACGCGGTTCCTCCATCATGGAATTACACCACCATAACAGTGCTTCCAAAAGAGGGCAAAGACCCAAAAGAGTGCGGCTCGTATAGACCGATCTCTCTCCTTAATGTCGACTATAAAATCTTCATGGCAGTAATAGCCAAAAGGCTGCAAACCTTTCTCGCTGATTTAATTCACCCAGACCAAACAGGCTCTGTGGAGGGTAGGCTAGCTCCCGTGGGGGTTAGAAGAACCATCAACATAATAGACATCATCAATAAAAAAACGCTTCCCAGCCTGTCTTATGAGTCTGGACACTGAAAAAGCGTTTGATAAAGTCAGCTGGAATTTTCTTTTCTTGGTTCTTGAAAGAATGGGTTTCCCCCTGATGTTTAGAGAAGCGATTAAAGCGCTATACGCTGCGCCACAGGCTCTGGTCAGGGTAGATGGAGGAGTTTCTCGGAGGTTCGCCCTTGGAAGGGGTACAAGGCAAGGGTGCCCACTATCATCTCTTCTATTTGACTTGTATATAGAACCTTTAGCGCAGGCGATAAGGGAGGCAGAGGGGGTGCGGGGGTGGAGGGAGAAGAACATAAAATATCTCTATATGCGGACGATGTCCTCTTATACATTACTATCCTGGACACATCCATACCTGAGATTTGGTCTCTTATAGACAAATTTAGCCAATACTCTGGTTACTCATTAAATAAAAAAAAAAAAACGGAGGTCCTTAAATTAAACTATAACCCGTCACACGACATAAGACAAATGCTGGAGGTGAATTGGAATAAAGGGAAAATAAAGTATTTGGGAGCTCAAATCACCAAAAATCTAACGGCGTTATATCTGGCTAATTTTGAACCAACAATAGCCCGGATCAGGCAGGAAATTAAAAAATGTGGGGACCTCAATCTCCCTCTATATTCGAGAATACAATCAGTGATAATGAACATTCTTCCGAGATATCTATACCTATTCCAATGTCTCCTGATAAGTATTCACAAGAACCAGTTCCAAGTTTGGCAACAGATGCTTTCGCGATATATTTGGGGTTATAGACGTCCCAGAATTAAATACGCAGTCTTGCAATCCAATAAAAGATATGAGGGCCGGAATATCCCCAATCTGGAGGATTATTTTCTGGCCACGCAGCTGAAGTGGGCCCTTTTGTGGTCCACTAAGACACATAGGGCTAGATGGAAGGCAATAGAGGAGGCCCTGACAGATGGGATGCCATTGGGGGCGAGGGTAGTGACACCGGAGACCCAAATGGGAAATAGAAATATATCCCTGATGTCTGTAGGAAATGCGGTGAAAACCCTAAAGCGAATGTGGTCCAAACACAAACTAGATGAGGAACTCTGGCAAATTAGATGGTTTGCCTGGGATCCGGGTTTCGCCCCGGCCAAACAAGACCTCACCTTCGTAAACTGGGGCAGAATCTGCCTATACTCCCTGAGTCAGTTTCTTGATAGAGACACAGTAGTGGAATTTGCCCAGATCAAAGAGAAGTACTCCCTGAGACAAACTGATTACTTTAGGTACTTGCAAATTCGAACCTACATTCACACATTGCAAACACAACATAGCGAACTGTGAACTCAACAGGGCTATTTAACACCATAACTGAAATATTAAGTGCAACAAAAGCCAGGGGTTTAATCTCCGCAATATATGGTGCTTTGAGAGATAGAGGAGGTAACAGGACTATGCAAATCAAGGATAAATGGGAGAGGGAACTGGGGGAACGGATTGATGACTGGGAATGGAACTCCACTTTGTCAGTGGCCCTCAGAATTACATCCTCACCAATGTGGAGGGAATTTGAATGGAAAACCAGAATAAGATTCTTTATAACACCAAAGATGCAGAGTAAATGGGACGGGAGCTGCTCTGGGGACTGCTGGAGGGGGTGTGGTGCGGGCCGGGCAGACTATTTGCATGTATTCTGGTCATGCCCGTCTCTCACAAACTATTGGATGGAGGTCAGGCAGAAAATACAACAGGTGTTTCACATCTAATCAGTACTAGGTCCCAAAAACTTGTTACTGGGGGTGAGACCGATTGAAATTAAGGGGTCAAATAGAATCTACCTTTGGGGAGTCCTTCTCGCGGCATCACATAAGGCCATAACTAAAAGGTGGCTGACTACATGTCCTCCGACAGGTCATGACTGGCTTACAAATGTAAATGAAATTAAAGAAATGGAGGAAATCACATTTAAAATAAATTTGAGGATGCAGAGCTTTATCACTAGGTGGACCCCGTGGGAGATGGCACCAGAGTAAAATGGAATAACATGAAAGAAGAAAGGAGGAATTGGGGACTTAGAGAGGGGAACTTTACACCAGAAGAATGGTAGACAACTGGCTCTCCCAGACCGCTCACGGTTAAATCAAAAATGGAATCAAATAAAACATGAAATTTTGTGGAACAAGAAACTATATATTGATAAGTCAGAAAGTAAATGTATGCATCTATGTTTTTTAATCTAAGAAAGATATATAGTACTCTTAATGGTTATATTATGTGTCAAAATATGCAATAAACTTTAATTTAAAAAAAAAAAGACCAGAACTAGAGTCCCAGTGGGCCAAGGCCCCCGTGAACCAGGCACATGATCTTACCTCCTTTGCCCGATCATTTCAGGTTGGGCTCTTGTGCTCTGCTTGGGATTACCTGTGGCTGCTGGGGTACATGGCATCCTGCAGCATCATGGTCTACTAGGCCCACTGGTGGATGCGACACCTTCAGTGGGATCTGTGCCATCAGTCGTCCCAGTGCTTAGGCCACTTGGACCAGCAGGTCACAGTTACCCAGCCGATGTGGGACATCATCCAGTGGTGGCTGGTCCCGGAACATATGGAGGAATGAATCCCCATATCTGCCCAGAGTCAACCGTCACGCTGACATCTGACATGACTCTGGTGTGGTGGGGAGCACACCTGGGAGACCATGTGGTTCATGGGTTCTGGTCAACCAGACAATCCTTTTACCACATAAACCTGCTAGAGTTTCATGCAGTGTGCTTGGCTCTGACGGAATTTGTTCCATTAGTCTGGGGTCAGGTCATTCAAGTCTATGTGGACAACATCTTGACCATGGTTTACCTGAACAAACAGGGTGATGCACACACCTTTCCCTTTGGTCACAAGGCACGCCACACCTGGACCTTTGTACGCAGTGTGGGCACCGACCTTCTGGTGATTCATGTAATGGGGGATAAGTCTGCAGACGCTTTCAGCTGGGTAGGCAGGACGTCTCACGAGTGATCTCTGATTCAGAAAGTGGTGAACCACCTGTTCTCCCTGTGGGGCTCACCCTCTGTGGGTCTGTTTGCCTCCTTGGAGAACACCAGACTGAGTCTGTCCCCTGCCCCACACCACCATCACAGTCCAAGACACCGATAGAGGATGCCTTCACAAGGCTGTTGACCTCAGGCCTCGTCTATGCCTTTCCTTCCTTCCTTCCTTCCCCTTGATCCACAGAGTTCTGGTCAAGGTCAGGAAGGACAAGGCATGGATGATCCTGATGGCTCCAGACTAGCCAAGGCAGTTCTGGTACCCGGATCGCCTCAGCCTCGGCAGCTGGTCTCCACAGCAACTGCCTCTCTGCTCAGACCTTCTGACCAGACTTCGGCGGATGGTCCTGCACCTGGACCTTCAGATCTTGCCTTGGGTCTTTCTGAGGATGTCATTCATGTTGTGGAGACATCCAGAAAGGGGTCGACATGTAAGTGCTATGCCTTTAAATGGAAGAGATTTTCCATTTGGTGCTAGGGCAAGGGGCTTTATCCCCTTGCCTGCCTAGTGGCTAGCATCCTGGACTACCTCTGGGCCCTTTCCCAGCTGGGACTGTGAGTGACGACCCTTATGTGCACCTGGCAGGCATTTCTGCTTACAGGATGCAGGCTGGTATGCCAGTGATGGCCCCAGAGAAGGTAGTTTGGCACCTTTTCAATAAACTTGAGCACTTTTCCCCTCTGGTGTGTGAGCTACCTCCACCATGGGACTTGCTTCTGGTCCTAGCTGTGCTCATGGGCAAGCTGTTTGAGCCAGTGCACAGGTGTGAAGTGTCACACCTGTCATGGTGGATGGCCTTCCTGGTGGCCATTATGTCTGTTAGATGGATTGGGGAGTTCCAGGTGCTCTTTGTGGATTCTCCCTATTTGATCTTGCACAGGAACAGAGTTGTCCTTCACTAGTTGATCTTGCACAGGAACAGAGTTGTCCTTCACCCCAATCCGAAGTTTCTCCCAAAGTTGTATCAGAGTTTCACCTTAACCAAGTGATTAACTTACCAGTATACTTTACTGTCCCTTCTTCAGAGGCTGATCGCAGACTCCATACCCTGGATCTGTGGAGAGCGCTTTCCTATTATTTTGAGTGTATGGCTGGAATTCGGGGACAGGCTCACCAGCTATTGGCTGGTCAGGAGCCTCCCATTGGGATTAGGGCTTATTCCACCAGGCAATTCACTTCCTTGGTGGCTGCCTCCATGCAGGAGGTCTATAGGGCTGCTGCCTGGAGGTCAGCACACACCTTCTTTTTCTCACTACCACATTGACCATGAGTCACGCTGGGATGCGTGTTTTGGGAGCTCAGTTCTCCAATCTCTCTTCGCCAAGTAGGGGTGCGCACTTTGTCGTCTTCTCCCAGAGAACTGCTAGGAGTCTGCCAGAGTGTGGATAAGTGAACCATATCCATGCCTTCAGAATAATGGGTTACTCACCTGTTATCGTAGTTTTAGTAATGGTGTCCGTTCCACATCAGCACATCCTGTTCTGCCTCCCCCGGCAAATGGCATCTGATTCTGCTTTCATTCTGTGAGATCTAATGTCACGGGGGGGAATCGGGGGATATATCCGACCAGGTGGTGGAGGAGCTAAGCTTGAAGAAGTCTGGCCAATCATCACATTCCAGTGGAACTTCCAGAGTGTGGATGTGAACTGTATACCACTCCTAGAACTATGGTTACTGGCAAGTAATTTATTCTTTAGCTCCGCCCTGAGTTTTCAAGAGGAATCTTCCTTGTGGAGGCTGCACTCTGGAAATTCATTATGCTCGTAGATATTCCTTTTGTCTTTGCTCATGTGGTAGGGTTTTTGAGCACCATTCTGAGAAGCACTTGTGTTCTCTCGGGTTCTACAGTTTCACGCCATTTATTTTTTGGTAGCTTGGCAGCACCATTGCTGGTGGCTTGTAAGCATAGGTTATTCCTGCCTACATTAGGTGCACCTACCGCTTCTAGCAGTTTGCCGGAGTGTTCCTCCATCCATCTCTGTGGTTCTTCTGGGTGCTTGCTGCCGTTCAAAGTGTTAAATCAATCATCTTTATTTAGCCAGGTGGCGCACCGTTGAGAAAAACTCATGTATAAAGTGGGCCTGGAACAAGAGTAAAATGCAGAGCATATAGCTTAGCTTAAACAAAATCGGTAAGAAACAGAATACATTAAATACAATGCAATACATAGGACCTACTAATATGACTACTACTAAGAAGAACGGGGATATTTACAGGTTGGATGCGGTGTAAAAAAAAAAAATAAATAAACATAGCTTGGACTATGACTCAAGGATTTTATACAGAGAAGGGTGAATAACAACAAACAGTCTTACAAAGTCTGAGTGTTGTAGTTCTATAAACAGTTTTAAGGACTGACATGAGCATAAAGATAAGGTGAGGGAGGGCTTGCTCTTGGGGGGGAGGATACATGGGAAGAAGGAAAGATGGGGAGGGAACTTAGAAATGGAGGAAAGAAGAATTTAGGAACTATGGGATGAGGGAAACTTAAAGGAATGAGAATTGGATTATAATGTATGGTAGAATGCTGTTAACCTTAGGAAATTATCATTTCCTAAGGTTGTTAACCCATCGTCCGTCCATTCCAGTGTTGTTAACCTGTTGATGCTTCATCACATCGATAGGTTAACAACGGGGACCACTTTGCGCATGTACACTACACAACCCGACGGCCTTCCAGAAACAGCCGCGGCGGTGAAAGCTTGACCCGGAATGGCTGCGGTGGTGACTAAAATGTCAACAGTAAGGATCCTGATTATTTTTTTCACTAGAAATGCATGACCATACACTATAAAATATAATGTATGGTCATACATCGGCAGCCAGTTTGAATACTTAAAGGAATAAGAACTGGATTGTAGGGAGTCTGAGGAAAGAACTTGCCCAACAGGACACTTAAGAGGGGCCTGGCAATGAGGTCTAGTTGCTGAGAAAGGCAAGGGTTGTGAATAGCAGTTGCAAGATTCAGTGAGGTGCTGCCTTAATAGTGTTTTGAAAGAGGGCAGTTTAATTGGAGATGAGAACTTCAGCAATTTCTGTAGGTTGTTCCAAAGTGCTGGAAGGGCACTGCTTCGGGCAGAAGCCCCGTGGTTGGTTCTATACCTAGGAGTGACAAGAGATAGGTAGGAGTAGCACCTAAGCGAGTAGGCGCTAGTGAAGTAAGAGAATAGGCTAGAAATATAAGATGGCAGCTTACCGATAAGGGCTCTATAGGTCCAGGTAGCCATACTCATAAGTCTTGTAGTCTTTAGGGACTGCCAACCCAGCATGGCATATAATGCACAGTGGTGAGTCCTGAGGGGAGCGCCGATGATGAATCTTACAGCCCTATTGTACAATATGTCAAGCTTAGCCAGTGCTGAATTGGGACCGTGAGTGTACAAAATGTCTGCACAATCCAGCAAGGGTAAAAATGTAGACTGTACAAGTCTTAGCTTGGCTTCCTGCGTTAATGGGTGTCTAATCCTGAAGAACAGGCCTAAGCATTGTTTCAGCTTCTTACTCAGTTCCTCGATGTGGACCACTTAGAAAAGTTTATGATCTATTCACATACTGAGGTATTTGAATTTGTCCACAATTTCGATAGGCCCACCCAAGAGGGACGTTATTTTTGGTGGCGTTCCTGGGGACAGGGATAGTCTGAACTGGGTTTTGGAGTAAGAATCATGGCTTTTGTTTTCTTCGCATTCAACAAAAGTTTTAGGTCTAGGAGATTGTGCTGTAGGAGGTTGAATTCATGCTGCAGCAAACTGCAAGAGAGTTCAAGGGTAGACTCTGTGACATAAATAACAGTATCGTCGGTGAACAAATGTACACTTGCATGACTGATGCCTACATCAGTACTGTTAATATAAAGTGTGAATAGCAGGGGACCTAAAATAGAGCCTTGGGGGACACCTCTCTGGAGCGTTTTAAACGGTGACAGATCCCCTTGTGCTTTAATTTGTCGCTTTCGTCCCTTAAGGTAGCTAGTAAACCAGTTTACAGCTATGGCATATAAGCCAATCTCTTTGAGAGAGAGAGTGGACAGCAGCAGATCATGGTCGACCGTGTCGAAGACCTTACTTAGGTTGAGAAATAAGGCGCTGATGTAATGTTTAGTGTTGAGTGCCAGATGCCAGTTGTTAGTTGCTTTAGCTAAGGCAGATATAGTACACTGATTTTTTTTTTTTTTTTCTGAAGCTGGATTGAATAGGGTTTAACAACTGGAATGAGTCAAGGTGGTTTCTAATCTGGATGTTTATTACATTTTCCAGTAATTTGGAGAGAATTGGTAGTAATGATATAGGCCTGTAATTGTTCAGGTCACTAGGGTCTCCTGACTTGAATAATGTGACAGTGTGTGCCACTTTTCAAGCTGATGGGAATTCGCCTTGAGCGAACAACAAACTGAATAAATGGGCGATGGGTGCAGTCAGAACATGGTAACCCACTTTTATGAAGTAGGGTTCTAGATTATCTGTTCCTGCACTTTTTCTGGTATCTAACCTCAGGAGTAAATCCGCCACCTGTTTATAGGAGACAATGCTGAAAGAGAATTGGGTCTCATGGACCAAGGTCTTGGCAGGATGACTAGGAGGGTCAGGGACTAGGGTCTGGTGAAGCCTGCTGACTGCGGATGTGTCGAAAGCAAGGCCAGCCGTGGCAAAGTGGTTTTTTAATAGATCAAGTATGTGGTGCCTGTCAGTATTCGTGTTGCCTGAGATGATCATAGTGGGGTGGGTATTAATTAAGCATTGACCTTCGATTTTCCCTCAGGGTTTTCCAAATATTTGCTGAGTCAGAGGCCGAGGCTAATTTAGCCTGAAAAAAACTGGCTTTGGCTGCCCTCGTGATTTCAGTATAGTAATTCCTAGCCTTTCTGAAAGTGATCCAATCTAGTGGATCCTTGTTTTTTCTGGCCCTTTTCCATTAGAGGATCTCTGTTGCGTAACGAAGATTTTAGCTCAGCGGTAGACCAAGGGCAGTGTATTTTCCTGGTTCATGATTTGGATAGGGGTGTGTGTTTATCTGACATTTAGGACCAGATTATGGAAAATATCATAGGCTGTGTCCACTGATGGCGCAAGATGAAAATCTTGCCAATGGATGCCATTAAGGTCAGCAATGTATTTACTATGGTCGAAATTACTACGGTTCCTTTTGAAGGTATAGGAGGTGGAGGAAGATATTTGGGGGGCAGGCAGCACGTGCACAGGCTATAGCACTATGGTCACTGATATCGTTGAAAAGTACACCAGCGTGGCTGAACAGATGAGATTTATTTAATAAGATGAGATCAAGTAGTGTGCAAGTAGCAGGATTATTTGGATTAAGGTGGGTAGCGTCTGTTATGAGCTCTGTGAGTCTGATTTCGTCGCACAGATCTTTAAAGGTTTAGACGAGTTAGAGTACCAGTCCATATTTAGGTCTCCCAGAAGAATGACTTTGTGTGGCTGTGAATCCATTAATTTACAAAGGTGACTTAGAAGGGCAAGGCCACCGGATGGGGGCCGGTAACAGCTGATAATACAGATGGATTCAGTGGATGGAAGGGGAGAGCCTTATTGAGACCCATTCAGATTCTTTTGGGACAGATAGGGACTCTATCATTAGAATTACCAGGAACTTGTCCTTGACACACAGTGTATTGCACACCCCAACCCCTGGCCTGACTATCTACACGATAGACGGTGTAGTTGGGGAGGTTAATTTCGTGATTAGGGGTAGCTTTCTTCACAGATTTTGGAGATGACTATAACATCTGGTTCCGTATGAGCAATCCAAGCTTGGATGGAGTATAGTTTCCGTAGGATGGTACACACATTTAGGTGCAGAAAGATTAGGCCTTTTAGGTGCTGAATATCTGATGGGGAACAGATGGGGGGGGGCCTGGGTTGAGCTCAACATTTCCTGAACAGAAAAGTGGTACGAGGATTAGCTTTTTAAGGGCCCCGGTTAGTAACTTGTGGAGTTTAATCTTAATCCGTTTTGTCTCTGGATAAGGTGTGGGAGGGGTGGAGCAGTATAAGGATTTAAAGCCTAACCCAGAGGAATAGAGCACCACCCATAGTGAAATGGTTAATGGGCTTGTGACTAGGCGGGGGGCGATGCCATTTGAGAAAGGTGGGCTGTCCTCATGAGAGGCGTAGTCTGTACTACTGGTAATACTACTCGACGGTGTTGTGCTAGTTAGATACAACGGTCTGACTAGGGGCACAGAGGATTTAGAGATATGGTATAGATTCCCTAGTGAGAGGATACAGAAGAAAATAATTGAATACATAGTGGGAAGGTTATGCACTATAAATTGGAATTTAACTCATTGCATCCTAGAAGACGCCTGTAGGCGGCAGCAAATGTACTGCAGTGTGTCCCAGAACGACTACAGAAGTCGCCTACAGGCTTCCTGTGTGTCCTAGTACCGTCTGGAGACGTCACACACGTTTTAATATTACTTGTCAGCCAGAAATTATTATGTAACCCCCCTGCAAATGGGGGTTCCCAAAAGACTTCCAGGAGCTTGCTTGAATGCTCCAAACCTGAATGGTGTTTGGCGTTTAAGCCATTTATCAGTGAGTGTTTTTAGAACCTCTGGTACTGTCTCTTTAAGAGCTGTCTGCTTGCAGACATAATTAGTTTGTATGGGGGACTGTGTGTTTCTTTGATTGAGTACCACTCGAGCTGCTGCCAATTCACTCCATTTTTGCAGTCACTAGGAGTGCAAAGGGAACCTATCTGAAAGATGTAACTGTTTGCCAGAAATCATTTAGAGTAATAATGAAATTACAGTTTGTCTAACCTGCTTTCTTTGCAGTCAGAACTGTGTCTGCCTAGTTCCCCATTCTGGTTTTGAACTGCTGAACTGGACCAATCAGTGTGGGTAAGCTAGCTCTAAAATGGTGCCTTGACGAATCAGAACTTGGACTCATAATCTGAGCCAGCCACAAGAGGATTGTATGGGCAGTGACTCTGGGAGATGTAGTTTAGACTTCGGCGCCTTTTTGGACCAACAGGAGCAGTCTATTGTGAGTGACAGCCAATCCAGTCAAGAACTGGGAGGAACTCAAAGGAAGTGCTCGGTTTTGTCTGTTGGAGTTTCAGTTCGAGCTCTGGCAGGGAAGAAGGAAGGAGCCCTGTGCTTTTTCAGTGTGCAGTTTTAGTCGGAAAATGTGTGTAAGGCCCAGAGTTCTGGTCTGCAGCTTGTGTAACTGCTTGTTAGGACTGAATCCGTCCTGTGAAGAGAATCAAAGGATATCTGAAGAGTAGAAACCAGGCTCACCCTGTAGAAGACTGGAGAAATTGCTGAATTGCACTCGGTCTGTCAGGAACTGAATCTGCTGTGTGTTCTCCCGGGTATTGTGCAGTGATTGTGATCGGGATAGAGAAGCAGCCTGCCTGGTATAGTACTTTCTGTTTTACCATATAAATGTGTGAAGAGGCTTGTGTACTTCAAGTGAATCCTGCTGCCATTAAAGGACTTTTGCCTGTTACTGTTCACCATATAAATGTGTGAGGAGGCTTGGTTAGCTCAAGAGAATCCTGCTGCCATTAAAGGACTTTTGCCTGTTGCAGTTTGCCATATAAATGTGTGAGGAGTCTCGTGGAGCTCAAGAGTAGCCCTGCTGACATTGAAGGACCCTATCTTGTTTGGAGGTTGTGAGTACTAATTCAGGGTCGCTCCCTGTTGAATTGCCACATTGAATCCAAATGGAATCACTGTACTGCTGACTGTTTAAACTAATTTTTCTTTTCTTTGTGGGAAGGGCCCTACCAGCTGCCACGGTTTGGACTAGCCACTAGGGCTTGGGTACCCAGGGACAGTAACTGGTAGGATAGGCCTGCACAGAGCCATAGGTAGATGAGTAAAGTGATAAGCTAATTAACCTGATTTCCCCTGTCCTTGTTATATTCCCCCTAAATAAATCAGAGCTGCTTGTTTCAGCAAAGTTATACTGCCTGAGGTATTTGTCTATGTTAAAGTATTGTACTGTATCTTATTTTACAGGAGGTCCCAGTGCCTGAACCAGCCCTGGGGGTAAGTGTATACTGTGAAGATAATTCTGATATATTGTGTGGGCCACTAGTGGGAAGAAAGGGGGGTTGCAGTGTCCCAGAGGGCTGTGACCAAGTAAGTTTAACTATTGCAAACCCTGACCTCTGGGTGGAGGCACCCGCCATTGGATCCAGGCCCCTCAACCTGTTAGTGGCAAATCAGGCAGGGGTAGTAGCACCTGGGATAGCGCCATCTAGGGGTTACAATTAGAATTGACTGCATAGCACCATTAGGATGGTAATGTTGTGTTGAACTACTTTGCCACTGACACTTTGTGTGTATCATGTTCAGTTAAGGAGTTATTTACATTTGTTTATGACATGGTGTGTATGGCAGACATTTTGCCCTTCAAGAACCAGCTAAGCACTTTGAAGAAAACACACATTCTGGGTATCTCGGCCATCATAAAACAAAAAACGAATTGAGCATAATTGATTGCATAGCACCGCTGGAAAGGCAGTTTTGTGTGGAACAGCTTTGCCACTGATATGTTGTGTGTATCATGTATATTTTAGGCGTTGTATGCATTTGTTTATGGTATGGTGTGTATGGTTTAGATTTGTCTCTGAAACCTCTCCAACACACCTTGAGTAAAATGGGGAAACATTATGTTCGCTGTTTCGACCAGCATAGAAAAAAAACTAAATGACCTATTATTACTTGCATACCACCATTGGAAAGGTAATCTTTATGCCGAACAAGTTTGCCCCTCATACTTTCTGGCTAGCACTTATGGTTTTTGTGCTATTAGCATTTGTTTGCGGCATGCCGATTATGGCTTGATTTTGCTTAAAAGGGCCCAGGATTCACTGTTAATAGTATACAGGAGACAAGTGCTGCAACTTCTGAGAGCTCCTGTGGAGGCAATGAGTTAAGGTGCTTTGAGCAGCCAAGAACATGCCGCCGCTAGATGAGAGTGGGGGAGGGGGAAAAATCAAATCTGGGAACACCTCAGGGGCATACTGCCACAGGGAACTATACACTTCAGGACAGAGTTGCAAGGTGTACTATCACTTTAAGAGGGGACAGAAAGAGCATTCAGGATCAGGAGTACATAGAGTTGACTTTTTTTTTTTTATATATACATTTTTTTTCTTTTTCTTTAATTTATTCCCACCCTCCGGGCCATAGCGTACACATGCGTATGCGTGTGTGAGCGCTTAACACATGCCAGGATCCGGTGGCCCTTCGCCCCTCCCTGGCTTTGCTGCGCCATTACCGCCTGCGCGCCACTGGACCTCTCACGGTGGGAGGCGGGACTATGGGCGGGTGAGCATCCACCCTTTGGAGGAGAGCCTTGGCTTGATCCCGCTGACCCCAAGTGCAGCACCCCGCGACCCAAGGTCGTATCGAACCCGGTCGCCGTGTAGCGAGGTAATCACCAGCGCCACCTCTGTGCTGCGGGCTGAGAGTTGACTTTTTTAAGGATAGCAGAATGCCAGAAAGGATTATCACTTTTGGAAGAGATGTGATGGATGTGATGCCATGCACCCTGCATGACATCCCAACGCATGCACTTGTCTGCACACCACCAAAGGCGGAGTGTTGTTCTCAAACTCCTCGTTGATTGTTGATCCTATGGAGCTTCTGGGAGGCAGAGCATTCCTCCACAGCACAGCATTGATTGCCGTTTTCTCAAGTGGTCCTCTCTATGTAAGGGAAGAACCAGGGGTGAGTTAGTGGGAGGAGGGGGGGGGGTGCATGCAGCATATGCTCGGAGGAGAGCATAGGCACAGACAGGGGGGATAGCTTAGGCACAGAAAGGAAAAAATGAGTTTTCTGTTTTGTTTTTTTGCGACTTTTCCTGTATTATTTTGGCTTGGGGAGAGCCTTGTTTAGTTTGGTAGCATTCTTGGGCACAGGAGGAGAACTATCGTCTTGTTTTTTCTTTCTGTATTATTTGATATTAGGAGGTGGGACCATGGCTTATAGGAGACCAGCTTAAGAAAATGTAAGACCTGCAGGAAATTGATGAGACCTTTGTAATGGGTTTTCCACCCTAATTGTTTAATGAACTCTAACATATTTATTTTTTTATTTATGTATTTAATTTGTTAACAGGGTAAGATCACTGGGTAAATCATTACCCTTTTTCAGGCCCGACCCAAATGCAAACAACAAATAAGTCGTAACATAAACAACATATATAAGTTAAATGCATAGACCGTTTACAAATAAATTAACACATAGTCAAAAAACATTAATCAATACATTTACGAACATCCAGGCAGGACAAATATTCTTTCAGCCTAGATTTAAACACTTGTAGCGACATTGACATAATAGTATGTAAACTGCTGGGGAGCGCACCTTGGGTAATGACAGAAAATAGCATGACTGAGTTGCGCAAAACCCCTTTTTTTGCTGCTTTTAAATGAGCTACTGAGTTCTGATGTTTTGCAGGACAGCTCCACCAACACACCCAAACCCAAGGCAGGTACCTTAAGTCTGGGGGGGGTAGATACAGGTGCGCCACAGCAGGGTGATATTACTCACCTGGATTTGCAGGCAATCCCCCAGCCCTGACAGTATGCACAGTCAAGATAAGGATAAAGGAGGGGTATGGTTTATTTATTTATTTATTTGAATCTAGGATTACAAGTACCTTTGAGCCAAGGCTCTTTTACAAAGGTTCCACGTCAGTTTAAATCCTGACCTCGCAGCACCGTCTGATGGGGATTCCTCAGAGGAGGAGGAGGAGTAGATGGAGCCTAAGGGGAAAAAAACTTTCCAACCCATCCCCTGTTCTGTTACAAAAGTCCTTGTTCGGTCTTACAACCGATGCTTGTCAGACATTGTGGCTGAAGGAGGTGCAGGTCATGGAGGCCTTAGATGCAAATCCTATCCTCGCTACATGCTCCTTGGTGGGGTTGGGGGTGGGAGGAGCCCTGAGAGGTGGAAGGTTCCTCCACTAGTAGACAGGGCTGTGCAGAATTTTATCAAGCACTCCATTGCACCTATTGAAGGCTTGGTGGCCCTAACTGAAACACCTGATAAGAGGGTAGTCATCTTTTCCTGAAGGGCTTCTGCCTCGAATGGGATAACTCTTTGAGCATATGTCTTCTAATGTTTCCAGAGCATTGATCTCATTGGTCACTGCCTTGGGTGTCTGTGTCCCTCCAGAGTGGCAGGGAACAGACAGCCTTCTTCAACGGTATCTCTTGCAGCAGGTCATACACTTGGGTATTTGCCAGAGGGCGTGCCAGTTGACAGTAGCTTTCACCAGCTGTGCCGACTGGGGGCCACCCACAATATGATGTCATTCTGTTAATCTGTTTAAATACGTAGGCGGCCCCAAGCGGCCTCGATTCTTTTCCTGCCATCTCCCAGCTTGCTGCACATGTAGCTTCGACGCTAGTATATCGATGTGCTCATTGACAAGGAAAACAACCTACCATTTTATTGTTTTCTTGAAACCTGTACCTACTTAGGATTCACTGTTCCCTGAGTGCGGTTGTTACTAGAAGATTTATCGGTACGACAACCATTCACTTTGCGTCCACTGTCTTGGGGCTGCTCACAATGTCTGCTCCTGCTCTCACTGCCAGGAGTTTAATCAAGTAACTCGTCGACGACTTCAGGAACTTGAATCTTTCCCAATGGTGCAGAAAGTGGCTGTCCTTGAGAAGGAAATGAAGTTCCTCCTCCTCTCGTCTGCCATTGACGAGCTCTCAGGCCATGCAGTCCAAACATTCGTCAAAACATAAACACCGAGACAAGGACAAGCCATCTACTAGTTACAGTTAGGAACCCCCCCTGTTGATGACTTCCAGTCCTGGTTGTCCGTCAATGAGCCGGGCCTCTCCTTCTCCTCTAGAAAAGATACAGATGGTCCTCGTGGCCCTGGCCCAAAGTATGGAAGCCTCCCACAGTGACCACTAGCAGGCTGCGTCGACGACCACCTTACCAGTTTTGTTGTTGTCAGTGCTCTGGCCTTATCAGTCCTCTTGACGGCAGTGGCTCTGCTGTTGATGTCCGCTCCTTCCTCGTCGATGACCCAGTCCTCCAGCATGGACCAGGGTTCTTCATCAGTGATTGCTACTTTTTGGCATTCTTCTACATCCATTTCAAGCCCCGACTAAGAGATCCTCCAACATGGATCTGGGGTTCAAGCTGATGGTTTTGCCGTCTTTGCTGCTACATTTCCATCCTGTCTTACCTGGGCTCAGGTCCTGACACCAGATGTGACCTCCCATGCTTCAGGCTTCCTGCTGCATCCACAGCCTAAGTCCAGGCCCTCCGTTCTGCCCCTGCCTGTCCGGGGCTCTACAGGAGCGCCCCCTCCGCCGGCTGCACCCTCGTCGACAACACCTGCCTTCTGTGTGGCCTCTATGTCCAGATTGTCATGGAGGTTATGAAGGCCATGCAACAGCCTCAACTCCAGCCTTACTCATCTCCTGTCCCCCCACCTCCTAAGTGGGCACGTCGGGAGCTTTCTCTCTCACCTCTCTCCTTTCTGCCATTCGGGACTTGGATCTGGAGGAGTTGGAGGACGATGAGGATGAAGATATCCGTGATGATGGAGTGCACCCCCCCTTCTAGTGCCTCCACTTTATCCTCAGTGGAAGAGGACCCCCCTTGCTGTCCTCCAGATGACTCCATTTTTATGGAGATCAAGGCTCAGTTGCAGCAAGTCATGGGGTTTCAAACTACTGAGCAGTTGTGAAATGGAACGTCTGACAGCAAGATTACATTTTTTTTTTTTGTATATTTTTCTTGTCTCCTATGCGGCTGGGGGGGTGTTACCGATGGTTCCCCCCCAGTCCAGCCTGACCAACATCCCCCAGTCTGCCCCCCATCCCAAGCTCAACCCCTTACCTTCCAACCTGCACAATGATCTGTTTGCCGTGGTGGGCGCGTGACCACTGCCACACGGGATCGAGGTTTCCCAATGCAGGGGAGCATCCAGGCAGGAGGCGGCGGGAGGCTGCTCGTCCAGCCATCATGTAGCCTAAAGATTTTCCTGTTTATCTTTCCGTACTTCTGTGCGTGCAATGGCGCCAAGGGACTGGAAGCCGCGCCGCGCTACCGCCGTGCCCCCTCCCAGCGTCTGCCACAGCCGTCCACAAGCTCAGCCCCTGACCTGCCATAGCCCCAGCCACGCTAGGAGCCGGCAGGACAGCGAGGCTTTCATCCACCCCCGGGAAGAAGAGCAGTCTAGCAGACGCTCTGTCCTTCTCCACCCGCCGACCCCGGCCCAGGCTCGTTTCGAACCCGGTCGCCGGGCGAGCGAGGTGTGGCGCCCAGCGCTCAACCCTCGGCGCCACCGGGCTGGCTAGCAAGATTACATTTTAGAGAGGAGAACTACTTAGAGGTGTGGATTCCCTGGGTGGAGTGGGCAGCAAGGAATTCATGGCATGGGGCAGTATCGTCCCAGGATAATGTCACTCCATAGGAGAGCGAGATTTCATCAGGGGCTGCGTTCTTCCTCACTGCTTACATTCTCATAATGAATAGCGTATTGGGTTTGACCCTTAAAATCGTACAGCGATTTAGTGAAATAACATAATTTATTAATGTATTACACAAAGATGTGAAAATCCATTTGTTGTTTAAGCCTTTATATACCTCTCTTGTAGTATCTGCTGGATAAAAAGGAAATATTCATTTTAAAAGTGTGCATTAATCCAGGCAATATATATGGTTCTTAGTTTGATTTAGAAGGAGTTAACTCAATTTTGGGCTGATATTCATTATATGAGCATTATAATTTAACTGACTTGGATTTAATGGTGATAAGAAAGTTCTGTGGACAAAGTATAGTAATCGATGTAACTTAAGTATTTACATTGTAAATGAAATTGATGACATGTTTGTAATTGTCCAAGCAGTGTAACTTAAATAAAGCTGAGTTTAAAAAAAAAAACAAAAAAAACTGAGCAGGACATGCAGAATTTGGCAGACTACCTAGACTTGACTGAGGACCGGCTATTGTGGTTCCTTCACTTATACAGGCATACCAGGATGGCCATACTGGCAGCATGGCATCGCCCCTCCATGGTCCCTCCAGTTCCGAAGAAGGCGGATCACCTGTACCAGGCTCCCACAGACCACCCCTTTTTCGCTGCCGCTCCACAGGCAGATTCAGTGGTCATTAATGCTGACCATGATTGGACTAAACATCCAAAACATCTCAGCTTTCAGCCTCCGGACAGGGAATCGAGGAGACCAGACCTGATGGAAAAAGTATGCTTTCCCCATTCTTAATATGCATATTCTCAGTTATGTGGGGCATATTTTGAAGTATCAAAAGACCTTGTGGACTGCCCCCTCTGAGATGGCCAATAAGCTTCCAGTGTCTGTCGAAACGGACCAGTTACTTGCCACCCTTAAAACGGGCACTAGCCTTACCCGTCACATCCTTCATGTGGGTTATGACGCGATAGATAGGTCTGTCTGTACATCGGCAATGGGAATAACCCTTCACCGCCATGCATGGCTGCGAGTGTCTGGTTTCACCCCGGATGTCCATCAAACTATGCTGAATGCCCCCTTTAATGGGCAAAGATTGCTTGGCTCTGACACTGAAACCATTTTGAATGCCTTGCAGGCCTCGGGCCGCACCCTACGGACTGTACACACAATGTACCACATTCCGCAGACCATTTCTGGCGGAAACCATACCCGATCTTTTAGCCCCATGAAGACCTCTTGGCAGCGAGGTCCTGCCCGTCAGTCCACCAGAGGCCGCCAACTGCCCCAGTCTCTGGGCCGTGCCTCTGCCTCCCAAGTGTGCCTGTGCTGCCCCTGCTGCGGCCACCACGGCCTCCAGTCCTTTTGACTCCTCCACTCCCCTCCCCAGCCCTCCTCTGCTGGCATTGGAGGCTGTGGGGGGGCCGCTTTCCACTATATCTGAAGGCTTGGCAAAAGATAACCTCAGATGAATGGGTCCTGCAGATCATACGTGTGGGCCATACATTGGAACTGATAACCTCTCTCCCCCTCCGTCCCACTCTCCTCGACTTGTGCTTACCCTCCAGAACACGTTCTGGGTCTCCTGGACGAACTCCTCTGATTCAGAAGCACACCGTCCACCGGCCTCCCGAGGAGGTGAACGGGGGATTCTGTTCCCATTTCTTTCTCATGCCCAAATGCATGGGTGATCTGCACCCTGTCTTGGACTTAAGGGACATAAACTTGTTTATACAATACAAAAAATTCTGGATGGTCACCTTGACAACTGCCCTCCCTCTCCTAAATCAAGGGGATTGTCTTTGCACCTGCGACATGAAGGATGCTTGCCTTCATATCCAAATCCATCCTGCCCACTGCCAGTATCTCAGGGTCAGCCTTCTAGGTTTTGCACTACCAATTCTGAGCTCTGCCCTTCGGGCTGTCCTCGGTGCATCCGGTGTTCACAAAGTGCCTGGTGGTCATGGCTGCCGCCCTTTGTCATCAGTATCACTTTGTTCCCCTATTTGGACTGGCTCATAAAGGCCTCATTTTGAGAGGGCTTACTACACTCCCTCGCGTGCATTTTTCTGGTGTTTCAGGAGGTCAGAATCACGGTCAGCAGAGCCATTCCAATGTCTCCAGTACATAGGTGCCGTCATGGAGATGGTGTGCAGTCGGGCCTTTCTGCCACAAAACAGGTGTCACAGACTTATCTCCCTGGCCCGGCACTGCCAGCAGCTTAACAAATCACTGCACGCCAGTACATACGTCTCCTGGGTCACATGGCTGCCGCCATTGCTACCGTGCCATATGCCCGATTGCACATGCACCTGGTCTAGTGAACTCTGCACCACCAGTGGCACTAAAAGACAGGGGACTTTGAGGATTCCATCATGGTGACTCCCACCTTCCGGCAGACACTGTCCTGGTGGCTGGACCCGCATAACTTACTAACGGGTGTGCCTTTTCACTCCCAAACCCCTTCCCAGGTCCTCATGACGGACGCTTCCCCTGTTGGTTGGGGAGCCCACCTCGGCCCGCACCAGATGCAAGGCCTGTGGGATCTTACTGCCACCTCTCTCCACATCAGCCTCTTGGAGATGCGGGCCGTCCATCTTGCACTTCAGGCCTTCTGACCGTTCTGCTCCTGGGAACCCTGCTAGTCCAAATGGACAATACTTGTGTGGTCTACTACATCAACAAACAAGGGGGCATGAGATCACAAACACTGTGCAAGAGGCAGTAAGAGTCTGAACTCAAACTCAAGCTCTCCAACTCCATCTAGTGGCGGTTCACTTTCCAGGAGCCAGAATGTCCTTGCTGATCACCTCAGCTACTACACAGAGGGGACACGAGTGGACCTTTCAGATGATGGTCCTCCACGACATTTTTCTAATGTGGGGCACTCTGGAGATAGACTTATTTGCCTCTCTGAACAATTACAGACTTCCATGCTACTACTCAATTATTCCAGACCAACAAGACTGTTCTCTGGATGCCCTATCCCTCTCCTGGCACGGGCAATTCTTATATGCCTTCCCACACATTCCCCTCCTCCAGTGAGTACTACTCAAACTACAGCTGGAACAAGCATCCATGATACTTACTGACCCTTTTTGGCCCCGGCAAATCTCGTTTCCCCTTCTCCAGCAACTGTTGGTCACGGATCCCCTCTCCCTCCCTCTTCGGTCAGAACTCCTTATGCAGAACCGGGGCACCGTTCTTCACCACTGTCTTCGATCACTGCATCTTCTTGCTTCGCTCCTGAGGACGTCTTCGTAGCCAGGCAACACATCTCTCCCTCTGTGGCCGCCATTCTGCTGGCCTCTAGAAAGCTTTCAACCAGAAAAACATATGGGGCTAAATGGAAACATTTTGCTTTCTGGGCATCTACCAGGGGCCTAAACCCCTTCTTCTGCCCATTACCTAATATCCTGGAGTACCTGTCCACCCTCTCTGCTCGGTGCTTACGCTACTCTTCTATAAAAGTCCATTCATCCGTAATCTCAGCATTTCACAAACCTATTGTGGACCACCAGGTCGCCCAACTGGACCTCACCAAGATGTTCCTTTAAAAGCCTTCTCCAGCTCAAGTCACCCATCCGGATTCCCGTTCTGCCTTGGGACCTCAACTTTGTCTTAGAATAGCTGACACTCAAACTGTTTGAACCGGCAGCTACCTGTGTTATGCGCTTCTTAGCCTGAAAGGCACTTTCCTGGTGGCTGTTACTTCGGCTTGGCACATTTCAGAACTTCAAGCTGTCATGTGCCATGAGCCCTACCTCGTCTTCCATTAAGACTGTATCTCACTATGCACCAATCCCTCATTTCTCCTGAAAGTAGTTTTGGATTTTACACTCAACCAATCTATTGAGCTGCCTGTCCTTTGCCCGGATCATTCTAATCTGGGAGAGTTGTTTCTACACACCCTGGGTGTCCATTGCATCCTACGTTACTATCTTGCTTGTTCCAAGTCCTCTCATAAGTCAAAACAACTCTTTTTATTACCTTCACCCCACCAGGGCAGGCCGTCCTGTCACAAAATAAACTTTATCCAATTGGTTAGCCCATTGCATTACCTACTGCTACACTAAATACAAAAAACATCTTCCTGGGACTGTGCATGCACATTCTTCCAGGGCTCTGTCTACCTCTGCTGCCTGCTTTCGAGGCATCTCTATCTCGTATATCTGTGATGCCACCACATGGTCTACCGTGCATACTTTTACTAGGCACTACAGCCTTTATTTGGCCTCCAGGCGCCGCACCTCCTTTGCCTGTGCCGTCCTGCAAGGCCAACTGTCTTGACCACCCTTCACATTTACCTGCTTGGGAATTATCCCAAGTGTATGACTGCTGCAAGAAATACCCTTGAAGGATATAGTACAGTTTTGTACTTACCGTAACAATAGATCTTCAAGAGGATGTTTTGCAGCAGGTCACGATCCCGCCCTCATTTCACCTCCTTCTCAAAGAGAGCTATCATCTGCTTCTAACTTCGTCCTGTTGGGCAATGTCCCCAGCCTCCTTGGTTCCCCTCTGTCCTGCTCCGTGAGCTGGTCTCCAGCTGGCAACTCAGGCCGCTAGGTGTCACCCACGTATTTATACAGATGAATGGAATGACATATTGTGGGCGGCCCCCAGTCAGCACTGCTGGTGGAAAGCTGCCCTCTGTCGGATACCCAAGTATATGACCTGCTGCAAGTGATCCTCTTGAAGATCTGTCGTTATTTTTATTTATTTATTTTTCAAGTCTAGGATTACAAATACCTTTGAGCCATGGCTCTTTTACAAAGGTTCCACGTCAGAGAAATACAAATTATGGGGAACATCAAGACAGGCATTACAACAATGTGGACATTGCGAACAGAGTACAGATTAATACAGTTCAAGGGTAGCATTGTAACAAGGCAGCCAGAGGCATTTGTCAGAGAAAATAGACAACAGATAAGTGCCAGAGTCATAGGGAGAGGGAAGAGGGTGGGGGGGAGAAGGAATGTAGGAAGGGTGGCGAGAGGGTGAAAAGTGCAGCATTGGGTATACCAAGATGTGAGGGTAGAATCCAGTGAGGAGGGGAGGACAACTAGAGCAGAAAGGGAAGTGGAGAAACAAGGTTAAGTTGGGCAGTCACAGGAGCTGTTGGTAGTGAGATAGTCCGGAGCCTAGTTTTAAACATACCAATAGTTGGGGCAGAGGAGATGGTTGGGCTGAGGCCATTGAACCAGAGTGATGCTCGATAAGCAAAAGAGCGTTGTCCCTGTGAAGTGTGACAGTGGGGGACTTTCAGTAGCTGTAGCGTGGATCTCCTAAGGCACCATTTGTTAATTCGGTGTTGTAACAGAGTTGAGACTCCAGAAGGTGCAAGGCCAAGGTAGATACTTTTGACCATGGAGCAGGTGAGAAACTTTATGCGGTTTGATAGTTGGAGCCAGCTGGTCTGAGTGTACAGGTCACGTGTGTGGGTGAGACGGTGAGCACCAGTGATGAGCCGACATGCTTCATTTAAGGCAGTTGAGAGGCTCCTAAGGGTTGTGGTTGTGGCCGAGCCATAAATGATGAGACCATAGTCTATTACAGAGATCACAGAGCTCAGGACTGCAACCTTCAAAGCTTCTGGTGTGAGGTGTGGTCTGTGTTTGTAGAGGAGACCAAGCCATGTATTAGCAGCTCTAGCTACATTATCTACATGAAGTCCATAGGAGAGATTAGGCTCAAGCTGAATCCCTAAGTATTTGAAGATCACCACCTGATCTAGAGTGTTGCCCTGGGTGGTGGAGATAGCCAAGTGGTGTAGCTTGTGTGGGTTATGAGAGCTGCAGAAGAGCATAAATTTGGTTTCTTGTCATTGAGGACCAGTTTATGATTAAGAAACCATGTCTCTACAGAACTGAAACCAAGTTGAAGGTTGTGTTGAAGAGTTGCAGGATCTTTGTGAGTGGAGACTACAACAGCATCATCGGCATATAGTATGATCTGCTCAGAGCAGTGGTAAGGAGGAGTTTAAGAAAGGCTAAAAGGAGGGTTCCAGTATGGATCCCTGTGGGACACCAGCGAACAGGCAGAATGATTAGAAAGAGCGTCCAAATTTTACTCTCTGTGACCGGTTCTCTAAGTAGCTTTTAAACCAGAGAAAGAGTCAGGTGATAGCCCGGCATTCAGTAGTTGGTGTATTAGTAGTCCATGGTGTACTGTATCAAGGCCTTGAGAGGTGTACTTAAACGGCCCCTGTGAGAAGGCCGTTGTCAAGGGATTTGTGCAAAGCCCAGTGAACTCAAGAAGGGCTGTGGTGGTGCTGTGACCTTCCGAAGCCGTGTTGTTGTGGACAAGGTATATTGTATTTATCCAAGTGGTCAGTAAGTTGATCAGCCACAATGCACTCAAGTGCCTTAGAGAGTGGGGGCAGTATGGAGATAGGGTGATAATTTGAGTGAATCATCTTGTCCCCACTTTTATGGACAGGTGTCATGGTGGCTGTTTTCCATAGGTCCGGGAATTTTCCACAGCTGAGAGAGGTTTAGGATTTTTGTTAATGGATGAATTACCTCATCGAGGGTGAGCAACAGAAGCTTAAGGTCCAGGGTGTCGCTACTAGATCTAGATTTAGAGATAGCTGCAGTAATATAGCGGCGAGCTTCATTCAGCCTTACCTTCCTGAAGTAGAAGAGGGGATGGTTAGACTGAGGGGCTGAGGTATTTGGGGAGTAGGCCCTGTTTTCGAAAAAGTCATGGGGTAGAACAGCACTAAGGTCTGAAAAAGCCGTGTTAAAGATGTTTGCGATCACCTTGGGGTCGAGGGTTGAGGATCCATCAACCATTAACATGGCCAGAGAGGTTTTGGCTGCTTCCTGTGACATCCTTGATATTGTCCCAGAAAGCCGACCATTTCCCCATGTGTTGGTGAGGCGTCTTTGTAATAGGTGGATTTCATTAGCAGTATGGCTTTTGTGCAGAGCATTTCATGCTTGTTTGTAATTTTGGATGTCCAGTTGTTTGCCAGTGGCCCTGGCAACTGCCCAGAGGTGATCCTTAGTTTCAGCTGTGAGAGAAGAGCCGCGGTGACCCATGGGTTAGAGAGATTTTGTTTTAGCCTTTTAGCAGGGGCAAAGAGGTTGAGCTTTGTTAAAATTGAGATGAAGTGATCAAGAGCCAAGTTAACATCTGTTGCTTCATAGATGGGTAGCCAGTCTTGTAGAAGCAGGTGTTGTTTGAGATGTGGAAGTTTTCCACGAGGAAGGACTCTGCTAGCTATAATTTTGGGAGGGGGCTTAAGGAATTTGTTAGACCATGCACACATGACTGGGGAGTGGTCACTGAGTGAGTCTGGGAGAATGGTCGTACGAGAAATCCTTGTGGGGTGGGGTTATGGTAAGTACAAAACTGTACTTCTAGGGACGTGGATATGTTGTTCATCCACACTTCTTGGCATGTCCCTTTCCCTTTAAGGATCGCCGGAAGGACGTCAAGCTGGCTCCTCCCACGCACTCGGGTGGTATAATCCTTGTCTCCGCCCCATGATGCCAGATCTTCCTTTCTGCTGGAAGATTTCAGGTTGCGTCTGTCGTGTTCTCTCATTCTGTAGGCCCTGGCTTCTCAACCTTTGGTCATTCCGAAAATTAGACTTAATCGCGTTAGCGATTGCGACTGTTGCTTCTCGATTATGGAAGACAAGTCTTCCCTCTGATTTCACCGGTGCCCGTGCGGCCAGAAGATTTCGCGTGTGGACCTGCACACCATGTGCATCTACTGTCTTGGTGTCGGCCATGACACCACGACCTGCGAGTTCTGCCTCGCTTTTCAGCCTAACGTCCTTGATGACGGTCTCGCATGCCTTAAATTGGGCAGGCTCGAAACAAACGAACCTGCCGGTGAAGTCTAAGGAGGCGTGATGGGTGGTTTCCGCGGCCGCAGGATCCGCTGAGCAGTTGGAGCGCATGCAGGCCTTCAAGGAGGAAGCGGCTCGCTCAGCGTAATCTTCCTCTCGGGGCTTCTTCGTTCCAATCAGCTTGGGCTCCTTTCGAGAGTTGTGCCACTCTGTCTCCCAACTAAGGGTGAGAGACCTGCGGGCATGCACTCCTCTCAGTCCTGTAAGCGGGAGAGGGGCTGTGGACCATCTTCATCTTAATGGAGACGCTCTTGGGATTGGGAGAGATCTCGGTCCCAGGAGCCGGCCATTTCGACCTCTGTCGAAATTGCCTCTTCGGCCGCTGGCTTCTCGGCTTTGCCGTCTGACCGGTTGACCGAAGTTTCGATCAACGCTGAGATTGTTCTCGATCCGACCAACCATTGTCGCCGACTCTGGTCGACTACTCCCTCAGTTAGACTCCGGTCCTTTCCTTCCACGACGAGGAGACCCAGTCCACTGGGAAACTCGCCAAGGAAGTGGTCCCTGACCCCCGGAAGTCTCCAGTTTTACCGGTATCTCCTGAGTGACCAAGTCGGCCTGACCGATCTCGATCGAGGTCTTGGACACCCTCGACCGACAGGCCGAGGAAGATGCATAAGCGCACCAAAAAGAGGTGATGCCATTGGTTGTCCTTGTCCTCCTTGGATGAGGAAAGGCTTCAGCAGAAACTCCGACACTACGAGGACCTCATGTGGCAGCAGTTGATTTTGTCCGGGCTTAAGCCGACCCCAGCTAGTACCCCAGCCATTACTTGGCTTTCGCCTCCTAGTCCGAAGCCGACTCCCCAGGAACCGATAAAATTGGTTCCCTCACCTGCGGAGCTGGCTAAATCTCTTCCAGTTCAGCCTCGGTCTATCCATCGATTCTGGTAGAACCGACGCCTAAGCAGCCCGTGGAAGGGGCTCCTTCTAAGGAAGCTTGGCCGGACACCTGGCTCCCCTGACGTCTTTCGGTCACTCTCACCCCCGACCGCCCTAGGCGGGTTGAGGGTGATCTGGGCGGTCAACCGCTGTATCCGGATGCTTCAGATTCGGATGACTGTGGCCTCCATTCTCATCCACGGGATGACAAGTTGGCTGGTGATTTAGCGATGGAGGAAGGCCCTTCGTCTTTTCAGGGCATTCTCCGCCTCATCTCTAAGTTCACAGGGATGCCCCTGGAACCTATCCAGAAAAAGGTGGCGTACCCTATCACAGATATCCTCAAGAGAGGGGATACCCTGACGGAAGCCTTTCCTGTGGCCGAAGCCATCATTGGCCCGGCCTTGAACTTTGGCAGCACACTGCCTCCAGCTCCGTCTGCCTGCATGGCCCGCAAGTATGCGGTACCTGTGGGGTCCCTAGTGGGGTTCACAGAGCACCCTTCAGCCTAGAGCCTTGTGACTGCCTCCGTCTTCAGACGTACAGGCAGTTCTGCTAATACTGAAAGACCTCTGGAAAAGGAGTCCAAGAAATTGGATCACTCTGCCTGGAATGTCTATGCTTTCTCTTCGTAGGCCTCCGTCAAGCAAGCTCGGCTGTCACCATGGCACACTTCACATGCCCTTTCGGGGTCCTTGGACGAAGTCCTCCCACACCTCCCCACGGACTTGCAGACCACGGTCAAGCAGATCCGAGACCAAGGCTGTGCTGTTGCTGTTGCTAAGCAGCAACTCCAGATGGCCCTGGACATTGGGGACTCATGTGCCCATTCGTTGGCTGCCACAGTTGCGTCACATCGCAGGGCTTGGCTGAGGCTCTCCTCCTTCCGGTGGATACCCAGCACAAACTGGCTGATGTGCCTTTCCTGGGCACTGATCCCTTCGGCACAAGTGTGGCCAGTCACCTTCAGAGTATTGAGCAGTCCAATGCCACCTGTCTGGTCCCAAGAAGCATCAGCAGAAGAAGAAGCCTTTTCAGCATTCTTCCCCTGCGGCCCAGTAGTAGCAGCCCTCCTTTCAGGGAGGTCAGCAGCAGGCTCAGGCTTGGCATCCTCCGCCCCAAACCCAAACATTCCCAGGCCCGTAAAGGAGGTTGGAGTTCAGGCCCTGGACCCTCTTCCTCCAAGCCTGCCCTGTGATGGGATAGGGGTTGCCACCCCTATTCCCGTCACGCCAGCTCTGGGCCTTCCGTGGGGGGCCGGCTCCGCCACTTCCTTTCCGCTTGGTCCGTTGTTACCACGGACAGGTGGGTCTTAGAAGTGGTCGGCCATGGTCTGCCTCTGGAATTCGATCAGTACCCTCCAAGCCGAGCCTGCGCCCCATGGGAGGAAAGAGTTTCCACCCACACTCAGTCGGCTCTTCGAGACGACATTGCTCAGCTCCTCCTCAAGGAGGCAGTAGCTCGAGTGGCAGATCTTCCACCAGACCCAGGGTTCGTAACCAGGTACTTCCTGGTTCCAAAGTGGATGGGGGGCTCGCGCCCCATTCTAGATCTGCACGACTTGAATCAGTATATCAGGCCATGCACCTTCTGGATGGTAACTCTATCCCAGATCATACCATCCCTGGAGCAAAACACATGGTTCTGCTCACTGGATCTCCAGGACGCGTTCTTTCACATCCCAATCCATCCATCCTACCAGCGTTTCCTCTGCTTCAGGGCAGGGATGGCGTAAAGGTTTTGGCACAGTATGCTCCTTCGAAATTTAGGAGCACACATTGCCAAAATCAAGACCAAGAATATGTGCTCCTGCCGATCGGATCCGTGCTCCTACATATCGATTGCTATTTTTATAAGGCAAATGAATAAAATGAATTTTACCAAGTTTTAAGTGTGAAACATCTCACATCTCTATCCTCCTGCTCCCACTTACCTGTATTAACTTATAACAGGCAGGAACAGACACTGGGTTGGAGACTCCATATCAAATTTGTATTTTCTCAATCCCTCACGGTACAGATCTTCCTGGACATAAGTCTCCACCACTCATTCACACTAGTGGGAGTAGCGCCGGAGGCACTAGCACCCATCGGGAGCAAACTTTTTGCTGGAGGGTCGGCGTGAGAGATGGCGCCACGAGGCATGGCGCCATGACGGTGGCTCGCACGGTAATGACTATCTCGGCGACGACCCTCCAACCGCCTCAGTTCCTTTTTTCCCGCCGTCAAGTGCGCTTCAGTGACAACGTCGCTCGCCTGTCGGGAGTCAAACTTCAAACTAGCGCATAGTTTTCAGTTATTTTTATTTATTTATTTTTTTGTAACATTATCACGATAGTAGTATCGCTTAATTTTATTCTATTTCGTTAAATTTCTGTAATATTTTAAATTTAACTTACTTTAAAGAAGTCTCGGCCTACTGGACGGAGTCGACCATGAGCAGGTCAGGTGACGGTAGGGAAACTTCGTATGAAAGCTGTTCAGTCAGTCTGGCTGGGTCCGGTCAGCCTCCTTCTTCTCAGCGGGGTTCCGACGGTCAGTCCGATGCCGGGGATGGCGGTCCCCGCCGGCATAAAATAAGCGTAGCATTCTCGGCACCGTTCGCCTCGAAGCTCTTCTTGCCCACAGGTCAAAAGAGAAAACATCACCGAGGTCGCCTCTGATACGCTCATGCTGCCGACGGTCGGTTATCGAAGCGAGTTGCCGGCTCTCCTTCGAGTCGCCAACTCCGGTTACCGGCCTCGACATCGAGCCCCACCCCGCCTATAGGTAGGGCTCCAGATGAGCAGTTTCATCAGTGGGCCGCTCTTATGGAGCGATGGGCTCGGAGGTTGGTTCTTCTGCCTGGCTCGGTTGCCCCGGAGCCTTCGGGCTCCTCGGGCAATCAGGTAGGGCGGTTGGACCTTCCTAGTCGTGCGGCGCCTTCTTCGGTGCCAGCGACTCCGTGCTTAGGTGTCTCCCCCCCTCACATGGCTGTGGCGCAGGGGGCCACACCGATGCCCTTATCTCCTGTTTTTTTTCCCTTCTCTTGCCTTTCAGGTTCCAGGGGTGTCCTCGGCACCTTCCGCGGGGTCTCTGTGCTTGTCGGCGCCGTTTTTGGCGGCGCCGTCCGCGGTGCTGGCGGGTCTCGCGGCGCCGAGTGCCTTCGCGGCGCCACTGGCGCTGCCGGGGGCACGCACGGTGCCATTTGCGGTGCCACGTGCCTCTTCGGCACCGTGCTCCTCCACGGCGCCGTTTTCGACTCGTTTGGCCTCCTCGGCGCCGGGGGCCCTCGGGGACTATCCTTTTCTATCTGCTCTTTCCTCCTCTCTTATTTTTCACTCCTTTCCTGTCCAAACAGTCCTTTCTGGACCATCAGGAGATGATGTTGAGCCTGACCCAGACCTTCGGTTGGGTGATGAAGTGGAGGAAACAGGATCTTTCATTGCTACAGAGCCTGTGGTCAAGGACCTGTCCTTTAAGTCTCTGTTGAAGAATCTGAGATCCACTCTTTCTCTCCAGACTACAGACATCGATCCTGGGAAGATATTAAGACTCCAGTATCTTCATGCTTCGGAGATCCCTACGGATTTGACTCCTCCGATTCAACCTTCCTTCAAGACGCTGTCTCAAATGGTATGGAATAATCCTGCTCTTAGTCCCTCAGTGGCTAAATCCATTGATAAGAAATATTCAGCTCCCAAGGATCGTCCCATTTTGGCATCCCAAGCCTTTGCGGATCCTATTGTAGTCCTGGCAGAGAATGACAAGGTCGTTCTTCCTCAAGCTACTACAGCTCGACCTATTAACAAAGAGTCTTGTAAGATTGATACATTAGGTAAGAGAGTCTTTGCTGCCTCCACTTTAAGTATGCGTATTGCCAGCTATCAAGGCTATTTTTCTCAGTATGAGTATATCCTGTGGCACTCTATGAAAAGAATGGTTGAAGCTCTTCCAGATTCCGACTCCAAGTCAGAGCTTCTTCTAACCGTTACCAGAGGTATTGAGTCCAATAACCAACAGGTAAAAGCCGCCATGGACGCTTTTGACACTGCTTCTCGCTCAGCAGCTGCAGGTAGTTGTACTCGACGCCATTCCTGGCTGCATACTTCCGGCTTTACGAATGATGCTCAGCAGCAGGTAATGGCGCTGCCCTTTGATGGCTCCTATCTTTTCGGTCCTCAGGTAGAGCAAGCCTTAGAGGCCACTCAGAAGACTAGATCGGCCATTAAGTTGGCTAGACCTCCGCCTACCCCCTCTCGGGGGCATGTAGGCAAACGTCAGTTTCACAGTCGTCAGTCCTTTCGAGGCAGAGGAAGCTTCCATAAAAGCCAACCTGCCCAACCTCAAAAGAAGACGCAGCAGAAAGCGCAGGGGCCTAAAGCCCCCAGCGCTACCTTATGAATTACTGGCCCAAGTTCCATCCACACTGCCCGGTGGAACTTTCTCCTCAGTGGGAGGTCGTCTGATGTACTTCTACAACCAGTGGAAGTCCATAACCTGGACAAATGGGTCCCTGGATAATTTGCGAGGTTATTCTCTCAATTTCTTGAAACCCCGAATTGTCCTCCCAGGCGACAACCCAGGTTGTCGACCTCTCAGTCAGACCTCCTCACGCCGAGATCCAGGGCCTTCTAAACAACAGGGCAATAGAACTGGTGCCCCGCATCAGCGAAACACAGGGTTCTCCCATTACTTTCTGGTTCCAAAGAAATCTGGGGGGATGCGCCCCATTCTAGACCTCAGAAAGTTAAACAAATTCCTCCCCAGGGAGAAATTCAAAATGATTTCCCTAGGTACCCTGTTACCTTTGCTGCATCAGCACGACTGGCTGGCCTCCCTGGATATGCAGGACGCTTACCAGCATATCCCCATCCACCCAACCCATCGCAAATTTCTGAGGTTTGTAGCTCTGGGTCAGCATTATCAGTTCAGAGTCCTGCCTTTTGGGCTATCCTCGGCGCCGTGAGTTTTTACAAAGTGTTGTGCAGTTCTCGGAGCGCATCTCAGGAAGCTCGGACTCCGAGTGTTTCCCTACCTGGACGATTGGCTTCTAGCAAGCCCTTCCAGCCAAGGGACTCTGGAAGCCGTGCAAACGGCTTCTCGCCTTCTTACGTCCATGGGAGTTCTGCTGAATCTGAAGAAGTCACAACTGCAGCCCTCCCAGAGGCTCCTTTTCATAGGGACTCTTCTGGACACCTCTTCCGCGAAGGCTTTCCTTCCAGAGGACAGAAGACTAGACATCCTTCAGATGGCCCGTTACATTGGGGAGAACCAATTGGTCACAGCTCTCTCGATGCAACGTATGTTGGGTCTCATGGCGTCCTCAGTGTTCACTGTACCCCTAGCTCGGTTACACATGAGGACCACCCAATGGATGCTCTCCACTCAGTGGTCACCGACCTCTCACCCCCAGTCTTATCCCATCAAAGTGACGGAGCCCCTACGAAGGTCTCTCACCCGGTGGTCTCAAGAGAGCAGTCTTCTGGAAGGATTCCCCTTTGCTCCTCTGGATCATCAGATCTCCATCACCACAGACTCATCGCTAATGGGATGGGGAGCTCACTGTCGCTCTCTCCACACTCAAGGTATATGGACTCAGCTCGAAGCTCAGCTCCACATAAATGTCCTGGAGATGAGAGCAGTCCTCTATGCGATCCGAGCGTTGAAGGATATTCTTTGCCACAAGAACATTCTCCTTCAAACGGACAACAAAACAGTGATGTATTACATCAACAAGCAAGGCGGTGCTCATTCTTATCCCCTTTGCAGGGAAGCAATGAGAGTGTGGGAGTGGTGCTTGGAGCACAAATCTCTAATTCAAGCGGTATATCTGCCAGGTGTACAAAACGACTTAGCAGATCTCCTCAGCAGAACGGAGGCAGACCCTCACGAGTGGTCTCTCGATCCAGCCGTAGCTTGGTCACTGTTCGAAGAGTGGGGGACTCCAGACCTGGACCTTTTTGCATCCCCACTCAACGCAAAACTGCCTCTTTTCTGCTCCAGAAATCCAGGGCCTGGCATTTTCTGTCAGGATGCGTTCAGGCTGCGGTGGACAAACGCTTTCTTCGCCTTTCCACTGCTTCCTCTAATTCAGAGTACTCCTCAAATTCGAGTCTCAGGGACCAAGATGATTCTCATTGCCCTCCTGGCCTCGGCAACTATGGTTTCCTCTACTCAACAGTATGTCGGCAGCCTCTCCGAGACCACTTCCCTTGCAAATCAATCTTTTGACTCAGGGTTCGTTGGTCCATCCCAACCTGAGGTCACTTCACCTTCATGCTTGGCTCCTGAAGAGGTAGAAGTGAATCAGTTCAACGTCTCTCGTAGAGTCTCAGACATCCTTCTGGCTGCTCGGAAGCCAGCTACCCGAAAAACTTACGCTTCCAAGTGGAAACGTTTTTCTCTCTGGTGTGCAAAGTCCTCTTGGAATCCCTTTTCCTGTCCTCCTGACAAGGTTCTAGAGTACCTTTTGGACCTATCAAACTCAGGTCTCCAGTACTCCACGGTTAAAGTTCACCTTAGTGCCATTTCAGCGTTCCATGAGCCGGTTTCTTCCTTGACTCTGGCTCAGTTACCTATGGTGAAGAGATTTCTTAAGGGAATTCTGCATACCAGACCCCCTGTTAGACGTCCGGTTGCAGCCTGGGACATTAACCTTGTGCTGGACATGCTCACTCGGAAGCCTTTCGTACCCCTAGCTACCTGTGAGCTAAAATTTCTTACCTGGAAGACTGCCTTCCTAGTGGCCATTACCTCAGCCCGCAGGGTCTCTGAGATACATGCCCTGGTTATGGACCCTCCGTATACTGTGTTCCATAAGGACAAAGTAGTTCTCCGTACTCATCCTAAATTTCTTCCCAAGGTTGTGTCAGAATTCCATCTAAACCAACCTCTGGTGCTTCCCTCTTACTGCGAACTTCCAAAATGAAGAGAGCGGTCTCTTCATTCCTTGGATGTTAAGAGAGCCTTAGTTCTACTTAGATAGAACCAAGATTTTCATAAGACTCAGCAACTGTTTGTTTCCTTCAGCGAGACCGGCTGGGTCGGCCTGTCGCTATCAGATGCATCTCATCATGGTTAGTGGCATGTCTTGACATTGCTATTCCATGGCTCAAGTTAAATTAGAAGGTAGAGTGTATGCTCACTCTACTAGGGTAGGTTCGCGGCATCCCTAGCGGAAATTCGCAATGTTCCAATTGCGGATATCTGCAACGCTGCCACCTGGAGCTCAGTGCATACCTTCGTTAAGCATTATGCACTGGATGTTCATGCCAGGCGTCATTCCGCCTTCGGCAGAACTATCCTTAATGGACTTCTGTCCTAGACGTGTGAGCTCTGGCTCCCCTGCCCGCCCTTTTGGGGGATTATCAGCTTGGTACTCTCCCACTAGTGTGAATGAGTGGTGGAGACTTATGTCCAGGAAGATATGAAAATGACGTACCTACCGTAATTCTTGATCTTCTTGAGCGAGTCTCCACCACTCATTCTACCCCCTCCATCCCGAGCTCACGCTGTGTTGGTCTTCACTCCCTCAAATCTTTAGGCCGTGAAGCTCTTTGCTGACCCTTCTTACACGGGTCGTCCGGACTATCTGATGTCCGTTTTTAAGGTTAGATTTACTCTTTACGTTAGTTGAGCTGCACCTCCTTGGTAAAAAAGGTACTGAGGCGGTTGGAGGGTCGTCGCCGAGATAGTCATTACCGCGCGAGCCATCGCTCGCGGCGCCATCTCTCGCGCCAACCCTCCAGCAAAAAGTTTGCTCCCGATGGGTCCTAGTGCCTCCGGTGCTACTCCCACTAGTGTGAATGAGTGGTGGAGACTCGTCCAAGAAGATCAAGAATTACGGTAGGTACGTAATTTTCATTTCTTGAAGGTTTAGTGCATTCTAAGTGACTGTCAGTCTGCCACTTTCAATTTGACTCCATACAAATTGAGACATCTAAACCTTCACAAGGTGATGCATCTGAACTTTTAACACTTTAATATAACAGACTGTCCTATTTCTTAGCGTGATGGTGTGAATTACCGCCTTTAAAACAGCCATCAGCAGTCTCTGCCTCTACTTCCTCTCTCTCACATCAGTAGATGGGTGTCTGCAGAAAAACTCCAGGGAACCACAAACTAGACCAACACAGTCACCCATCTGCACGATTTGAGACAGACAGGGGTTTGCACTGCAAGCAATAGACCAAGTACTGCGGCAGGGCCAGCTGCAGGTTTTTGTGGGCCCTGGGCAATGGACCTCCAATGAGCCCGCCTCACCTCGACCCCCCCCCAACCAAAATAATGTACCCGGCCGGCACCCGCCTGGTACTTCTCTGCACTGACTGGCAAAAGTGGCAATAGCAAGTAAACAAAACAAAAGGACTCACAAATTTCATTAACATAAAAAAAATTCTATGACACTCTTGTAGTTAGCTGGCAAGAAAAGAGCAGCCCAGCGGGTCCCCAGAAAGTTCAGTGTCACATAACCATTACAGTGTGTGGTGGAACTAGCACAGGCTGCACAGCACAGCTAAAACAAGAATTAAACAGTATCTAAGCAAAAGCAACTGAAAACGATAGTTCATAGAAACATAGAAACAGACTTTGACGGCAGATAAGGACCGCTTGGCCCATCTAGTCTGCCCATTTCCCTACCTACAGGATAGGCCGTAGATCCTAGTTAACCAACAGCCTATTTCTTCCTACCCCCACAAGAATTGCCTTATGTCTGTCCCATGCATTCTTGAATTCTCCACAGTTTTAGACCCCACAACCTCCTCAGGAAGGCTGTTCCATGCATCCACTACCCTCTCTGTGAAATACTTCCTCATTGCCCTGAACCGCCCTCCTTCTATCTTTAAATTGTGTCCCTTGTTCTTGCAAGTCTCTTTTTCTGAAAGATGCTACCCTCTTGGACTTTGTTGATTCCACTGAGGTACTTAAAGTTTCTATCATGTCCCCTCTCCCTTCTTTCCTCAAGGGTATACATATTAAGCTCCTTTAGTCTCTCCTCATACGGCTTCTCTTGCAGACCCTGCACCATTTAGTTGCCCTCCTCTGGACTACCTCTATCCTGTCTATGTCCTTGCGGAGATGGGGTCTCCAGAACTGGACACAGTACTCAGATGGGGTCTCACCAGCTGTCTGTACAGAGGGATAACAACTTCCTGTTTCTGCTGCTGATGCCTCTCCTACACATCCCAGTATATCCCCAGCCCTCCTACTGCCTTCTCACATTGCTTGCTAACCTTAAGGTCATCTGATATGATTACCCCAGGTCCCTTTCCTTTTTTGTTGTTACTACCTCCCACCATTGTGTATTCTTCCTCTGGGTTCTTGTTTCCCAGGTGCATTATTTTGCAGTTCTTTGCATTGAATCCTAGCTGCCATACTTCTGACCATTCCTCCAACCTTGCCAAGTCCCTTTTCATCCTTTCCGCCTCCTTGTGTATCAACCCTGTTGCAGATCTTTGTGTCATCTGCAAAAGGCATACTTTCCTTCCAGTCCCTCTGCAATGTCACTGATGAAGACATTAAAAGGACTGGACCCAATACTGAACCCTCACGGTGCCCCACTAGTAACCTCTCTTTCTTCAGAGTGGACTCCATTTACAATTACCTTCTGTGTCCTGTTGTGCAGCCAATGTTTTACCAGGCTACCACCCTGGGACCACTCCCAGGCTGGTTAATTTGACTAATAATCTTTTGTGTGGGACTGTGTCAGATGCCTTGCTTAAAGTCTAGGTAGGCCATGTCCACAGCCCCTCCCTGGTCTACTACTTTGGTCACCCAGTCAAATAAATCTATTAGATTCGTCTGACATGACCTTCCGCTGTGAATCCATGCTGCCTTGGGTCCTGTGCTCCACTGGCCTCTAGGTACTCAACTATTCTTTCCTTCAGAAGTGACTCCATCACTTTCCCTACCACAGAGGTCAGACTGACAGGTCTGTAGTTTCCTGCCTCTGTCTTGGTCCCACTTTGTGAAGGGAATCGCATCGCCTTCCTCCAGTCCTCGGGTACCACCCATCCTCCCATGATTTATTAAAAGAGTAGCCAGTGGTTTACTAGTTCCTCCTTAATTCTTTTAGAATTCTGGAGTGAATTCCATCAGGACCCATTGCTTTGTCCACCTTCAGTTTTAGGAGTTCTTGCAGAACCCTTTCTTCTGTGAAAGGACTGGGATCGACCCCCATGAAAAGTGCTTCTGTTAATTGGATTAGGCACTTCCCCTCCTCTTTGTGAATACTGAGCAGAAATATTCGTTCAGTATCCTGCTTTCACTGTCCCCTCTGCCCACCCACCGTTCATTCTATTCAGCCTCACTATCCCTCCCTTTGTCTTTCTCATTCGCTGATGTACCTATAAAGGTTTTATTCCTTCTTAACTGGGTGGGCTATCTTTTCCTCAGTTTGGGCCTTTGCTATTCTGACTTCCCTCCTGCTTCCTTCTGCCTTAACTGGTACAGCTCTCTGTCCTGCTCCTTCTGTGTTTCCTTATACTCCGAATGCTATCTTTTCTTCCTGACTTTCACAGCCACCTCTTTTGAGAACCATAGTGGCTTTTTCTTTCGTTTTGATTTGTTTATTTGCTTCACACAAAGGCTTGTTGCCTCTGTGATGGCAGTTTTGATGATTCCCCATTGTTGCTCCACTCCTTCTAGCCTGTTTGCTAGTGCTTTTCTGAGGCACTCTCCCATCTTGCCAAAGTCAGCCCTCCTGAAGTCCAGTACCCTCACTTTTGTATGGCTTGACTCTGTAGCTGAGTTTAACGTGAACCACACTGTTTGATGGTCACTTGTCCCCAGATGGCAACCCACTTCTAGATCTGAGATCCTCTCACTGCCCCCGTTTGAGTCTGAAGTCTAAGATTGCTCCCTCACGAGTGGGTTCTGAAACTAGCTGTCTAATGCCTGCCACCTGTAGGGCATCAAGAATGGCCCTGCTCTTGGATGTGGCTGCAGCAAATGTGCTCCAGTTAACATCTGGCATATTCAGGTCTCCCATCAATAGTATCTCCCCTTTCTCTGCCATTCTAAGAATGCCTTCTATCATATCCTTGTCCATTCCCTCCCCCTGACATGGGGGTCTGTACACAACCCCTGTGCGGATTGTGGTGCCCTTTCCAGTCTCCAAGGTGACCCACAGTGCCTCCTCTCCTCCCTGTTTACTGCATGGAAGTTCAGACAATAAGCAACACGTAGTGCAAAAACAGTACAGTATTTTTATGTCCAGCTGAGTCCTCGAGAAACAGTAGCCTATTGCAGCATTGCACATACAATAAGGTCCTGCAAATGAAAAATAAGAGGCGAAAGAATAAGTGCCACAGCTGGGACATGAACCCAGGCCACCTGGAATACTGTTCTGATTGCGCTAACCAGCTGTGCCACTAAGACAACTGGAACCTGGTCCATCCCAGAGCAGTCACTCATATAACATGCTCAGGGATGGCCCAGGTTCAAGTTGTCTCAGTGGCACAGCTGGTTAGCGCAACTGGAACGGCATTTCGAGCAGCCTGGGTTCAAGCCGGAGCTGAGGCACTTTTCTTTCTCACCTTTGTAACTCCTACATTCATCTTCTGTGTTGGATTACCCCCAAAATGCTACAAATTCGAGAGGCAGGGCAGAACATTGGGTATATATTAGGCACTTTATCTTTAAATGCAAAACAGGATATGTCTTTAAAGGGGAAATCCCATTCAAACAACATGAAGTCTTGCTATATTATGACAATCGCAGTATGACCGCAGGTTAGAACTGCTCCGGAGGTGAAATAGTTAACTTTCCATGCAGGCATGGAACTTGAATCTTGAGCTTCGGTTGAAAACTCTGTCTGTTGTGCTTCAAGGTAAACTGTCAGATTCTTTCTCCGCCTCACTGAACAGTCGCTCGGAGATTTCTCCTTCTGCTCGGTTCATTTTGTCGGTTTAAAGTATTATTTTTAGGTTTTAGCGAGAATTAAACACATAACCGGTCGGTTCAAGCTCTGTCTGTGGTAATGTAAGTAATAGATAGGTTTACATTACTTTTTCCTGTGTGGAACTTGTAATTTGTTATCAGTTGGTTTGTACTGATCAGGTTCTATTTAAATCTACTAGCCCCTTTTTAAGTGCGGTTCCGGTTCTTATCGGTTCCTAAAAATCAGTTTCATTACGGTTTTCCCGACCCGTGACACGGTTGGGAACCGATAAAGGGTGTCTTATTGGTGGATTGCGTAAACAGGCAAGTTGGTTAGGCTGGCATTATGTCCAGAAACCCAAAAGAAAACCGGACCCACTGGGTTTCAACACTGTAGTGTTTGTGGGAAGCTTTTGCTAAGGCTGACCCACACACCACATATGTCTATTGTCTGAGGTTTGACCACCTCAATTCAGACTGCCAGATTTGTCACAATTTCCTGCTGCCTCCATAGATAAGAGAGTTGGTAGGCTCCAGGAAAGGAAACCAAAAAAGTCTGCTGACCGGATGGCCAGCCCGGTTCGGTACCAACGAACTGGAGGAGTGCCCTCTAACAGGCGATACTTCCTCAGAGCAACGAAGAGCGGTTCTGAGGCCGGTTCCATCAAAAGAGCTAGAAAGTCAGCTAGTTTAGAGGCCAAAGTTCTCTCCCCAACTGCTGAGAAATAGCTAAAGCAATTAAATTGTCCAGTCTCTCTCTCGGTTCCGACCGAACCGACACACCTTCTAGTAGCGTTGGTTCGGCCGGTTCCTGATTCAAGATTATGATTTTGAGGATTTTTATGAACCGGGGAGGAAGAGGAATATGAGGAGTGAATATGGTTTTGAAGATCTGGATGTACCCACTGATCTGGACATCTCTCCAGATAGACCCTAGGGTTTCTCCTCCAAGACTTTCTGAGTCCCTTCTCATTTCATGTTTTATAAAAAGTTGCTGAAACTCTCAGCTCCCTGTTGAGGAAGCTGTTGATGACCAGGAGGAGCCAGACTATGTAGAAATGATGAATATTCCAGAGTCTAGGAGACTGTCTATTCCTTTGCATAAATCTTTTCAGAAACAGACAGTAAAGTTTTAAAACTCCTGACACTATACCTCCTGTGGATAAAAGGATGGACAAGAGGTATACCTTATCAGGCTCGACACTGATTTCCTCACTCAACAATGCAGCCATGTGGGGTAGTGCAGGCTGCAGCCTGTGACAAGGCTAATATTCCCTAGCTTCACACCCCTGAGAAGGACTCCAGGAAGATTGATGCTATGTCACAGAAACAGTACATGGCAGCATCTTTGGGGCTCAGACAAGCAAATTATATGACAGTGCTTAGGTACCAGAAATCCAGATGGGATACTGTGCTGGCCCTAGCAAAACAAGTCCCTGACCAACTTGCCAGGGAGCTGGAACAGGTGGCTATGGATGGTATTGAGGCATCCAGGTGCAATTTCATGCTGCAGTGGACTCTAATGATGTTTCATCAAGAGTCATGGCTACATCTGTGGCACTTAGCAGGATGGCTTGGCTCAGGTGTACTACCTGTATGGGACACCCAGTCCAAGGCCATGGATTTTCCTGTTGTGGGAAATTCTCTGTTTGGGAGCAAACAGAGAACTACATGAAGAAAATGGATGAATATAGGACCACCTATAGGGTGCACAGACCAAGGAAAGGCAGGCCACTCCTCAAAGCAAGCTTCCTAGAGGCAGGGCAGGCCTTTTCATAGGCCTTTTACCAAGCCAAGCTTCCTCCTCCTCCGCCTATGCTCAGAGGGTTCTTTAGAGGAAGAGGCAGCCAGGGGGTACAAGCAGGTCTGCTTCCACCCCTCAGCCCAAGCCCCTGCCAAACAGGCACCCTGATGGGATTGCCAGGGCCTATTCTCCTCTACCTGTAGGGGCAGGCTGGCTTACTTTGGCCAGGACTGGAAGTCTTTAACATCAGACAAGTGGGTCCTGGAGTAGTAAGCCAGGACTGATTCTCCGTTTCAAAATTTCCAAAGCTGAGAACCAGATCTTTTCACCTGCAGCTCCATCAGAGGCTCTTGCCTTAGAGGCAGAGGTCTCTACCCTCCTGGCTCTCAGAGCTGTGGAAGGGTTCCTCCTACACCAGGGCAAGGTTTGTACTCCAGGTACTTCCTTACCCCAAAAAGACAGGAGAATGGCGACCCATCCTGGATCTCAGATATTTAAACAAGCACCTTTTAAAGCCAAAGTTCAAAATGGTGACTCTGGAATTATCCTACCTCTCTAAGGCCAGGGGACTGGCTAGCTTCCCCGGACCTCAGGATGCCTACTTCCCATATTCCCATCAGAGACTCCCATCGAAAGTACCTCAGGTTCGAGCTGCCCTCAGGCCACTACCAGTTCAGAGCAATGCCCTTGGCCTCACTTCTGCTCAAGGTATTTACCAAATGTCTGGTAGTAGCAGTTGCCTACCTAAGAAGGCAAAGATTGTCATCTTTCATACCTGGACGATTGGCTCATAGTAGGCCAGTCCCAGACCAGGTCAAATTACATCTCCAGATAAGCAGCAACTTCTTACCTCTAGGTTTCCTTCTGAATCTCTCAAGTCAGTTCTGGAGCCTGTCCAGCTTCTTACCTTCATAGGCGCAGAGCTGAACATACAGGAAGCCAGGCTTTCCTTCCCTAGACAGGGCAAGACCCTGGTCTCCTGGCCTCCTCATTTACCCTGCAGGTCTCCCGGCCAGCAAGGCATTTTCTGCAGCTCCTAGGGCACATGGCTGCTTCCACAGCGGTTGTGCAGGAGCAAGATTTCAGATGAGGGACATCCAGTTCCATTTGAGAGCCTTTTGGTCTCAAAGAGGATCCTCTTACCAAGTTGATCCCAGTAACTCGACCCTGATCCAAGCCCTACAGTGGTGGCAGGATCAGACCAACCTGAGACAAGGGGTTCCTTTTGTCACTCAGTCTCATTCTCTAATCCTTACTACAGATGCGTCCCTCTTGGGCTGGGGAGCTCACATGGGCGACCTCACCACCCAGGGTCTGTGGTCTCCCAGGAATCCCTGCTCACATCAACCTGTTGGAGCTCAGAGCAGTTTTCTAGCACTTCAGTTTTTCCAGATCTGTTCAGAACAAGGTATTCAGGTCAGAACAGACAACACCACACATGTGGTACATCAGCGAGCAAGGGGCACTCTGTCTATGGCCTTGTGCACGAGGCGATGAGATTATGGTCTCTGGCTTACTCCTGAACACCTCTCTTCTGACAGTTCACCTCCCAGGCAGGGCAATGTCCTGAGAGATGCTCTCATCAAGATTTCCCAGGGCCACCACGAATGGTCACTGGATCCCTGGTCTTGGGAGTAATATTTGCCAGATGGGGCACCCCCAGATAGATCTTTTGCAGCCCAGACAATGTAACTTCCTCTTTTTGCTGCAGGCCCCAGTGTTGGGCTCTCTCCGCTGGATGCCTTAGCCCTCAATTGGGAGGAAGTTTCTCTATCCTTCCCCCTTTCCTCTCCTGTTCAAAGTGCTAGTCAAAATCAGATCCCAATCCTGCAAAGTCATTCTGATAGCTCGGTTAGGCCAGACATCCTAGTATCCTCCTGCTGTCCTTAGCAGTCCATCCTCCTGTGCCTTCCCAAGAATCACAATCTGTTAACCCGTGCCCAGGGAAGGGTCTGGTACCGATTCTCAAATCTCTCAATCTCAAGGCTTGGTTCTTGAAGAGTTAGAGTTTGCTGATTTACCTTTCCCAAGGTGTATGGATATATTGAAGGCCTCAAGGAAGCCTTCCACCAGGAGCTACCCACAATTCCAAATGGAAAAGGTTTTCCATATGGTGCTCGAAAAGCATATTTTCCCAGTCTCTGCTGATCTACCCACAGTCCTGGATTATATGGTCCACCTGAATTCTTTGGGGCTGAGCCAGCTACCCTCAAGGTGCACTTGGCAGCTGTGTCTGCTTTTATTTCAGCAGGTAAATCCTCTTCTCTTTCCAGCTCATCCCGTATTTTCCAAGTTTTTTAAGGGGTTGTTGCACACCAACCCTCCATTCAGAGATCCTGCCCCTGCCTGGGATCTTAATGTTTGCATTGCTCAGCTTATACAACCCCCTTTCGAGCCGTTGTCTTCAGCTGAGCTCAAGTACTTGACTTGGAAAATTGTGTTTCTGGTAGCCATCACCTCTGGCAGGGCATAAGTGAATTACAGCGTTGTCAGTGGAGCAGGAGTTTATCTCTTTTCACAGAGATAGGTGGTCCTTCGGACTAACAGAAAGTTCCTGCCTAAGGTGGTTTCAGATTTCCACCTTAATCAATCTATTTCTCTTCCAGTGTACTTCACTGACCACTCCTCCTCTGGGAGGAGGCTGCACAGCCTAGATGTGAAGAGCCTTAGTTACTACATAGGCGTAGCAAGGGTCATAGGTTTGACTCCCTCAACGTTGTTCCTTACCTATAAGGCAGTGAGAGAGAAGCCAGCCACTAAAAGATCCATTGCCAGGTGGATTGTCTCTTGTATCCAATTCTGCTCACGAGTTGGGTAAAGTTCCTCCCTCAGGCCTGAGGGCTCACTTACCAGAGGTACAGCTGCTTCTTTGGCTGCTGCCAGAGACATTCCTATTCTAGAAATATGTCAAGCAGCTACCTGGAAAACAGTTCACACTTTTACCAAGCATTACTCCTTGGACATCCAGGCTAGGAGTGATGCTCGGTTTGGCACAGCCGTGCTTCAGAGCCTATTTCCTAAGTAGGTTCTGTCCCTCCTCCATGGGCGTACTGCTGTGTAGTCTGCAATTGTCATAATATAGCAAGACTTCATGTTGTTTGAAGAAAAAATTACTCACCTTAGTAATGTTGTTTCTTCTAATGGAGTCTTGCAATATTATGACCTCCCTCCCTGCCTGCCCCTCTCAGAACCTCTGTTTTGGGATGTGGGTGGGCAGTACAGGGTTGGCACTTTTTGATGCCCACCTTGTTGTATTCACCTACCTTTTTGGGTGAATTGGTGTTGTGTTTTTGCATTTTTTGGGTCTCCTGACTTGAGTCTTTGTTTTAGATCAAAAAATGAGTGTTTATGTTAGTAGCCAATTGGCTAGTGTAGGTTACAGCTTCCACACAGAACCTTAGTGAGTTTTAGCTCATAAAGATCTGACAGTTTACCTTTGAAGCACAACAGACAGAGTTTTCAACCGAGCACGAGCTCTAAGTTCCATGCCTGCATGGAAAGTTAACTATTTCACCTCCGGAGCAGTTCTAACCTGCGGTCATACTGCAATTGTCATAATATAGCAAGACTCCATTAGAAGAAACAACATTACTAAGGTGAGTAATTTTTTCTTTTTCAACACTAAAGATTTTTACAAGAAAGAAAGCAAAAAGCAACAATCACGTCATGGTTACAAATGAGTGATAAAATCTGCAGTAGACTCAGCAAACCACTTCCATTCTGGCACAGTTCTGCTGTGCCCCCCCACCCCCCTCCACGGACAGTTAACTTATCAGCATACCAGTAGACACTGGGGATGGGGTGGGCTGCTACACATACTTTACATAAGAATGCAGATTCAACCCTGTCTGAATCTTCTCTTCTCTAGGGATTCTCTTCCCTTACAATTAAAACCTGTTGCTTCATTCTTTTATTCCTTTTGTGGCATAACCTAAAACAGTCCCACACCACACCACACTTTGTCTTTTTCCCTGTGAATCCGTGAGTAAATGACATTTACATTGCTCTTGCATTTTTGCATCATACCTGCTACAGTGCTACTTCTTGGCTCTTGCAGAATTGGCTGCAGTTCGTTTTCTTTCTTCCTTTTATCCTTCCTCCTCGACCCTCTCTTCCTTAGAGTTGTCCGGGCCGCTCCTCACCACTCTCCGGTATCTCCAGGCTCGACGTCGTCTCACAACACAGGCACAGCAAGCAGCTCACATTCCCTGTCTCCTCCTGTCTGCCCGCCCGCCCAATAAGTAAAGAAAATTAGTCTGACTGCCTCTTTCCCTTTACTCCCATCTGTCACTCTGAGAGCTTGACTGCTCCGACTGTCTGACGACCGATCTGACCTGTAGGCTGCCAACTACTACCGTGGTGGTCTGTTTGATTTCACAGTCACCCTCGCTGTTTTTTAACCCCTAGCCCAGCCGGCCAACAAACTTTCCCGCCTCTCTGGCGACCCTGCCTGCTCACAGTTAAGACAGCAGGTTTCTCCCACTCAAGCGATAGGCACTCCACACTTGTCTTCTTAGTCAATAAATAATCGCAACCCATGTCCTGCTTCTGCCTTCCTTGCATGCACAATGGTGCAGCTAGCTCTATGCACACTGGGCATTTTTTTTTTTTTTCACACAACCCCCTCCAGAGCTCTAGTTTCCAAATAAAAAGTCTTGGTGCAATTGCAGTGATGTTAACAGCCCTTTCCTCATCCGTGCTCCTACTGTACAACAGGAGCACACACAGTGCCAGAAGGAGGATTTAAAACGTGCTCCTACAAATGCAAAATGTGCTCAGAGAACGGAGCATGCCCTTATCATGACCCCTGCTTCAGGGCAGAGGGAACCCTATACGAGTTTTGAGTCATGCCATTCGGCCTGTCATCGGCCCCACGGGTCTTCACCAAATGCACTGCAGTGGTGGCAGCCCATCTCAGGTGTCCGGGGGGGGGGTCAGAATATACCCCTATCTCAACAATTGGCTCTTAGTAGGTTCCACCCAACAGGAGGTGGAGAGGTCCAGGGACCTGGCCCTCCAGACCTGCTCCCAACCCGGCATCCAGATCATCGAGGCCAAGTCGGAACTCGTGCTTTCTCAGGTGACGTGTTTCATCAGGACAGAGCTCGACTCTCGCTGAGCTAGCTCCTGGCGGACAAGGCGGAAGTTCTCTCCTCCTTTGCCCAAGCATTTCTGTTTGGGCAGTTGCACCCTGCCCAGGACTTTCTGCGCCTTCTGGGTTACATAGCGGCCTGTACCTCCGTGGTCCATTGGGCCCGGTGTCATATGCACCCCCTTCAATGGGAGCTGGCCACCCAGTGGACTCAGCGCCTAGGTCATTTCGACCAGCTGATCACTGTGACCCAGAAGATGTGGGACACTCTCCAGTGGTGGACCGTCCTAGACCGGTTGCAGGAAGGGATCCCAGTTGTTCACCCCGAGCTGACTGTCATCTTCACAACGAATGCCTCACTCATGGGCTGGGGAGCCCACATGGGGGACAATAGGGCCCACAGGTTCTGGACCCCTTAGGAGTCCCATTATAATATCAACCTGTTGGAACTCAGAACGGTTACACTGGCGCTGTCAGTGTTTGCTCCTCAGCTTCGGGGTCAAGTGGTTCAGGTCCAGATGGACAACACCACAACCATGTACTACCTCAACAAGCTGGGTGGCACGCGCTCCCGACTGCTGTGCAGGGAAGCGCTCTGCATCTGGACAATTGTGAGCCAACTGGAGGTGGATCTCCTAGCCATCCACGTGGCATGAGCCTCGAATCAACTGGTGGATGCTGTCAGCTGCATAGGAGAGACATCTCACGAGTGGTCACTCCATCCAGAGATAGCTTACAGCCTGTTCTCCCACTTGGGCAAACCGATTATGGACCTGTTTGCCTCCAACGAAAACACCAAGCTGAGGCTGTTTCATGCCCGCCCAGCTCAGCAGGGCTTGCTGCAGGGGGATGCCTTCTCGAGGCTGTGGAACCCAGGCCTCTTCTATGCCTTCCCTCCATTTCCCTTGATCCTCAGGGTGCTCCTCAAGGTAAGGAGGGACAAGACGCAGGTGATCCGGGTAGCCCCAAAGTGGCCACGCCAGTTCTGGTATCCAGATGATCTCAGCCTCAGCAACAGGCCCCCGAGGTGGCTTCCAGCATGCCTGGACCTGATCTCAGTCAGTCAGGGGAAGGTTCTCCACCCAGACCTCCAGTCCCTGCACCTGAGACAGCCTGGTACCTGAGAGGCTAGAGTTCCAGGCTTTGTTTAACTCCGAGGATGTACTCATGGTAGTGGAAGCATCCAGGTAGGAGTTGTCCAGTAAATGTTATGCCTTCAAGTGGAAAAGGTTTTCCATTTGGTGTCAGGGCAAGGGCCTGGACCCTTTGTTCTGTCCAGTGGCTAACGTTTTAGACTACCTTTGATCGCTTTCCAAAGGGGGTCTTCGGTCATTGACCCTTAGGGTGCACCCGGCAGCCATCCCTGCTTACTGGGCGCAGTCAGCAGACTGCGCAGGAGACAGTGGTCGGGTGCTTTTTCCAAGGCCTGGATCACATATCCCCTCTGGTGCGTGAACCTCCACCTCCGTGGGATCTACTGCTGGTCTTGGCACAGCTCATGGGCAAGCCATTCTAACCAGTGCACAAGTGTGAGTTGTCACACTTGTGCAAGACGGCCTTTCTGGTGGCTATCATGTCTACCAGGACAGGGGAGCTCCAGGCGCTCTCGGTGGACTACCCTTATCTGGTCTTCCACAGGGACAAGGTTGTCCTATGCCCCCACCCGAAATTCCTTCCGAAGGTGGTGTCAAGAGTTTCACCTTAACCAGGTGTTGACTCTGCTGGTGTACTACCCCAGTTACACTTCGGAGACAGAGTACAGGCCCATACTTTGGACCTGAGACGAGCTCTCTACTATTATAAGGAGAGAATGGCGGAAATTCGGGAGAGGTTTGCCAGCTATTTGTCACCTACGCTGAAGCAGCTTCTGGCAGACCTGCAGCAAAGTGGACGATCGCAAGATGGATTATATCTTGCCTTAATCTATGCTATGATTTGGCGGGCAAGGAGCCTCCCTGAGGGATAAGAGCTCATTACACCCACCATACCGCTGCATCGGTGGCTGTTTCCAGGGACATCCCCATACAGGAAATCTGTCGGGCTGCTACCTGGAAGTCAGCATACCCCTTCATCGACCATTACTACATCGACCTCGAGTCACACCAGGATGCTGGTTTTGGGGCCTCAGTTCTCCAATCTCTGTTCCACAAGTAAGTATTTCAGAGTGGGTGTGCGCCTTGCCTCCCTCCTCCCAGAGAACTGCTAGGGGTCTGCCAAGAAGTGTGGATGAACAACACATCCATGTCCCTATACCACTCCTAGAACTACTGTTACAGGTGAGTAACTGTTTTTTTTTTTTTTTTCAGTCTGTATCTATGGTCTCCGCTTTATTGGGGGAGATGACAGAGGTCAGTTTACGGATTCTAGCGTGCTTCGCTTACCATATTGTGGCAGCTGTGTGGGTTAGCTCACCCTGGCTCTGGGGCATGGACCCAGTTGTCCAAGTCAAACCTGTCCTTTGTTGGAGTATTATTATTGTGCCTTGGCCTGGACAGTATTTTTTTATTTTTTTTATTCATCTAGCGTTTTGCTTCCCGTTGCCGAAGCAAGGCTGGAGACTGCAATGGGAAGACATGGGTATTTTCTTGGTTTTACACCGTCTTAGCCCGGGACCCCAGAACATGGTTGTATGTGCCATGGAGGTGGGCACACACCACATAGCTCCAGTGACACCCTCTTCCCCCTGCTTGGCTTAACACTGAATCTTCCATTGGGCTTGGCACTACCACCAAGCCTCCACTCGGTAGCAGCCAAGAGCCCGGGAGACTCCAGATCCATCCCCAGGAGCGGAGAGCTGCCTGTTGGCAGCTCAATCCAACTTCTCTCCCTGTCCCCCCCACCGCCGACCCACAGCAATCCGAGCTCGCTCCAGAACTCTGGTTGCCGGCAGCCCTCAGCGCCACCAGGCCTGGTGGCCTGGACCCTATTTTATTTTAAATGATGTCCAGGATAAGCATGAGCAACTTCCAGTATCCAGACACCAGCAGCAGGCTGCTCAATATCAACAGGGTGTGGTGTTGCTCAGCAGTGACAAACCAGAGGTGGTGTCGACCCTGTTTGATTTTTCTGAAGTTGTAGGATTAGGGGAGCTTATTCCAGTTTCAAGGGTAACTATGAAAGAGGTTTGTTTGATTACAGTTATAATGGAGGTGCGAGAAGAGAGGAGAAAAATCGTAATGAAAGCACACATCTCTGACCCTTTCCAGTGATGGGCCCAACTAGTGACATTCCCTTGTTGGTTGGAGATTTGGGCTATGGGCTTCACCACAGAGTTCTCCCTAGTACCCACGAGAGGTCATTTCCTGCAATTTCTGATACCTAAAGGATCAGGTGAACAGGCAGGAGGTGGTAAATCAGTCTGTAGCTTTCTAGATACAGATGGAGGCAATTGTCCCAGTACCCGAAAAGAATAGTCTGGGAGTTTTTTCAGTTTTTGTGGCTTCCAAGAAGTTTGGTGGTGGGGGGGTCCGACTAATTCTGAATCTAAAACATTTAATCAAATGGGCAGGTCACAAATCTTCATGACGGAGTCCTTGAGATCCATCATACAGGCAGCCCAACCAGGGGATTGTTTGGCATCCATTGATATGAAGTATGCATCTCTTCACATTCTCGGTCACCAGTTGCACTGGAAATTCCAGAGGTTTGCAATTCAGGAATAGCATTGCCAATGCCAAGTGCTCTCCTTCAGTCTGGTGAGAGCGACCAGGGTTTTGATGGCCCTGACCATACTAGTAGCACAGCTGAGATGGAGGTATATCATGTACACCCTACCTGGACATCTTGCTCATTATTTTAAGTCTCTGGCAGCCAACACCATCGGCTTCTCTATCTACAGGTGGACCCCGGGAACATCTGCTCGCAGTGCCCCCTGGATTACCCCCCAAGGTGGAGCCCCCGATGCCCCGCCCTAACACCGTAGATGCCCAAATATGGATGTGGCGGGACCTGGATCCACCACAGAGCAGGAGTGTCATTGGGCTCACCAGGGCACGGATTTTTGTATGGTGGTTTTTCTGGTAGGCGGCGTGTCAGTTGGATGCCACAATGCAACCACCGCATGCATTCAACACGCTCCCCTAGGAGCAGCTGCTCCAGTAATGGTGCATCCTGTGGTCACCAGCAGCTCTGAACCCAAGTCACTCTACCCAGGGGTGGAGAGAGCGCGCTATATCGCTCAATCCAGCCTTGCCCCGGCTGGCACTTCATGCCCGTTAGTCCGTTTCAACCTGGGTCGCCCGCATCATAGCAGTTATTCTTTCCGCTGTACTGGCAGGCTGGGGACATCTTGCTCATTTGAGCCCTGACTGCCTGGCTGGTGGAGAGGTTGGTGTCCAGGACCTTGGAGGTTCCACTTCAGAGGTTGGTGCATCTAGGTGTGGTTTTCCATATGGATGAGGGGAAATTGTTCTTTCTAGGGACATGGATATGTTGTTCATCCACACTGTCTGGCAGGTTCCTTGCCGCTTTAAATCTTGCCGGAAGGTCTTCAAGCTGGCTCCTCCCACCCAGTCGGGTGGTAAAACTCTCGGCTCCGCTTTAAATCTTGCCGAAACCATCTTCTTTACCGCTTGGAAGCTCAGGTTCCCTCCTTGGCGCTCTGCGTTTTAGACTGGATCCTAACTCTTCGGTTCGTCCGAAACTAGTTTTGAAGTTTTCTAAACTTCGGTCTTCTTTATCCTTCGCGTCTGCGATGGACAAATCGATTCCCGGCTTTCGGAGGTGCCCTTGCGGGCAGAAGATGTCCAGGACGGATCTGCACTCCACGTGCGTCTACTGCCTTGGCCTAGACCACGACCCGCAGGCCTGTGAGTTGTGTCGCTCCTTTTCCGCCAACGTCCTGGAGGATCGCGCTGCCCAATTGAAGCTCGGGCGCCCCAAGAAGCGTTACCCGCCGGTAAAATCCAAAGAGACTCATTGGGCGGTGTCTGCGGCTCGAGCACATGATTGCCCTCGAGGAGGAGGCGGCCCAGGCCGCATCTTCCTCCTTGGTCGCGGCGTTTATCCCGCTCTCTCACTCTGAGTTCCTCTTATTCGGCTCCGTTCAAGGAGCTTTGCCAGTCCCTTTCCACGAAGGGTGAGGGGCCATCGGGACATTCCTCTCGGCCCAAGAAAAAGGAGTCGAAGGGTAAGTCCCACCGTCGGCGTTCGCGGGAGCGGGAGAGGTCTCCTTCCCCGGACAGCCGACCGTCGACTTCGGTCGAGGTTGCGGCTCAGGCCACTGGCTTCATGGCGTCCCCGTCAGGCCAGCCTGCCGAGACACCCGTCAACGCAGTCGAGATATTCTCGACCCGTCGGACGGGTTGTCGATTGAGTAAACCGACAGCCCCTCTTCGCGGTTCCCCGGTGGAGACCTGAGACCTGCGACCCGGGCGGCGGTCCCGGTTAAAGTGTCGAGCCAAGGGAAGGCGGGTGTCCCGCCCTTCCCAGGCCGCCACTCGGTTACACCGGGGTCTCGGACTTCATCTCGAGTCAAGCCATTCCACGCCGACATCGGTGGTCTCGGCACCAAGTAAGCGGAGACACCATTCCTCCTCGGTCCTCCTCCTTGGAAGAGGAGAGCCGACGCAAATTGTGTCATTACGAGGAGCTTATGTGGCAGCAGTTACTGTTGTCCGGGAGTAAATCGACTCCGATTCATCCCCGGCCATCAAGTGGCTGTCACCCGAACGGTCAACCCGCTCACCGCAGTCAGATGCCCGTTTCTGGGCGGTTGTTGACGGAAACTAGCTTCCCACCGATTGTGGTGGAACCTCCGCCTCCACAACCCAGAGTCTGGGGCACCGACCAAAGATTCTCGGTCGGGTCACGGCCTGCCCCACAGGTTGTCGGTCACCCTCACTCCCGACCGTCCTCGGCAGGTGGAGGGTGGCTCAGGCCAGGCAACTCTCGCAGACTCTCGGAGTCCGATGGCACTCCTCCCTGTTCTCCAGGCAGGTCGACCTGGAGTCCTCTGGGGGCCAGTCATTGTATGATAGCCCATCGTCCTTCATGGGTCTGCTTCGGCTCATCTCGGAGTCTACCGGGATGCAGCTTGAGCCCGTGTCCAAATGGGCCAAGTATCCTCCGACGGAGATACTGGACCGAGGGGAATCACCCACGGAGGCCTTCCCTGTAGCTGAGGCCATTGTCGGCCCAGCCTTGGAGCTTTGGCAGCGGCCTGCTTCCTGTCCTGCGCCCTCTGCCAGGATGGCCTGGAAGTATGCAGTCCCACTGGCTCTTTGCCCGGTTTCTCGGAGCACCCCTCTGCCGATGGGTTAGTCACCGATAGCGTCTTCCGGCATTCCGGAAACGCTCGGGACGTGGATAAGCCCTCCGACAAAGAGTCCAAAAAGCTGGACTATGCTGGGCGCAGGGTGTACTCTGCATCCTCCCTCGGCCTCTGACAGGCCAGCTCGGCCGTGCTGATGGCACACTTCTCCCACGCCCTCATGGGCTCCCTGGATGAGGTCATCCTTCATCTCCAGGCCGACCTGCAGACCACGGTCCGTCAGGTGTGGGACCAGGGTACGGTGGTGGCGAAGCAGCAGCTTCAGACTGCTCTGGACATAGGTGATTCCTGTGCCAGGTCAGTAGCGGCTGCGGTGGCCATGCACACCGCAAGAGGCGTGGCTGAGGATATCCACCTTCACGGCGGATACCCAGCACAAGTTGGCGGACGTCCCCTTCTTGGGGACTGACCTCTTCGGCCCTGGAGTGGAGGGACACCTCCAGCGGATTGAAAAGTCCAACGCCACTCTGGACTCTGTCACCTCCGCCCAGAGGGACAAAGGCCACTGTCAGCAACAGCATAAGTCCTTTCGTCCTTCGGCCCCTGCAGCACGACCGGCCCAACAGCACCAGCACCAGGGCCAGCAGGCTCGCGCTTGGCATCCCAAAAACCAAGCCAGCAGCTTCCTCCAATAGGAAGCAAGGAGGTAAGGGCCCAGGAGGTCCCTCGGCCGGTCCCTCCTCCAAGCCTGCCCAGTGATGGGTTGAGGGGTGTCGCCCCCAACCTCGTCACCCTTCCCAGGGTTCCCCCCGTGGGGGGATGGCTCCGCCACTTCCTTTCCGCCTGCTCCGCTATCACCATGGACCGTTGGGTGTTGGAGGTGGTAGGAAAGGGCCTGCCTCTGGAATTCGATCAAACCCCTCCCTTTCGAGCCATCGGCCCCCGGGGGGGGCCACGGGGTCCGAAGCCTCGCTGTCGGCCCGCCGAGCCGATATTGCCCTGCTCCTCAAGAAAGAGGTGATCAGGAAGGTGGTGGATCCTCCTCCAGACCCGGGGTTTGTGTCCAAGTATTTCCTGGTCCCAAAACAGATGGGGGGGCTGGTGCCCCATTCTCGACCTGCACGACCTGAACAGGTTCCTAAGATCTCGGACCTTCAGGATGGTCACTCTGGCTCAGATAATACCATCCTTGGAACGAGGCATGTGGTTCTGTTCCTGGACCCTCCAGGATCGTTCTTTCACGTCCCGATCCGTCTGTCTCATCAGAGATTCCTCCAGCTTCAGGCCGGGGATCCTTTACAAGTTCGGGCCATGCCCTTGGCCTCTCTCTAGCTCCCAGGGTCTTCACCAATGCATGGCAGTGGTGACAGCATTTCTCTTGGCCAAAGGGTCGGTGTACCCCTACCTGGGCGACTGGCTGACTGCAGCTCCCTCAAGTGGAGGTGGAGGCGGTCCAGAGATCTGGACCTCCAGGTTTGCTCTCAGATTGGCCTCCTCACCAGCGAGGCCAAGTGCAACTAAATGCCGCGAAGCAGGTTATACACTTCATTGGGGCCAGGCTCGGCTCTCTTTGAGCCAGAGCTCAGCTCCCGGCGGACAGGGCAGAGGTTCTTTCCTCCTTTGCCCGATCATTTCTGGTTGGGCAATTGCGCCCTGCCCGGGACTTCCTGCGCCTCCTGGGCCTCATGGTGGCCTGCACCAGCGTGGTCCGTTGGGCCAGATGGTACATGCGTCCCCTTCAGTGGGGACTGGCCAGCCAGTGGTCACAATGCTACGATCCGTTGGATCAGTTGGTGACAGTGACCCAGGAAATAGTGGGCAGCTCTTCAGTGGTGGACGTTCCGGCACATCTGCAGGAGGCATCCCGTTATCCGCCCGAGCGGACGGTCTCTCTATCGACCGATGCATCTCTGATGGGTTGGGGTGCCCATCTGGGGGAGCACAGAGCGCAGTGCCTCTGGTCCCCTCGGGAGTCCCGATGCCATATCAACCTGCTGAAGCTCCGAGCGGTCCGCCTAGCTCTCACTGCCTTTGCTCCATTTCCACGGGGTCAAGTGGTTCAGGTCCAGACGGACAATACCACGGCCATGTACTACCTAAACCGCCAGGGCGGGACACGCTCCATGCTGTTATGCAAGGAAGCTCTCCGCATATGGTCTCTTGTGCGCAGCCTGGAGGCGGATCTCCTAGCCATTCACGTGGCAGGAGCCTGCAACACCCTGGCCAATGCCCTAAGCCGGATAGGGGCTGCGTCTCACAAGTGGTCTCTCCTGCTGGCGGTAGTACAAGATCTCTTCTCCCTCTGGGGCACGTCTCAGGTGGACCTGTTTGCCTCCAGGGAGAATGCTGTTCCATGCCCGCCCCCCTCAGCAGGGCTCGCTGCAGGGGGATGCCTTCTCAAGGCCGTGGACCCCGGGCCTCTTCTACGCCTTTCCCCCATTTCCCTTGATCCACAAGGTGCTTCTCAAGGCGAGGTGGGACAAGGCGCAGGTGATTCTGGTAGCCCCGGACTGACCCCGCCAGTTCTGGTATCCAGATCTCCTCAGTCTCGGCTCCAGGCTCCCGAGGCGGCTTCCAGCCCGCCTGGACCTGTTCTCCGTCAATCAGGGGAAGGTATTCTATCTGGACCTTCAGTCCCTGCACCTGACGGCCTGGTTCTTGAGCAGCTAGAGTTCCAGGCCTTGGGTCTTTCCGATGAGGTCCTCAACGTTGTTGAGGCGTCCCGTAAAAGGAGTCGACCAGAAAATGCTATGCCTTTAAATGGAAGAGATTCTCCATTTGGTGTCAGGAAAAGGGCCTAAACCCTTCCTCCTGTTCCTTGGCAAGCATTCTGGACTACCTGTGGTCCCTTTCTCAGCTAGGGCTTCGGTCGACGACCCTTAAGGTGCACCTGGCAGCCATCTCTGCTTACCGTGCGCGGGCCAGGAAGCAGTCGGTGGCAGAGGAGAAGGTGGTCTGGCGCTTTTTCAAAGGCCTTGATCACATTTCCCCTCTGGTGCGAGAACCTCCACCTCCGTGGGATCTACTGCTGGTATTGGCCAAGCTCATGGGCAAGCCATTCGAACCTATGCACAGGTGCGATATCTCCCACCTGTCATGGAAGACCACCTTCTTGGTGGCTATCACGTCAGCCAGAAGGATGGGAGAGCTCCAGGCGCTTTCCATCGAGTCTTCTTATCTGGTCTTCCACAGGGACAAGGTTGTCCTGCGCCCCCAACCGAAATTCCTTCCGAAGGTGGTGTCGGAGTTTCACCTTAACCAGGTGTTGACTCTGCCGGTGTTCTACCCCAATTACACCTCGGAGGCCTAATATAGGCTCCATACTTTGGACCCTAGAAGAGCGCTCGCTTATTACAAGGAGCGGACGGCTGAAGTTCGGGGAGAGGTTTGCCAGCTGTTTGTCACCTACGCTGAAGCTGCACCTGGCAGACCTGCAGCCAAGCGGACGATATGCATGTCACCTCCTGCATAGATCTCTGCTACCTGCCATACCGCTGCATCGGTAGCTGCTTCCAGGGATGTCCCTATCCAGGATATCTGCAGGGCTGCTACCTGGAAGTTGGCACATACCTTCATTACCCACTACCACATCAACCTTAAGTCACGCCGGGATGCTGGTTTTGGGACCTCGGTTCTCCAGTCTTTATTCCCTAACTAGGGGGTGTGTACTTGCCTCCCTCCTCCCGGAGAACTGCTAGGAGTCTGCCAGACAGTGTGGATGAACAACATATCCATGTCCTAGAAATACAGGTTACTCACCTGTAACAGGAGTTCTAGGAATGGTATATGTCATTCATCCGACCCTCCGACCTCCCGGCCTGCGCTGGCAACCTGGCTTCCAGCGGGCTAGATCTGGCGTCATGGGGTGAGCCGAGAGTTTTACCACCCGGGTGGGTGGGAGGAGCCAGCTTGAAGACCTTCCGACAAGATTTAAAGTGGCAAGGAACCTGCCAGACAGTGTGGATGAACAACATACTGTATACTATTCCTAGAACTCCTGTTACAGGCGAGTAACCTGTATTTCCTCATCTATCCTCGAGTCGAGCGATTCAGTATCTGAGAAGCTGGTAGTCTTGGCCCACAGGCTTCAGATTCTGGGCCTAATGCCTGCGGCAGTAAATCTAGTACAGTGGGCTTGGCTGCATATGTGGCCTGTTTAGAACAGTACTTTGGAGCTGTGGTTCCCAGCCTAGGCAGACTTGTCAGGTGCTGACCCTGCTATCTTGAGTGGTAATGTAGTTGCTGGCATGGTGGGAGAATCTCAGTAAGGTTTTTCCTAAAAGACTCTACAGGGCTATTTCTGATGACCGACGCTAGCCTGTAGGACTGGGGAACGTTCTTGGACCAAGTCCCAGTTCAGGGACCTGGAGCCACCAGGAGTAACCTCTCCAGATAAAGTGTTGGGGAAAGGAGGGTATTGTTCCTTGCTGTCTGCCTTTTTTCCCCCACAGTCGGGTGTAATCCAGGGCTGTGAATGTAAAGATGGTCAGCATCGTGTCCGGGGCATGCATGAAGAATCAGATGCATGAGAAGCCGGGCATGCTAGTGGAAGCAACCAAGTTACTACTGTAGGCAGAAAAAAGTCTTCTGTCCCTTTCTGGCAGTGCATCTTTTAGGGGAGCTGAATGTGCAGGCTGATGGCTAAGTTGAGACAGTTCAACAAGGGTGGGGTCAGACCAGTTAGTCGACTTCCTTGGCAAACACAATCTCCAGTGTCGTCAATAACATGGCCTCCGCGGACTGCACAGCACTAACACAGTCCTGATAGAATACACCAGTTACCTCTATGAGGCCCTTGACAGTGGGCACCTGGTTGGCTCAAACTATGTTGACCCTAACCAAAGCATTTGATCAGGTCAACCACCCCCTCCTTCTCAATAAACACATCTTCCTGGGTCTCTCACAGGACACAGTGACGTAGTTCAGTACTACCTCACTGGGAGAACACGGCGTGTTAAAATCAGTGGTGTGCTATCTGACCCGAAATAACTGACTGTTGGGGTACCGCAGGGCTCCATACTGGGACCACTCCTCTTTAGTCTCTTCATAAACACTTACCAGCTGTCTGCCCTATGGCTAGGATCCTTCTTTATGTGGACGATGGTGGCATTTTCACAAGCAGCCAAATCAGGATTCTCTAATGGGGGATCTCCAGTGTTGCTTTAAGTCACTCGAGGGGTGGTTCAGAAGAAGCAGACTAGTCCTTAACTACAAAAAGACTAAGGTAATGATGTTCTCAGGACCTCACATGAGGCGCAGGACCCCTACCTCTCACCATACTAAACGAGAATGCAGTGGCACTGGAACAAATCAGAACATTCATGTACCTGAGTCACTCTTGATTGCCTCTCATATGTAGATCTTAAAGTAAACCCCAGCAACAAAAAACTAGGAGCACTTTACAGACAGACAGTATGTTGGGCGCATCGTGGTTATTGGCTTCTCACAGTTGTTGATTATGGTATAATGAAATACGGAGCGGCCCCTGATATGACCCTCCATAGAATTAAACTAGTCTTGAACAAGGCCGGTCATTTAATACTGGATGCTGACAGACTAACACACTCCTGTACCCTGTATTCATTAACCAGTATTCTCCCCCCCCTGCACGACATAATCAAATTCCAGTTCTGTATCCTAGGGAAAAATACAGTGATGGGGCTCTTACCCCAGGGATTACAAAACCCTCCTACGCCCATACATTAACTCCTACCCCACCAGGGCTATGGCTAGGAACACATTCAAAGTACTATTCCACAAAACTACCCATGCTTTGAGAGCTTTTGCTGTCAGAACACCTTAGTGGCTTAATGAGCGTCTTGATTCTATCCTCGGTCCCAACAAGGTAGGCCAGTTTAAAAAAACAACTTGGTAGTCTAATTACTCCCACTGTGGACTGTCACTGCCTTTAATTCCTCCCTGTCTCAAGTACGACAGTGCCCTTTTGTGCTGCCAGAATACAGTGTATTTGCCTGTCCTCTCCTGTTGTTTAACTTAATTGTCACTAGCTTCTACAGCAATGGTCTGTAACTTGCTAACAGTCATGTAACCTGACCTTTGTCTCTTATTGTGTAATTGTAATCACTGTTTACCTGTAATGTTTCTTGTCGAACGTTGCTTGACGTGGAACCATTGTAAATGAGCTGGAAATGTTCAAAGGTGTTGTCCGAACAATGAAATAAATCAATCTGGATGAATGGACTTTGAATCCAGAGGTGTTTGAGCTTCTGTGTAGAAGGTTTGGTCACTCTGAGATTGACTTCTTCGCAGTTAAAACAACAAAAACCTCGGGTACCAAGGTTCTTCAGGAGGTAGTAGTGTTGTCCAGTGGAGGCATTGGATACCCCGTCCTAGCAGTGGATTGTTTCTCTGAGCTTATGTTTTTTGCCAGATGCTGCTGGTTCCCTGGGTAGTTCAATAGGTAAGATGGCCGAGATGAATCTTCTTATTGATAGCCCCAGAGTGGCCAAGAAGGTCATGGTTCTCAGATCTAGTCATTCTAGTCCATCAGACCCCATTTAGGCTTCTGCTTCAGGGGAAGGGGGATGCCTTCTTACTCGAGGCCTCATTCTGCATGCAGAAATCCAGAGACAGTACAGTTATCAGCCTGGCTTCTGAGAGGAGGAGACTACTAAAACAGGGTTTCTCCAAGAAAGTGGTGGATACCCTAATGACCTCAAGGAAGGCTTCTACGAGGCATCAGGGAAGGTTTACATGCCTGTAGCTTGTGCCTTGTGTGACATGCTTTCTCCAGTTGGGTCAAAGGAGGTATCAGACCAACTAAGGCTATGGTTGTTCTGCAGATATTGTATTTCTTGCAGGCAAGAGTAGACAAGGGGCTAGGGTTGAGCCCCTTGAGAGGCTAGGTGTTTGTGTGTGGGACAGTGCTGGAAACATGAATAGGTTCATCCTGGGAACCAACATTTGGAGGTTATCATTTTGTCCTGGGCAGTGAGCAGAAGCTGACCATCTTGTCAATTCCCAGTGCCTCCATGTGGCCTGAACCTGGGGTTGAACGCTCTTTGTTGGCCACGTTTCAAGCCTTTTTGGTTGGTACCTCAGGACATCCTGTCCTACAAGGTGTGTTTCTTAAAGCAGTCTTTTCAGCCAGAAGGATTGGAGAACTTTAGAAGTGTTCCATAAAGAGCCGTAACTTACCTTACTGGCTGAGAGGAAGATGATGATAAGAAAGGAGAAGAAGAAGAAAGCATTGGTGTTGGAGCTATGTGTGACAGACATGTGGTCCTCCATTCACACATTTACTGAGCACTGCAGATTGAATGTCCAAAGTTCTTCCGATGTGACCTTTGGACGACACGTTTTATAGGTTGTGGTTAACAGATAATTGCAGTATTATACGTTGCCCATATGGGTTACATATGGAACAATATTCTTTTCCACCCTAAGCTGAAATGAATACTGCTTTTTGGACCCCATATTTATTAACTCCCCATTGACAACATAGAGCGATACAGATATTGTGAAAGAGTGCTGGTGACCCCAACGAACACACTCCTTTGCTATTTTAACTTTCCTTTCTTTTTCTTCCCCTTTGCTTTTCCCCTTTTTCCAGGCCGGCCACCTGGAAAATAGGCACTCGTCTCTCACTTTACCTTTTCTCTCGTTTTCCCTCGGGCGTTCAGATGGAGTCTCAGTTCTCGACACCTCCCTCCCCCCCCCCAAAAAAAAAAAAGGATACTGTTTGAAAATAAGAATAAAATAGGTGTCGGATAATGTGGGCTATATGTTAGCAGTAAATGATACTGATATTGATATTGACAATGCATGTTAAAAACTTGGTATGTTAAAAGCCTAGTAGGAAAGAAAAAGGTGAAATGGGAGCGTATATGCGGCAGCACTTTTCGGGCTATATTGCACAAATAGCCCCGCATGGCGCTCTGTTTTGCGAGTGCAAGAAGTGCTGCATTGCGTGGTGCTGTTTCCCCCTCGCACTAGCAAGGAGTCGGGGAGACTTCCAAATGGAGAATTATATTTTTCTTATTTGTTTGGACTGTGGCAGACCGAGAAAAAGGTTTTAGAAAGTAGTCTGCCGGTTGCCCAACCTCTAGGAGCCTTGTTGCCAGGCTGGCAATCTGGTGTGCCCTGGTAATGCTCTCAAATGGTTTTGTTTTCAAATTCCTAATTTTAAATAACTAAAAGTTGAAAAATCTAACCAAGCAAAGGTCGCAGTAGCCCAGTGTAATACAAGCGACAGTCTCAGGGATTCACTTGTTAATTGTCTGATTTTGTTTGTCTGTGCTACGCAGTGTTTTGGGCAAAGAGACCTAAAGTGAAATAGACCTGAAGAGAACCTCTGGCCAAATGTGCACAATTTCGCAGAAGTTCTGAAATTTTATTTAATTTGTTTTTATTTTTCTTATTGATGCCTCCTTTCAGGAAGAGATGTAGTAAAGGTAAAGCTTACCATAAGAAGCGATTCTGTGCCCTCATTCCGGTGTTCACTGTAGCTATCTGCTCCTGCTGCTCTAGATGTTTACTTAGGAGCCAGCCGGACCGGTTCCCTCCATAGTTATACTGCGGCTAGGTAGAGGGAGGGGCCAACCTCTGTATTGTTTCTTTTATTGTCTATTTACTGAATAAATTCCTTTTAGGATCCTATTTTGAGATGTTATGGTCTGCATAAAACATTTTAGTGGTTACAGAAATAATAAAATCCATAATAAAGTTAATTTTGTTATACACAAAGCATTATGGGGAGGAGCCTGAAGTGGTCACCAGATGGCCCCCATGTATGAAGGGAGCTCATCTGGGTATCCACTTCAGATTTGTTGTGGGATCAGCCTGTTACTGATTCAAAGTAGGAAGGTCTGCACTGTTCTTACAGACCTAGACTTTACCTGTTTCCAGGGCGGATGTATGCTATTATTGCCTATGAAGACAGAAGTGTCCTGATTTATTTGGATTTATGTTTGTTTTGATTTATTTGTCGTACCAAGTCTGCTGTTAAGTTTGTTTATTTTATTTAATCTGAAAATAAATATTTTGGGTTGGCTATAGTAGGCCTTGCCACCTCTTCAGCCTGTGTCTGTGTCCATCAGTTCTTCCACTGCCTACAACACTGGTTTTAGAAGTGGGATATTGGTGACACTGATAATTTCCAGAGGGTGGAAAGCAGATGCAGCCACAAACAGTGCACAAAGTCCTCACCAAACCCAGTGGAGTCCTTACCAGAACAATGGCTGGAAAGTACAGAGAGACCCCATTGAAAGACCTGGGTCCTGATGTCTGGAGGAAAACAGCCAAGGAGGAGGAGGAGGAACTGGAAGGAGGAAGTGAGGACGAGCCAACTGCAGAACAGGTGATCGATGAGCCACATGGACAGTACCCAGGCAGAGAACTATGACGCTGTCAAGCAGGCCATTCTGCAGCGGTATGACATCAGTCCAGAAACTTATCAACAGCGATTCAGGACATTTAAGTTTCATACGGTGGACACTCCTTGGGAGGCTTTCACGAGATTGAGGATCTCTGCCACAAGTGGCTACAGCCAGGGGTAAAGACTGCGGACCAGATGTTGGAGATGGTTATTCTGGAGCAATTTGTTCACATCCTACCATCTGATGTGCAAGTGTGGGTGAGGGAGCACCGGCCAGACACTGCAGAAAAAGCTATAACTCTTGCTGAGGATAATCTGACAACCCGTCCCAGTCGTTAGCGAGGACACCTGGGAGCTGGTGCAACCCCACCCATGATAAGGCCTTCTACTGCTTCTTCTTACTTTGCTTCAGTACCTTTAGAGGGTAGTGGGAGTCCGAAGACATTTAATGCCACCAGAACGTATAACCCCAGTATTATATGTAGGGAGTGCCAAGGGAAGGGGCACATTGCCAGGTTTTGCCCTAAGAAAAAGACTGCACCAGCCCAACTAGCTTTGACAAACTGGGGACACTTCATAGTGCCTGTGAAGATCGGAACTCAGGAGATCTCGGGGTTAATTGACTCTGGCAGCAGACAAACCCTTGTCAGGACAGAGTTGGTACATCATGAAGGGGCAAAAGGGGCAGAGACTGCTGTAGTGTGCATACATGGGGATATACATCATTACCCGATAACTAACATTGATTTACAGGTACAAGGAAAGGTGCATAATATGGCTGTTGGCTTGGTTCCCCATCTACCCATTCCAGTCGTCATAGGTCATGATCATCCCGAGTTTCACTGTTTAGTTACCCCAGATGGTGGTGTTTGTGCAGTCACCACCCGTGCACACGCCAAACAGGAGAACCAGTGGGCTCAGTTGTTTCCTTTTGATGAGGAGGTGTATGGGGTACCTGGCAAAACACCAAAGTCCAGACAAGAGAAGAGGAAAGAGAAAAAATAATGGACTGATAGGTATAAATGTAGTGATGTTAGTGTTGAAATGAAATGTGACAACTCTGATGATCTGTTATCTGTGACAAAAGAAAGTGGTTTTGATCTAGAGCAAAGAAATGATGCAACTCTTAAATCTTTCTTCCAGGTGGCAGGACAAGGGGAATTGACAGGGCCACAGTGTGTCATTAAGGATGGGTTATTGTATAGTCTGTAAACATCCAACTACAGGAGAACAAACTGATCAACTGTCATTACCTGCCAATTACAGGGAAATGTTGCTACACCTAGCACATAATATGCCACTAGCAGGTCATTTAGGAAGGGACCGTACCTTACAGAGGCTACTCTTATGCTTTTATTGGGCGGGTATCCATGAACAGGTGGCGGACGTTTGTCGCAGTTAGCCCAAATGCCAGAAGGTGGCCACTGTAAACAAAAAGACACAGTCCCTCTCCAACCCTTACCTTTAATCACAACCACCTTTAGTAGAATTGCAATGGATATAGTGGGACCATTACAGAAGAGCACTAAGGGGAACAGATTTATTCTTGTGATCTGTGATTATTGTACCAAATATCCTGAAGCAATTCCCCTAAGAACTATCACTGCTGAGAAGATCGCAGACTTGCTGATCAAAGTATTCAGCCGAGTAGGGATACCAAGAGAAATACTCACAGATCGTGGGGGCAATTTCTGTTCCAGAATGCTTACCCGCCTGTATGCTACCTTGGGGGTTGAAGCAATCCACACCACACCTTACCATCCCCAAACTGATGGCCTGGTTAAACGATTCAGCCAGACTCTGAAGAAAATGTTGAGGAAGTTTGTAGAGGATGAGGGAAAGTCCTGGGATGTTTACCTCCCTCTTTTGCCGTTTGCATATAGGGAGGTCCCATAAGCTTCAACTGGGTTTTTCCCGTTCGAATTGCTATATGGGAGTAACCCTTGGGGGCCCATGGATATAATTAAAGAATAATGGGAAGAAGGTAGAGGGGAAAGCACCAATAGTACCCTCAAATGTATGATAGATTTAAGACCTGAGACTAATGAGATGCACCCAGATGGCCCATCAATGTAATCTGGACAAACAGAGTGCCCAGAAGGTGTACTATGGTCAAGGGGTGGGGGCTGAGACTTATCAGGCAGGTGACAGGGTATTGTTACTCCCCTCTACAGTAGGTAAACTGTTAATGAAATGGCAAGGCCCCTATACCTTAGACAAACAGGCCCTGTTACGTATGAAACTGAGTTGCCTGATAGGTGCTATAAAAAAGGAGTTTACCATATTAATCTCTTGAAAAGATGGTTCGACAGACCGAGCCCCAGTTACTATGTATATCCAGAGAAGGGTGACAGTGAATTGGAAGTAGCCTGTGACCGACCTAGAAAAGCAGGGTGAAATGAGTGACCTCAATATTAGCCCTTCAGTGGACCACCAACAGAGATCTAAGTTGGATAGGTTGTTGCTTGAATACCAACACACATTTACTTCTATCCCTGGTATGGTGAATGGTATCAAGCACTATATAGAAGTTACCTCGGGCACCCCAATTAGACAGAAGCCTTACTGTCTACCTGAAAAGGTCAGCGAAGAGGTAATCAAAGAAGTTAAGAAGATGCATGAACTAGGGGTAATAGAGCCCTCTAACAGTGAATGGGCATTCTCGATCGTCGTGGTGGAAAAAAAGGAAGGTGGCATACGTCTCTGCCTGGACTTCCGGCACCTCAATGCTGTCTCTAAATGTGATGCCTACCCCATGCCTAGGATAGACGACATAGATAGGTTGGGCAATGCCAAGTATATAACCACGTTCAATCTCACAAAGGGATACTGGCAGATCCCTTTGGATGACACCTCTAAAGAGAAAACCGCCTTTAGTACCCCAATCAGACTGTACCACTTTGTCACCATGCCCTTTTGGTTACATGGAGCCCCTGCCATGTTCCTGCGTGTTATGGATCAAACCTTGAAACAGCATGTCTCCTATTGCGCTGCGTACCTGGACGACATGGTAGTTTTCAGTCCTACCTGGGAAGATCATGGTAAACATCTGGCTGCAGTTTTAGAAGCCCTGACCTCTGCAGGCCTCACCATAAACCCCACTAAATGTTGGATAGCCATGCAGGAAACTAGATATTTCTGGGTTTATAATAGGTAATGGCCACATTAAGCCAGAGGTAGGTAAGATAGATGCGGTAGCTAAATGCCCTTGACCAGTGACGAAAAGACATGCAAGATCTTTTCTGGGCATAGCAGGTTACTATCGCAGATTTGTCCCAAACTTTGCGACAATTGCCACACCCCTTACCAACCTCACAAAGAAACACAATTCCCCAAAGGTGAAATGGACCCCTGAATGCGAGCAGACCTTCTGTACCATAAAAGTGTAACTCTGTTCATCCCGTATACTGAGAAGTCCTAATTTTTTATTACCTTTTATGATACAGACAGACGCCTCAGACACCGGCATTGGAGCAGTTTTATCGCAAATTATAGAGGGGGAAGAACATCTCATAATTTATCTTGGGCGCAAGCTGCATGAAAGAGAGACGTGCTATTCTGCTATAGAGAAGGAGTGTCTTGCGGTCAAATTGTCTATTGAAGCTCTTATGTTTTATTTATGGGGCTCTGAATTTGAAGTAATGACCGACCATAACCTCCTCTGTTGGTTGCATGTAATGGAAGATAAGAACCTTAGAATAAAGCGATGGTACTTGGCCTTACAGCCCTATAGCTTTACGGTACATCACTAACCAGGTACTGTGAATAAAAATGCAAACTTTATGTCTCGCTGTGGAGCAGACCTAAATGTTCACGCACAGTTAGACCTCTGGGAATTGGTAAGTATTAAGAAGGGTTAGAAATAACCTTTTCGTGTTTGTCTTAATTAGGGTCCCCGAGGTGGAGCTTTGGGAGTGGGTGGGCTAAAGCTCCATCTCTCCCTCCTTTGTGTGAGAGAGATCTGACGACTGTGAATGTTGCTGGGATATTTGATAGTTAGGAAACTATGATATATATATATAGGTAGGATTATGCCTTCCTATAGTTTACTCTTTAAGTGGGGAGGAGTTGTGAAAGAGTGCTGGTGACCCCAATGAACACCTGCTATCTTTTAAGTCTATAGCAGTAGCACTCCTTTGCTATTTTAACTTTCCTTCTTCCCTTTGCTTTTCCCTTTTTCCAGGCAGGCCACCTGGAAAATAGGCACTCGTCTCTCATTTAACCTTTTCTCTTGTTTTCCAGCAGGTGTTCAGATGGAGTTTCAGTTCTTGAGATACACCAGAGAGGATACTGTTTGAAAATGAGAATAAAATGGGTATCAGATAATGCAGGCTATATGTTAGCAGTAAATGTTACTGATATTAATATTGCAATGGATGTTAAAAGCTCAGTATATTAAAAGCCCAGTAGGAAAGAAAACGGTGAAATAGGAGCATATATGCGGCAGCTCTTCTCTGGCTATATTGTACAAACATCCCTGCATGGTGCTCTGTTTTGTGAGTGCAAGAAGTGCTGTATTGCATGCTGCTGTTTCCCCCTTGCACTAGTGAGAAGTCGGGGAGACTTCCAAATGGAGAATTATATATTCTTATTTGTTTGGGCTGTGGTAGACCGAGAAAAACGTCTTGGAAAGTAGTCTGCCGGTTGCCCAATCCCTGGGAGCCTTGTTGCCAGGCTGACTTTCTGGTGTGCCCTGGTAACGCTCCCAAATGATTTTGTTTTCAAATTCCTAATTTTAAATAACTAAAAGCTGTAAAATCTATCCAAGCAAAGGTCGCAGTAGCCCAGTGTAAAACAAGTGACAGTCTCGGGGATTCACTTGTTAATTGTCTGTTCTAGGGACATGGATATGTTGTTCATCCACACTGTCTGGCAGATTCCTTGCCGCTTTAAATCTTGCCGGAAGGTCTTCAAGCTGGCTCCTCCCACCCACCCAGGTGGTAAAACTCTCGGCTCCGCCCCATGACGCCAGATTTTCCTTACCACTTGGAAGCTCAGGTTCCCTCCTTAACGCTCTGCGTTTTAGACTGGATCCTAATTCTTCAGTTCGCCCGAAACTCATTTTAAAATTTTCAAGACTTCGGTCATCCTTTTCCCTCGTGGCTGCGATGGACAAATCAACTCCCGGTTTTCGGCGGTGCCCTTGTGGGCAGAAGATGTCCAGGACGGACCCGCACTCCTCGTGTGTACTGCCTCGGCCTAGAACACGACCCGCAGGCCTGCGAGTCTTGCTGTTCGTTCTCGGCCAACATCCTGGAGGACCGCGCTGCCCGGTTAAAGCTAGGGCGCCCCGAGAAGTGCTATCCGCCGGTAAAGTCGAAGGAGGCCCATTGGGCGGTTACCGCGGCGGCTGGCTCGGCTGAGCAGCTCGAGCAGATGATCGCCCTCGAGGAGGAGGCGGCCCAGGCCGCATCTTCCTCCTCCTCGGTCGCGGCATTTATCCCACTCTCTTTGGGTACCTCGTATTGTGCTTCGTTCAAGGAGTTTTGCCATTCCATTTCCACGAAGGGAGAGGGGCCATCTGGACTTTCCTCTCGGTCCAAAAAGAAGGATTCTAAGGGTAGATCCCATCGTCTGCCTGTTCATAGGGCAGGAGAGGTCCCTTCCCGGACAGCCACTGACTTTGGTCAAGTTTGTGGCTAAGGCGCTGGCTTCATGGCGCCCCTGTCAGGCCAGCAGGCCGAGACATCAGTCGACGCGGTCGAGATTTTTCTCGACCCGTCGGATGGGCTGTCGACTGGTGAGGCCGACAACCCTTCTTCACCGGTTCCACCAGTGGAGACCGAGGATCTGCCTGTGCCCCCGGTGCAGCAGTCCCTGGTTAAGGTGTCCGAGCCGAGGGAAGAGCAGGTGTCCCCCGCTCCTTCCCAGGCCCATCCTCGGAAACACCAAGGATCTCGGTCTCGGTCTCTTCTTTTTGGTCCAGCTGATCCCGCTGACATCGGCGGTCTTGGTCTTGGCACCGAGGTAAGCGGCGCCGCCGCTCGTCCTCGTCTTCCTCCTCGGATGAAGAGAGGCTTCGGCGCAAATTGTGTCGACGCTACGAGGACCTGATGTGGCAGCAGTTACTTTTGTCTGGGATCAAGTCGATGACGACGCCCTCCCCGGCCATCAAGTGGCTGTCACCCGAACGGCCGAAACAACCCCTCGCTGCAGTCGAGATGCCCAAACCTGGGCCGGTTGTTCGGCCAAAACCTGCTGCCCCACCGATTGTGGTGGAACCTCCGCCTCCACAACTGAAATCGGGGGCGCCGACCAAGGACTCTCGGTCGGGTCAAGGCCTGCCCCACAGGTTGTCGGTCACCCTCACTCCCGACCATCCTCGGCAGGTGGAGGGTGGCTCAGGCCCTAGGCAGCTCTTCGCGGACTCCTCGGAGTCCGACGACTCCTCCCTGTTCTCCAGGCCAGTCGACCTGGAGTCCTCTGGGGGCCAGTCACTGGACGAAAGCCCATCGTCCTTCATGGGTCCGCTTCGGCTCATCTCGGAGTCCACCGGGATGCAGCTCAAGCCCGTATCCAAACGGGCTAAGTATCCCCTGATGGAGATACTGGACCGAGGGGATTCACCCACGGAGGCCTTTCCAGTGGCTGAGACCATTGTAGGCCCAGCCTTGGAGCTTTGGCAGCGGCCTACTTCCTGTCCTCTGCTGCCTTGGGGAGGCCAGGAAGTATGCGGTCCCTACTGGCTCTTTGCCCGGGTTTTCGGAACACCCCTCTGCCGAGGGGTTGGTCACCGACAGCGTTTTCCGGTGTTCCGGGAACGCTAGGGACGTGGACAGGCCCCCCGACAAGGAGTCCAAAAAGCTGGACTACGCCGGGCGCAAGGTGTACGCTGCGTCCTCCCTTGGCCTCTGCCAGGCCAGCTAGGCCGTGCTGATGGCACACTTCTCCCACGCCCTCATGGGCTCCCTGGATGAGGTGATCCCTCATCTCCCGGCCGACCTGCAGACCACGGTCCGGCAGGTTCGGGACCAGGGTAGGGCGGTGGTGAAGCAGCAGCTCCAAACAGCTCTGGACATAGACTACTGTGCCAGATCGGTTGCGGCCGCGGTGGCCATGCACCGCAGAGCATGGCTGAGGATATCCACCTCCATGGCGGATACCCAGCACAAATTGGCGGACGTCCCCTTCTTGGGGACTGACCTCTCCGGCCCTGGAGTGGAAGGTCACCTCCAGCGGATCGAGAAGTCCAATGCCACTCTGGACTCTGTCACCTCCACCCAGAAGGACAAAGGCCGCCAACAGCAGCAGCAGCACAAGTCCTTTCGTCCTTCTGCGCCTGCAGCACGTCCGGCCCAACAGCACCAGCACCAGGGCCAGCAGGCTCACGTTTGGCATCCCAAACCCAAGCCCGCGGCTTCCTCTAGTAGGAAGCAGGGAGGAAAAGGCCCAGGCAGTCCCTCGGCTGGTCCCTCCTCCAAGTCTGCCCAGTGACGGGTTGAGGAGTGTTGCCCCCAGCCTCGTCACTCCGCCCTGAGTTCCCCCCGTGGGGGAAGCGGCTCCGCCACTTCCTTTCCGCCTGGTCTGCTATCACCACGGACCGCTGGGTGTTGGAGGTGGTAGGAAAGGGCCTGCCTCTGGAGTTCGAGCAGGCTCCACCCTTTTGAGCTGTCGCCCCTCGGGGGGCCACAGGGTCCGCAGCCTCGCTGTTGGCCCGCTGAGCCGATATTGCCCTGCTCTTCAAAAAAGAGGTGATCAGGAAGGTGGCAGATCCTCCTCCAGACCCGGGGTTTGTGTCCAGGTATTTCCTGGTCCCAAAACGGATGGGGGTCTGGCGCCCTATTCTCGACCTGCACGACCTGAACAGGTTCCTAAGGTCTCGGACCTTCAGGATGGTCATTCTGGCACAGATAATACCATCCTTGGAACGAGGCATGTGGTTCTGTTCCCTGGACCTCCAGGACGCGTTCTTTCACGTCCCAATCTGTCCGTCCCATCAGAGATTCCTCCGCTTCAGAGCGGAGGGATCCCTTCACGAGTTCCGGGCCATGCCCTTCGGCCTCTCTCTAGCTCCCAGGGTCTTCACCAAATGCATGGCAGTGGTGACAGCATTCCTGCGGTGCCGAAGGGTCCTGGTGTACCCCCTGCCTGGACAACTCGCTGATTGCAGCCCCCTCCAGAGCGGAGGTGGAGCGGTCCAGAGATCTGGCCCTCCACGCTTGCTTACATTTCATCGGGGCAGAACTTGACTGTCTACGAGCCAGAGCACAGCTCCCGGTGGACAGGGCCGAGGTTCTTTCCTCCTTTACCCAATCATTTCAGGTTGGGCAATCGCGCCCTGCCTGGGACTTCCTGGGCCTCATGGTGGCCTGCACCAGCGTGGTCCATTGGTCCCATTGATGCATGCGCCCCCTTCAATGGGGGCTGGCCAGCCAGTGGTCATAGCGCTTCGATCCGCTGGATCAGCTAGTGACAGTGTCCCAGGGGATGTGGAACGCTCTCCAGTGGTGGACCGTTCCGGCACATCTGCAGGAGGGCATCCCGTTTGTCCGCCCCGAGCCGACGGTCTCTCTATCGACCGATGCCTCTCTGATGGGTTGGGGTGCCCATTTGGGGAGCACAGAGCGCACGGCCTCTGGTCCCCTCGGGAGTCCCGATGCCACATCAACCTGCTGGAGCTTCGAGCGGTTCGTCTAGCCCTCACTGCCTTCGCTCCATTTCTATGGGGTCAAGTGGTACAGGTCCAGACGGACAACACCATGACCATGTACTACCTAAACTGCCAGGGCGGGACGCGCTTCATGCCTCTGTGCAGGGAAGCTCTCCGCATTTGGTCTCTCTTGCGCAGCCTGGAGGTGGATCTTCTCGTCATTCACATGGCAGGAGCCTCCAACACCCTGGCCGATGCCCTAAGCCGGATAGGGGCTGCGTCTCACGAGTGGTCTCTCCTGCCGGAGGTAGTACAAGATCTCTTCTCCCACTGGGGCATGCCTCAGGTGGACCTGTTTGCCTCCAAGGAGAATGCGAAGCTGAGACTCTTCCATGCCCGCCCCCCTCAGCAGGGCTCGCTGCAGGGGGACACCTTCTCGAGGCCGTGGACCCCGGGCCTCTTTTACACCTTTCCCCCATTTCCCTTGATCCACAAGGTGCTTCTCAAGGCGAGGAGGGACAAGGCGCAGGTGATTCTGGTAGCCCCAGACTGGCTCCGCCAGTTCTGGTATCCAGATCTCCTCAGTCTCGGCTCCAGGTTCCCGAGGTGGCTTCCAGCCCGCCCGGACCTGATCTCAGTCAATCAGGGGAAGGTATTCCATCCGGACCTTCAATCCCTGCACCTGACGGCCTGGTTCCTGAGTGGCTAGAGTTCCAGGCCTTGGGTCTTTCCGACGAGGTCCTCAACGTCGTTGAGGCATCCCGTAAGGAGTCGACCAGAAAATGCTACGCCTTCAAATGGAAGTGATTCTCCATTTGGTGTCAGGGTAAGGGCCTGGACCCTTCCTCCTGTTCCTTGGCAAGCATTATGGACTACCTGTGGTCCCTTTCTCAGCAAGGGCTTCGGTCGACGACCCTTAAGGTGCACCTGGCAGCCATCTCTGCTTACCGGGGGCGGGCCGGGAAGCGGTCGGTGGCGCAGGAGAAGGTGGTCGGGTGCTTTTTCAAAGGCCTTGATCACATATCCCCTCCGGTGTGAGAACCTCCACCTCCGTGGGATCTACTACTGGTATTGGCTAATCTCATGGGCAGGCCATTCGAACCTATGCACAGGTGTGACATCACCTTCTTGGTGGCTGTCACGTCAGCCAGAAGGATTGGAGAGCTCCAGGTGCTTTCCATCGAGTCTCCTTATCTGGTCTTCCACAGGGACAAGGTTGTCCTGCGCCCCCACCCGAAATTCCTTCCGAAGGTGGTGTCGGAGTTTCACCTTAACCAGGTGTTGACTCTGCCGGTGTTCTACCCCAGTCACACCTCGGAGGCCGAATATAGGCTCCATACTTTGGACCCTAGAAGCCTTATTTTACAAGGAAGCGACGGCTGAAGTTCGGGGAGAGATTTGCCAGCTGTTTGTCACTCACGCTGAGCAGCACCTGGCAGACCTGCAGCCAAGTGGGCGATAGGCAGGTGGGTCACCTCCTGCATAGATCTCTGCTATAGGTTGGCGGGCATGGAGCTCCCAGAGGGATAAGAGCTCATTCTACCTGCCATACCGCTGCATGGTGGCTGCTTCCAGGGGCGTCCCTATCCAGAAATCTGCAGGGCTGCTACCTGGAAGTGGCACACCTTCATCACCCACTACCACATCGATCTTGGTCACGCCAGGATGCTGGTTCGGGGCCTCGGTTCTCCAGTCTTTATTTCCCAAGTAGGGGTGTGCACCTTGCCTCCCTCCTCCTGGAGAACTGCTAGGAGTCTGCCAGACAATGTGGATGAACAACATATCCATGTCTCTAGAAATACAGGTTACTCACCTGTAACAGGAGTTCTAGGAATGGTATATGTTGTTCATCCCTGACTCCTGACCTCCCGGCTTCGACGCACAACCTGAGCTTCCAGCGGGCCAGATCTGGCGTCATGGGGCGGAGCCGAGAGTTTTGCCACCCGGGTGGGTGGGAGGAGCCAGCTTGAAGACCTTCCGGTAGGATTTAAAGCGGCAAGGAACCTGCCAGACAGTGTGGATGAACAACATATACCATTCCTAGAACTCCTGTTACAGGTGAGTAACCTGTATATTTTGTTCGTCTGTGCTACTCGGCATTTTGCCCAAACAGACCTAAAATGAAACGGACCCGAAGAGAACTTGTGGACAAATGTGCACAATTTCGCAGAAGTTCTGAAATTTTATTTAATTTGTTTTTATGTTTCTTATTAATGCTTCCTTTCAGGAAGAGATGTATTAAGGGATTCTGTGCCCTCATTCCGGTGTTCACTGTAGCTATCTGCTCCTGCTGCTCACTTAAGAGCCAGCCAGACCGCTTCCCTCCATAGTTATACTGTGGATAGGTGGGGAGGGGGGAACCCTGTATTGTTTCTTTTATTGTCTATTTACTGAATAAATTCCTTTTAGGAGCCTATTTTGAGATGTTATGGTCTGCATAAAACATTATGGTGGTTACAGTAATAATGAAATCCATAATAAAGTTGATATTTTTATACGCAAAGCATTATGGGGAGGAGCCTGAAGTGGTCACTGATGGCTACCATGTATAAAGTGAGCTCATCTGGGTATCCACTTCAGATTTGTTGTGGGATCAGCCTGTTACTGATCCAAAGTGGGAAGGTCTGCACTGTTCTTGCAGACCTAGACTTTGCCTGTTTCCAGGGTGGCTGTATGCTGTTATTGCCTATGAAGACAGAAGTATCCTGATTTATTTGGATTCATGTTTGTTTTAATTTGTTTGTCGTACCAAGTCTGCTGTTAAGTTTGTTTTATTTGATCTGAAAATAAATATTTTGGCTTAGCTATAGTAAGCCGTGCCACCTCTTCAGCCTGTGTCTGTGTCCATCAATTCTCCCACTGCCTACGACACTTTCAGTAATTTCCTTTTTTCTGTTCTCTCCAACTTTGTCAGTGGCATCTCTCCCAGGGGTCAGTGGCTCCAACTAGAACATATTCTCCAGTATATCTAAGGACTTCGGATGCCAGCAGAGGTGGAGTATACGTGATTATATGGACCATGTGTATATCTTGTTGGACTTGCCAGGTTCACAGGTTACAAATTTGGAATATTGTTATAGCTTCACTGTTACAGGTGTTCTAACTTGTTCTCCTCGCTTACATTCAGTGTTGTTACTGTTTAAACTTATTTATGTTACGAGTGTTAGCAGCAGCATACCAACACTATCTGGGGATCAGTTGCTGGAAGCTTAAGAATATCAGAAGAATTGGTCAGCGAGATTTTCTCAAGACAGATTCCCGACATGGGGCATGCCATCCATTTTTCCTTTTATAATGTCATAAATTATTTACATGTCTTAGTTGTTGGTGTTGGGTTATGGAGAGAGCTTGTTGGCCTTGGCAACATCGAGATTACTAGTTACATGGGTGTATATAGGTACTGCGTGGACAAAAGTGACTGAGGAATTAGTGACTTCGGAATGCTCATGTGCCCAAGGTTCTATACTGATTGACAGCTTTGGGCTGTGCCCCTACTCCAGTGGGGGTGTTTATTACCGTGTGTATTATTTCCCCTTTGATAACATTGGCACTAACAGAAAAGGAATCATGGTAAGTATGAAGGAATTTCTCCTTTTTGAAACTACCAAATCCCTGGTGTGGGCTGGTGCCCTGCATCCTCCCCCAACTACCTACATATTCCAAGTAAGCCTGTGCTGTCTATCCATATCATTATTCCCTTATACTTAACCCACCTCTACCATGTACTTGAGTGGTTTACTGCTACTACCACTGTGATCTTAAATATGTATACTGTATATGTACAGTACATCAGAAACAACCTATTGCTGTACTTAACTGATACTTTACTTGTTAACTTTTATCTATGACTAAATCTACCTGTAACTGTTGTGAATGAACACTGCTGCTCGAACTGTCCTCGGGGGACCCTGCTGAAAAGCAGGTTAACAAGGCTATTTATCTCTTGTGTGAACATTACCAGAATGTGGAGCACTTTCTTATTTTAAGGAATACAATACAAATTACAACTTCCTGTTGCTAGCCTTGCTTGAAGAGCAGAAAGCAGCTAACTAAAAGAAGCCTCCCCCCACAAAACATGGTAATTAGTGAGGTAAACACCAAGGTAGAGAAGTTATTAGGGAGCAGAACAGAGGTAAATGTAAAAAAAGGCAACGGCAGTAAGGACAGGAATGGAGCTAAAAGGGGTAAGGCTATCAAAAAGTGGAGGGTGATGAGTACCAATGCCCATAGTCTGTGTAACAAGCTCCCTGAACTAGTGGCCTTGATGGAAGAGGGTTGCCTGGATATTGTGGCAGTCACAGAAACATGGTACACAGAGAACCATGACTGGGATGTCAACATACCAGGATACACAATCTACAGGAGGGACAGGGAGGGCAAAGAGGAGGAGGAGGAGTAGCTCTCTATGTAAAGGAAGGGATCAAAGCAACAGAACTAAAGAGTAAACAGGGAGCAGATGAGGCACTGTGGGTCACCCTGGAGACAGGAAATGGCACCACAATCCGCGTGGGGGTTGTATACACACCCCCATCTCAGAGGGAAGGAATGGACAAGGAAATGATTGAAGGCTTCCTTAAAATGGCAGAAAAGGGGAGATATTGTTGATGGGGGACCTGAATATGCCAGATGTTAACTGGAGCACCTTTGCTGCAGGCACATCCAAGAGCAGGGTCATTCTTGATGCCCTACAGGGGCATGCCTCAGACAGCTAGTATTGGAACCCACTCAGGAGGAGCAATCTTAGACCTGGTACTCTCAAATGGGGACGGAGAAAAAATCTCAGATTTAGAAGTGGGTAGCCATCTGAGACAAGCGACCACCAAACAGTGTGGTTCACGATAAACACAGTCATACAATCAAGCCATACAAAAGCAAGAGTACTGGACTTTAGGAGGGCTGACTTTGGGAAAATGAGAGAGTGCCTCAGAAAAGCACTAGCAAACAGGCAAGAAGGAGGGGTGGAGGAACAATGGGGAGTAATCAAAACAGCCATCACAGAGGCAACAAGCCTTTGTGTAAAGCAAATCAATAAAACACAACGAAGGAAAAAAACGCTATGGTTCTCAAAAGAGGTGGCAGGAACAGTTAAGGAGAAAAGGATAGCATTCAGGAAATGTAAGGAAACAGAGAAGGAAAAGGACAGAGAACTTTATCAGTTAAAGCAGAAAGAGGCTGGTAAGGCAGTCAGAATAGCAAAGGCCCAAACCGAGGAAAGGATAGCCAGTTCTGTTAAGAAGAGGGATAAGACCTTTTATAGGTACATTAGGGAGTGAAGAAAGGCCAAACGAGGGATACTGAGGCTTAATAAAGGGGAAGGAATGTGGGGAGAGGGTGACAGTGAAAAAGCAGGGATACTGAATGAATATTTCTGCTCAGTATTCACAAAGGAAGAGGAAGGGGAGGTACCTAAACCAAACAAGAGAAACACTCTGAAGACGGGGGTCGATACCAGTCCATTTACAGAAGAAAGGGTTCTGAAAGAACTAATAAAATTGAATGTGAACAAAGCAATGGGGCCTGATGAGATTCACCCAATAATTCTAAAAGAACTAAGGGTAGAACTAGTGACACCGCTGACTACTGTCTTTAACAAATCATGGGAGGATGGGGTGGTACCCGAGGACTGGAGGAGGGCAGATGTGATTCCTCTTCACAAAAGTGGGAGCAGGACAAAGGCAGGAAACTATAGACCAGTTAGTTTGACCTGAGTGGTAGGGAAAATGATGGAATCACTTCTGAAGTAAAGAATTGTTGAGTACCTGGAGGCCAGTGGGGCAGAGGACCCAAGGCAGCATGGATTCACGATGGGACGGTCGTGTCAGACGAATCTAATAGATTTCTTTGACTGGGTGACCAAAGTAGTAGACAAGGGAGGGGCTGCGGACATGACCTACCTAGATTTTAGCAAGGCATTTGATACAGTCCCACACAAAAGATTAATACACAAGTTAGCCAGCCTTGGAGTGGGTCCCAAGGCGGTAGCCTGGATAAAAAATTGGCTAGACAACAGGAAGCAAAGGGTAGTAGTAAATGGAGTACACAGTGAAGAAAGGAGGGTTACTAGCGGGGTACCACAGGGTTCAGTACTGGGACCGGTCCTTTTTAATGTCTTTATAAGTAACATTGCAGAGGAACTGGAAGGAAAAGTATGTCTCTTTGCAGACGACACAAAGATCTGCAACAGGGTTGATACAC